>CAXHUL010000442.1:0-111000 GCA_964019695.1 Loripinus fragilis | reverse complement strand
GCATAGCGAACAGCACCACACCCTGATAGTGCTTACATTATATAGAACCAGCAATTAGATAGGATCCCATCTCCTTTCCACTGTGTGGTCAGGTGAAACCCCAGGTGGTCAGGAACCCACTTAATAAAAAAGATGAAAGGGCATTTGGCCAAAAAAACTTTAAAAAAAAGGGTAATAAAGAAACTAAAAAATGCAAGAAAAAAAAGAAAAGAGGACTTTCCTTACGAATCCTCCCTCGGAGAAATTCGTTTGAAGACAAGCCCTTCTACAAGGGCTCGTCATGCACTGTCCAAACATTTTTGGACATAGTAGGCAAAACACATAGATTCAACAAGCAGTGTTTCATTCGACTTAAATGTGTAGAAGCTATTAATTTATTTTGGTGAAAATAAAGCTACTTTAGATACTTCTAATTTCTGCTTAAAATTTTGATGTATTCTTCAATAGGAAAATAAGATCAAGTGCAAATTTTAAAATCCTGTTTCCTTAGAAAGATATCTCTGATTTTGACTGGTTTGAATTTGAATCCCCATTAGTATTCTCCCTTTACACATGGTCCTACTGCTATTTAGATGTATTGTATACCTAAAGGTTATTGGGCCAAAATAGCTGAGGGGTTTAGAGCGCCAGTCTAATGCATACAGGGCGCAAAAACCCCTCATGGCACAGGTTCGAACCCTGTAAATTAAAAAAAATAAGAAACATTTTTTTTTGTCTCTTTTTTTTTCATTTCTTTTATTTTCATATATATGGTTGGTGCATGTGTGCTTAATATCATAATCAACATTTTTTTCAGCCAAATAACTATGGTCAATTATCAGGTAACAGTGCTTTTGGACAGGTTGCTCTCAAATGGTTTAGCAATACTTGGTGCAAACTACTATTATGTTCATACGGTGTGTGTGCAAGTCACAATAACTCAGATAAAACTGTACATATGCAAAGGCGAATCATTTTTTACTGTTTATCTATTCAATGAGTGGCAACTTTTCACAAGCTGGTTTATTAGTTTTTCGTTTTTAGTGTATAAAATGTGGTGTACTGTAATAATGCACATTCAAAATTGAAACGATAGCCCAGTTACAATGTTAAAGTGGGCCACTATTGGGCCACCACTGCATTTTAATGAGTGGGTGCAGCTGTTGTTGGTGTTTTTGTTGTTGCTGCCATTGCGCGTACATGCTCGCATGTGGGCGCGCATGCGTGGAGAAGTCAGGAGCATGGTGTGACACATTAATAAAAACGTCAATATATGCGAAAAGACGTTTTACTTGCATTTATATGGGCGTAAATGATGGTGAAACTGGTCAATAAAACATTAATTGTGGGCACACATTATAATCTTTAATTAAATGTCATCAACCTTTGATTCTAACTAAAATAAGTGAATTGCCATAACTTTTATCTAGAGAATGGCTGTTATATAAAGAAATGCGCCAGCTCTCATGTGATTTTGACATTAATTTAATTTTTGATCAATCGATGCTCAGAGGCACCTGCTCGTGTGTGCAGCCTCGCCAGGGCATTCGCTGCCTGAACAAACATAGGATGAGTGTAGATAAAGGCTCTGGCAAAAATTAAGGAATTGAGCCCCACTTGTGTGCGACGTTACGCATGTGCGATGCGTACCAAAAACTCATGTGCTGGCCATTAAATGTCACCAATCTAAGTTTGTTTTGATCTGAAAAAAGAGATCTACGACTCCTTTTTATAAGAAAATGGTTGCTTAGTAAAGAAATTGGCCAGCTTATGCGACTTTTGATCCTGATTGAATATTTGACCAGCCCATGCTCAGTTTGTCTGTGCGAGTACACAGCCTCGCCAGAACCTTTACTGCTCGCACACACATAAAATGGGTGTAGATAAAGGTTCAGGCCAAAATTAAGGCATCTAGCCCATCATCGTACCTGCCAATGCATGTTTAATGAGTGACCCTACGCATGTGCGATTAACACCAGAAACTCATGCGCTGATTACAGAGCTCCTTCACTAAATCAAAATCAAACAACGGAATCTAGGGCGAAGATTTGGCGCCAGTAAAATGCATTAAGCCCCCCCCCCCACCCGGTAGCTTAGGCTTCTGTTTGTTCTAAGGTAGTGTTTTTGTTGTTGTTGATATATTGTTTAATGTACTTCCCATTGTTTGTGGGTGTTCTGTGCTTGTCTTTCTTTTAGTATATATTATTTTGAGTCCATTCTAGTTTTGCAATCATCTTCACGAGAAAGAGAGAGCTGGTTGCTTTCTTTTGTTGTTTCACTGATGTCTTGTTACTGTGAGGGTTCTGTGGCTCTTCCTCGTGGTGCCGTGGGTTGGTCTTTGGTTTGTGATTGTGGTATTTCCTGATCATACTCACTTACTTTTTGGATGTATGTAGGGTTCAGCAGCACTATGTACGCAAAAGTTACATTCTGTTTGCTAGAGCATGTGTTTAAGGAACTGCCTGCATGCATACACAAAGAATTGGTGTAGATGAAGGCTCAGGTCAATATTAAGGTATTTAGCCCCACTTAGTAGCTGCCCACACATAATTATCGAACAACTTATGCATATTTAATAAGTAGGAACGTTTCATGCGCTGGCTCAAATATTGTAGTAAAGTATGTTAACGCCCATTCATTAGTTTAACAGTAACGTTGAATCTATGTTTTTTCGAGAGTGATTAATACATGTATTCTAAAGACTATGAGACTAATGCCAAATGTACATACATCACTCATTAGATGAGTCGGCAATTGAAATATGTCAATAGAATGCATGTCAATAGAATACATGCAACATTTACATGGCATTGTATCAACTTTGAGATCAGAACACACATTCATTTTGTAATTTTTGGACGCATAGCGAACAGCACCACACCCTGATAGTGCTTACATTATATAGAACCAGCAATTAGATAGGATCCCATCTCCTTTCCACTGTGTGGTCAGGTGAAACCCCAGGTGGTCAGGAACCCACTTAATAAAAAAGATGAAAGGGCATTTGGCCAAAAAAACTTTAAAAAAAGGGTAATAAAGAAACTAAAAAATGCAAGAAAAAAAAGAAAAGAGGACTTTCCTTACGAATCCTCCCTCGGAGAAATTCGTTTGAAGACAAGCCCTTCTACAAGGGCTCGTCATGCACTGTCCAAACATTTTTGGACATAGTAGGCAAAACACATAGATTCAACAAGCAGTGTTTCATTCGACTTAAATGTGTAGAAGCTATTAATTTATTTTGGTGAAAATAAAGCTACTTTAGATACTTCTAATTTCTGCTTAAAATTTTGATGTATTCTTCAATAGGAAAATAAGATCAAGTGCAAATTTTAAAATCCTGTTTCCTTAGAAAGATATCTCTGATTTTGACTGGTTTGAATTTGAATCCCCATTAGTATTCTCCCTTTACACATGGTCCTACTGCTATTTAGATGTATTGTATACCTAAAGGTTATTGGGCCAAAATAGCTGAGGGGTTTAGAGCGCCAGTCTAATGCATACAGGGCGCAAAAACCCCTCATGGCACAGGTTCGAACCCTGTAAATTAAAAAAAATAAGAAACATTTTTTTTTGTCTCTTTTTTTTCATTTCTTTTATTTTCATATATATGGTTGGTGCATGTGTGCTTAATATCATAATCAACATTTTTTTCAGCCAAATAACTATGGTCAATTATCAGGTAACAGTGCTTTTGGACAGGTTGCTCTCAAATGGTTTAGCAATACTTGGTGCAAACTACTATTATGTTCATACGGTGTGTGTGCAAGTCACAATAACTCAGATAAAACTGTACATATGCAAAGGCGAATCATTTTTTACTGTTTATCTATTCAATGAGTGGCAACTTTTCACAAGCTGGTTTATTAGTTTTTCGTTTTTAGTGTATAAAATGTGGTGTACTGTAATAATGCACATTCAAAATTGAAACGATAGCCCAGTTACAATGTTAAAGTGGGCCACTATTGGGCCACCACTGCATTTTAATGAGTGGGTGCAGCTGTTGTTGGTGTTTTTGTTGTTGCTGCCATTGCGCGTACATGCTCGCATGTGGGCGCGCATGCGTGGAGAAGTCAGGAGCATGGTGTGACACATTAATAAAAACGTCAATATATGCGAAAAGACGTTTTACTTGCATTTATATGGGCGTAAATGATGGTGAAACTGGTCAATAAAACATTAATTGTGGGCACACATTATAATCTTTAATTAAATGTCATCAACCTTTGATTCTAACTAAAATAAGTGAATTGCCATAACTTTTATCTAGAGAATGGCTGTTATATAAAGAAATGCGCCAGCTCTCATGTGATTTTGACATTAATTTAATTTTTGATCAATCGATGCTCAGAGGCACCTGCTCGTGTGTGCAGCCTCGCCAGGGCATTCGCTGCCTGAACAAACATAGGATGAGTGTAGATAAAGGCTCTGGCAAAAATTAAGGAATTGAGCCCCACTTGTGTGCGACGTTACGCATGTGCGATGCGTACCAAAAACTCATGTGCTGGCCATTAAATGTCACCAATCTAAGTTTGTTTTGATCTGAAAAAAGAGATCTACGACTCCTTTTTATAAGAAAATGGTTGCTTAGTAAAGAAATTGGCCAGCTTATGCGACTTTTGATCCTGATTGAATATTTGACCAGCCCATGCTCAGTTTGTCTGTGCGAGTACACAGCCTCGCCAGAACCTTTACTGCTCGCACACACATAAAATGGGTGTAGATAAAGGTTCAGGCCAAAATTAAGGCATCTAGCCCATCATCGTACCTGCCAATGCATGTTTAATGAGTGACCCTACGCATGTGCGATTTACACCAGAAACTCATGCGCTGATTACAGAGCTCCTTCACTAAATCAAAATCAAACAACGGAATCTAGGGCGAAGATTTGGCGCCAGTAAAATGCATTAAGCCCCCCCCCCCCACCCGGTAGCTTAGGCTTCTGTTTGTTCTAAGGTAGTGTTTTTGTTGTTGTTGATATATTGTTTAATGTACTTCCCATTGTTTGTGGGTGTTCTGTGCTTGTCTTTCTTTTAGTATATATTATTTTGAGTCCATTCTAGTTTTGCAATCATCTTCACGAGAAAGAGAGAGCTGGTTGCTTTCTTTTGTTGTTTCACTGATGTCTTGTTACTGTGAGTGTTCTGTGGCTCTTCCTCGTGGTGCCGTGGGTTGGTCTTTGGTTTGTGATTGTGGTATTTCCTGATCATACTCACTTACTTTTTGGATGTATGTAGGGTTCAGCAGCACTATGTACGCAAAAGTTACATTCTGTTTGCTAGAGCATGTGTTTAAGGAACTGCCTGCATGCATACACAAAGAATTGGTGTAGATGAAGGCTCAGGTCAATATTAAGGTATTTAGCCCCACTTAGTAGCTGCCCACACATAATTATCGAACAACTTATGCATATTTAATAAGTAGGAACGTTTCATGCGCTGGCTCAAATATTGTAGTAAAGTATGTTAACGCCCATTCATTAGTTTAACAATAACGTTGAATCTATGTTTTTTCGAGAGTGATTAATACATGTATTCTAAAGACTATGAGACTAATGCCAAATGTACATACATCACTCATTAGATGAGTCGGCAATTGAAATATGTCAATAGAATGCATGTCAATAGAATACATGCAACATTTACATGGCATTGTATCAACTTTGAGATCAGAACACACATTCATTTTGTATTTTTTGGACGCATAGCGAACAGCACCACACCCTGATAGTGCTTACATTATATAGAACCAGCAATTAGATAGGATCCCATCTCCTTTCCACTGTGTGGTCAGGTGAAACCCCAGGTGGTCAGGAACCCACTTAATAAAAAAGATGAAAGGGCATTTGGCCAAAAAAACTTTAAAAAAAAGGGTAATAAAGAAACTAAAAAATGCAAGAAAAAAAAGAAAAGAGGACTTTCCTTACGAATCCTCCCTCGGAGAAATTCGTTTGAAGACAAGCCCTTCTACAAGGGCTCGTCATGCACTGTCCAAACATTTTTGGACATAGTAGGCAAAACACATAGATTCAACAAGCAGTGTTTCATTCGACTTAAATGTGTAGAAGCTATTAATTTATTTTGGTGAAAATAAAGCTACTTTAGATACTTCTAATTTCTGCTTAAAATTTTGATGTATTCTTCAATAGGAAAATAAGATCAAGTGCAAATTTTAAAATCCTGTTTCCTTAGAAAGATATCTCTGATTTTGACTGGTTTGAATTTGAATCCCCATTAGTATTCTCCCTTTACACATGGTCCTACTGCTATTTAGATGTATTGTATACCTAAAGGTTATTGGGCCAAAATAGCTGAGGGGTTTAGAGCGCCAGTCTAATGCATACAGGGCGCAAAAACCCCTCATGGCACAGGTTCGAACCCTGTAAATTAAAAAAAATAAGAAACATTTTTTTTTGTCTCTTTTTTTTCATTTCTTTTATTTTCATATATATGGTTGGTGCATGTGTGCTTAATATCATAATCAACATTTTTTTCAGCCAAATAACTATGGTCAATTATCAGGTAACAGTGCTTTTGGACAGGTTGCTCTCAAATGGTTTAGCAATACTTGGTGCAAACTACTATTATGTTCATACGGTGTGTGTGCAAGTCACAATAACTCAGATAAAACTGTACATATGCAAAGGCGAATCATTTTTTACTGTTTATCTATTCAATGAGTGGCAACTTTTCACAAGCTGGTTTATTAGTTTTTCGTTTTTAGTGTATAAAATGTGGTGTACTGTAATAATGCACATTCAAAATTGAAACGATAGCCCAGTTACAATGTTAAAGTGGGCCACTATTGGGCCACCACTGCATTTTAATGAGTGGGTGCAGCTGTTGTTGGTGTTTTTGTTGTTGCTGCCATTGCGCGTACATGCTCGCATGTGGGCGCGCATGCGTGGAGAAGTCAGGAGCATGGTGTGACACATTAATAAAAACGTCAATATATGCGAAAAGACGTTTTACTTGCATTTATATGGGCGTAAATGATGGTGAAACTGGTCAATAAAACATTAATTGTGGGCACACATTATAATCTTTAATTAAATGTCATCAACCTTTGATTCTAACTAAAATAAGTGAATTGCCATAACTTTTATCTAGAGAATGGCTGTTATATAAAGAAATGCGCCAGCTCTCATGTGATTTTGACATTAATTTAATTTTTGATCAATCGATGCTCAGAGGCACCTGCTCGTGTGTGCAGCCTCGCCAGGGCATTCGCTGCCTGAACAAACATAGGATGAGTGTAGATAAAGGCTCTGGCAAAAATTAAGGAATTGAGCCCCACTTGTGTGCGACGTTACGCATGTGCGATGCGTACCAAAAACTCATGTGCTGGCCATTAAATGTCACCAATCTAAGTTTGTTTTGATCTGAAAAAAGAGATCTACGACTCCTTTTTATAAGAAAATGGTTGCTTAGTAAAGAAATTGGCCAGCTTATGCGACTTTTGATCCTGATTGAATATTTGACCAGCCCATGCTCAGTTTGTCTGTGCGAGTACACAGCCTCGCCAGAACCTTTACTGCTCGCACACACATAAAATGGGTGTAGATAAAGGTTCAGGCCAAAATTAAGGCATCTAGCCCATCATCGTACCTGCCAATGCATGTTTAATGAGTGACCCTACGCATGTGCGATTAACACCAGAAACTCATGCGCTGATTACAGAGCTCCTTCACTAAATCAAAATCAAACAACGGAATCTAGGGCGAAGATTTGGCGCCAGTAAAATGCATTAAGCCCCCCCCCACCCGGTAGCTTAGGCTTCTGTTTGTTCTAAGGTAGTGTTTTTGTTGTTGTTGATATATTGTTTAATGTACTTCCCATTGTTTGTGGGTGTTCTGTGCTTGTCTTTCTTTTAGTATATATTATTTTGAGTCCATTCTAGTTTTGCAATCATCTTCACGAGAAAGAGAGAGCTGGTTGCTTTCTTTTGTTGTTTCACTGATGTCTTGTTACTGTGAGTGTTCTGTGGCTCTTCCTCGTGGTGCCGTGGGTTGGTCTTTGGTTTGTGATTGTGGTATTTCCTGATCATACTCACTTACTTTTTGGATGTATGTAGGGTTCAGCAGCACTATGTACGCAAAAGTTACATTCTGTTTGCTAGAGCATGTGTTTAAGGAACTGCCTGCATGCATACACAAAGAATTGGTGTAGATGAAGGCTCAGGTCAATATTAAGGTATTTAGCCCCACTTAGTAGCTGCCCACACATAATTATCGAACAACTTATGCATATTTAATAAGTAGGAACGTTTCATGCGCTGGCTCAAATATTGTAGTAAAGTATGTTAACGCCCATTCATTAGTTTAACAGTAACGTTGAATCTATGTTTTTTCGAGAGTGATTAATACATGTATTCTAAAGACTATGAGACTAATGCCAAATGTACATACATCACTCATTAGATGAGTCGGCAATTGAAATATGTCAATAGAATGCATGTCAATAGAATACATGCAACATTTACATGGCATTGTATCAACTTTGAGATCAGAACACACATTCATTTTGTAATTTTTGGACGCATAGCGAACAGCACCACACCCTGATAGTGCTTACATTATATAGAACCAGCAATTAGATAGGATCCCATCTCCTTTCCACTGTGTGGTCAGGTGAAACCCCAGGTGGTCAGGAACCCACTTAATAAAAAAGATGAAAGGGCATTTGGCCAAAAAAACTTTAAAAAAAAGGGTAATAAAGAAACTAAAAAATGCAAGAAAAAAAAGAAAAGAGGACTTTCCTTACGAATCCTCCCTCGGAGAAATTCGTTTGAAGACAAGCCCTTCTACAAGGGCTCGTCATGCACTGTCCAAACATTTTTGGACATAGTAGGCAAAACACATAGATTCAACAAGCAGTGTTTCATTCGACTTAAATGTGTAGAAGCTATTAATTTATTTTGGTGAAAATAAAGCTACTTTAGATACTTCTAATTTCTGCTTAAAATTTTGATGTATTCTTCAATAGGAAAATAAGATCAAGTGCAAATTTTAAAATCCTGTTTCCTTAGAAAGATATCTCTGATTTTGACTGGTTTGAATTTGAATCCCCATTAGTATTCTCCCTTTACACATGGTCCTACTGCTATTTAGATGTATTGTATACCTAAAGGTTATTGGGCCAAAATAGCTGAGGGGTTTAGAGCGCCAGTCTAATGCATACAGGGCGCAAAAACCCCTCATGGCACAGGTTCGAACCCTGTAAATTAAAAAAAAATAAGAAACATTTTTTTTTGTCTCTTTTTTTTCATTTCTTTTATTTTCATATATATGGTTGGTGCATGTGTGCTTAATATCATAATCAACATTTTTTTCAGCCAAATAACTATGGTCAATTATCAGGTAACAGTGCTTTTGGACAGGTTGCTCTCAAATGGTTTAGCAATACTTGGTGCAAACTACTATTATGTTCATACGGTGTGTGTGCAAGTCACAATAACTCAGATAAAACTGTACATATGCAAAGGCGAATCATTTTTTACTGTTTATCTATTCAATGAGTGGCAACTTTTCACAAGCTGGTTTATTAGTTTTTCGTGTTTAGTGTATAAAATGTGGTGTACTGTAATAATGCACATTCAAAATTGAAACGATAGCCCAGTTACAATGTTAAAGTGGGCCACTATTGGGCCACCACTGCATTTTAATGAGTGGGTGCAGCTGTTGTTGGTGTTTTTGTTGTTGCTGCCATTGCGCGTACATGCTCGCATGTGGGCGCGCATGCGTGGAGAAGTCAGGAGCATGGTGTGACACATTAATAAAAACGTCAATATATGCGAAAAGACGTTTTACTTGCATTTATATGGGCGTAAATGATGGTGAAACTGGTCAATAAAACATTAATTGTGGGCACACATTATAATCTTTAATTAAATGTCATCAACCTTTGATTCTAACTAAAATAAGTGAATTGCCATAACTTTTATCTAGAGAATGGCTGTTATATAAAGAAATGCGCCAGCTCTCATGTGATTTTGACATTAATTTAATTTTTGATCAATCGATGCTCAGAGGCACCTGCTCGTGTGTGCAGCCTCGCCAGGGCATTCGCTGCCTGAACAAACATAGGATGAGTGTAGATAAAGGCTCTGGCAAAAATTAAGGAATTGAGCCCCACTTGTGTGCGACGTTACGCATGTGCGATGCGTACCAAAAACTCATGTGCTGGCCATTAAATGTCACCAATCTAAGTTTGTTTTGATCTGAAAAAAGAGATCTACGACTCCTTTTTATAAGAAAATGGTTGCTTAGTAAAGAAATTGGCCAGCTTATGCGACTTTTGATCCTGATTGAATATTTGACCAGCCCATGCTCAGTTTGTCTGTGCGAGTACACAGCCTCGCCAGAACCTTTACTGCTCGCACACACATAAAATGGGTGTAGATAAAGGTTCAGGCCAAAATTAAGGCATCTAGCCCATCATCGTACCTGCCAATGCATGTTTAATGAGTGACCCTACGCATGTGCGATTAACACCAGAAACTCATGCGCTGATTACAGAGCTCCTTCACTAAATCAAAATCAAACAACGGAATCTAGGGCGAAGATTTGGCGCCAGTAAAATGCATTAAGCCCCCCCCCCACCCGGTAGCTTAGGCTTCTGTTTGTTCTAAGGTAGTGTTTTTGTTGTTGTTGATATATTGTTTAATGTACTTCCCATTGTTTGTGGGTGTTCTGTGCTTGTCTTTCTTTTAGTATATATTATTTTGAGTCCATTCTAGTTTTGCAATCATCTTCACGAGAAAGAGAGAGCTGGTTGCTTTCTTTTGTTGTTTCACTGATGTCTTGTTACTGTGAGTGTTCTGTGGCTCTTCCTCGTGGTGCCGTGGGTTGGTCTTTGGTTTGTGATTGTGGTATTTCCTGATCATACTCACTTACTTTTTGGATGTATGTAGGGTTCAGCAGCACTATGTACGCAAAAGTTACATTCTGTTTGCTAGAGCATGTGTTTAAGGAACTGCCTGCATGCATACACAAAGAATTGGTGTAGATGAAGGCTCAGGTCAATATTAAGGTATTTAGCCCCACTTAGTAGCTGCCCACACATAATTATCGAACAACTTATGCATATTTAATAAGTAGGAACGTTTCATGCGCTGGCTCAAATATTGTAGTAAAGTATGTTAACGCCCATTCATTAGTTTAACAGTAACGTTGAATCTATGTTTTTTCGAGAGTGATTAATACATGTATTCTAAAGACTATGAGACTAATGCCAAATGTACATACATCACTCATTAGATGAGTCGGCAATTGAAATATGTCAATAGAATGCATGTCAATAGAATACATGCAACATTTACATGGCATTGTATCAACTTTGAGATCAGAACACACATTCATTTTGTAATTTTTGGACGCATAGCGAACAGCACCACACCCTGATAGTGCTTACATTATATAGAACCAGCAATTAGATAGGATCCCATCTCCTTTCCACTGTGTGGTCAGGTGAAACCCCAGGTGGTCAGGAACCCACTTAATAAAAAAGATGAAAGGGCATTTGGCCAAAAAAACTTTAAAAAAAAGGGTAATAAAGAAACTAAAAAATGCAAGAAAAAAAAGAAAAGAGGACTTTCCTTACGAATCCTCCCTCGGAGAAATTCGTTTGAAGACAAGCCCTTCTACAAGGGCTCGTCATGCACTGTCCAAACATTTTTGGACATAGTAGGCAAAACACATAGATTCAACAAGCAGTGTTTCATTCGACTTAAATGTGTAGAAGCTATTAATTTATTTTGGTGAAAATAAAGCTACTTTAGATACTTCTAATTTCTGCTTAAAATTTTGATGTATTCTTCAATAGGAAAATAAGATCAAGTGCAAATTTTAAAATCCTGTTTCCTTAGAAAGATATCTCTGATTTTGACTGGTTTGAATTTGAATCCCCATTAGTATTCTCCCTTTACACATGGTCCTACTGCTATTTAGATGTATTGTATACCTAAAGGTTATTGGGCCAAAATAGCTGAGGGGTTTAGAGCGCCAGTCTAATGCATACAGGGCGCAAAAACCCCTCATGGCACAGGTTCGAACCCTGTAAATTAAAAAAAATAAGAAACATTTTTTTTTGTCTCTTTTTTTTCATTTCTTTTATTTTCATATATATGGTTGGTGCATGTGTGCTTAATATCATAATCAACATTTTTTTCAGCCAAATAACTATGGTCAATTATCAGGTAACAGTGCTTTTGGACAGGTTGCTCTCAAATGGTTTAGCAATACTTGGTGCAAACTACTATTATGTTCATACGGTGTGTGTGCAAGTCACAATAACTCAGATAAAACTGTACATATGCAAAGGCGAATCATTTTTTACTGTTTATCTATTCAATGAGTGGCAACTTTTCACAAGCTGGTTTATTAGTTTTTCGTTTTTAGTGTATAAAATGTGGTGTACTGTAATAATGCACATTCAAAATTGAAACGATAGCCCAGTTACAATGTTAAAGTGGGCCACTATTGGGCCACCACTGCATTTTAATGAGTGGGTGCAGCTGTTGTTGGTGTTTTTGTTGTTGCTGCCATTGCGCGTACATGCTCGCATGTGGGCGCGCATGCGTGGAGAAGTCAGGAGCATGGTGTGACACATTAATAAAAACGTCAATATATGCGAAAAGACGTTTTACTTGCATTTATATGGGCGTAAATGATGGTGAAACTGGTCAATAAAACATTAATTGTGGGCACACATTATAATCTTTAATTAAATGTCATCAACCTTTGATTCTAACTAAAATAAGTGAATTGCCATAACTTTTATCTAGAGAATGGCTGTTATATAAAGAAATGCGCCAGCTCTCATGTGATTTTGACATTAATTTAATTTTTGATCAATCGATGCTCAGAGGCACCTGCTCGTGTGTGCAGCCTCGCCAGGGCATTCGCTGCCTGAACAAACATAGGATGAGTGTAGATAAAGGCTCTGGCAAAAATTAAGGAATTGAGCCCCACTTGTGTGCGACGTTACGCATGTGCGATGCGTACCAAAAACTCATGTGCTGGCCATTAAATGTCACCAATCTAAGTTTGTTTTGATCTGAAAAAAGAGATCTACGACTCCTTTTTATAAGAAAATGGTTGCTTAGTAAAGAAATTGGCCAGCTTATGCGACTTTTGATCCTGATTGAATATTTGACCAGCCCATGCTCAGTTTGTCTGTGCGAGTACACAGCCTCGCCAGAACCTTTACTGCTCGCACACACATAAAATGGGTGTAGATAAAGGTTCAGGCCAAAATTAAGGCATCTAGCCCATCATCGTACCTGCCAATGCATGTTTAATGAGTGACCCTACGCATGTGCGATTAACACCAGAAACTCATGCGCTGATTACAGAGCTCCTTCACTAAATCAAAATCAAACAACGGAATCTAGGGCGAAGATTTGGCGCCAGTAAAATGCATTAAGCCCCCCCCCCCCACCCGGTAGCTTAGGCTTCTGTTTGTTCTAAGGTAGTGTTTTTGTTGTTGTTGATATATTGTTTAATGTACTTCCCATTGTTTGTGGGTGTTCTGTGCTTGTCTTTCTTTTAGTATATATTATTTTGAGTCCATTCTAGTTTTGCAATCATCTTCACGAGAAAGAGAGAGCTGGTTGCTTTCTTTTGTTGTTTCACTGATGTCTTGTTACTGTGAGTGTTCTGTGGCTCTTCCTCGTGGTGCCGTGGGTTGGTCTTTGGTTTGTGATTGTGGTATTTCCTGATCATACTCACTTACTTTTTGGATGTATGTAGGGTTCAGCAGCACTATGTACGCAAAAGTTACATTCTGTTTGCTAGAGCATGTGTTTAAGGAACTGCCTGCATGCATACACAAAGAATTGGTGTAGATGAAGGCTCAGGTCAATATTAAGGTATTTAGCCCCACTTAGTAGCTGCCCACACATAATTATCGAACAACTTATGCATATTTAATAAGTAGGAACGTTTCATGCGCTGGCTCAAATATTGTAGTAAAGTATGTTAACGCCCATTCATTAGTATAACAGTAACGTTGAATCTATGTTTTTTCGAGAGTGATTAATACATGTATTCTAAAGACTATGAGACTAATGCCAAATGTACATACATCACTCATTAGATGAGTCGGCAATTGAAATATGTCAATAGAATGCATGTCAATAGAATACATGCAACATTTACATGGCATTGTATCAACTTTGAGATCAGAACACACATTCATTTTGTAATTTTTGGACGCATAGCGAACAGCACCACACCCTGATAGTGCTTACATTATATAGAACCAGCAATTAGATAGGATCCCATCTCCTTTCCACTGTGTGGTCAGGTGAAACCCCAGGTGGTCAGGAACCCACTTAATAAAAAAGATGAAAGGGCATTTGGCCAAAAAAACTTTAAAAAAAAGGGTAATAAAGAAACTAAAAAATGCAAGAAAAAAAAGAAAAGAGGACTTTCCTTACGAATCCTCCCTCGGAGAAATTCGTTTGAAGACAAGCCCTTCTACAAGGGCTCGTCATGCACTGTCCAAACATTTTTGGACATAGTAGGCAAAACACATAGATTCAACAAGCAGTGTTTCATTCGACTTAAATGTGTAGAAGCTATTAATTTATTTTGGTGAAAATAAAGCTACTTTAGATACTTCTAATTTCTGCTTAAAATTTTGATGTATTCTTCAATAGGAAAATAAGATCAAGTGCAAATTTTAAAATCCTGTTTCCTTAGAAAGATATCTCTGATTTTGACTGGTTTGAATTTGAATCCCCATTAGTATTCTCCCTTTACACATGGTCCTACTGCTATTTAGATGTATTGTATACCTAAAGGTTATTGGGTTTAGAGCGCCAGTCTAATGCATACAGGGCGCAAAAACCCCTCATGGCACAGGTTCGAACCCTGTAAATTAAAAAAAATAAGAAACATTTTTTTTGTCTCTTTTTTTTCATTTCTTTTATTTTCATATATATGGTTGGTGCATGTGTGCTTAATATCATAATCAACATTTTTTTCAGCCAAATAACTATGGTCAATTATCAGGTAACAGTGCTTTTGGACAGGTTGCTCTCAAATGGTTTAGCAATACTTGGTGCAAACTACTATTATGTTCATACGGTGTGTGTGCAAGTCACAATAACTCAGATAAAACTGTACATATGCAAAGGCGAATCATTTTTTACTGTTTATCTATTCAATGAGTGGCAACTTTTCACAAGCTGGTTTATTAGTTTTTCGTTTTTAGTGTATAAAATGTGGTGTACTGTAATAATGCACATTCAAAATTGAAACGATAGCCCAGTTACAATGTTAAAGTGGGCCACTATTGGGCCACCACTGCATTTTAATGAGTGGGTGCAGCTGTTGTTGGTGTTTTTGTTGTTGCTGCCATTGCGCGTACATGCTCGCATGTGGGCGCGCATGCGTGGAGAAGTCAGGAGCATGGTGTGACACATTAATAAAAACGTCAATATATGCGAAAAGACGTTTTACTTGCATTTATATGGGCGTAAATGATGGTGAAACTGGTCAATAAAACATTAATTGTGGGCACACATTATAATCTTTAATTAAATGTCATCAACCTTTGATTCTAACTAAAATAAGTGAATTGCCATAACTTTTATCTAGAGAATGGCTGTTATATAAAGAAATGCGCCAGCTCTCATGTGATTTTGACATTAATTTAATTTTTGATCAATCGATGCTCAGAGGCACCTGCTCGTGTGTGCAGCCTCGCCAGGGCATTCGCTGCCTGAACAAACATAGGATGAGTGTAGATAAAGGCTCTGGCAAAAATTAAGGAATTGAGCCCCACTTGTGTGCGACGTTACGCATGTGCGATGCGTACCAAAAACTCATGTGCTGGCCATTAAATGTCACCAATCTAAGTTTGTTTTGATCTGAAAAAAGAGATCTACGACTCCTTTTTATAAGAAAATGGTTGCTTAGTAAAGAAATTGGCCAGCTTATGCGACTTTTGATCCTGATTGAATATTTGACCAGCCCATGCTCAGTTTGTCTGTGCGAGTACACAGCCTCGCCAGAACCTTTACTGCTCGCACACACATAAAATGGGTGTAGATAAAGGTTCAGGCCAAAATTAAGGCATCTAGCCCATCATCGTACCTGCCAATGCATGTTTAATGAGTGACCCTACGCATGTGCGATTAACACCAGAAACTCATGCGCTGATTACAGAGCTCCTTCACTAAATCAAAATCAAACAACGGAATCTAGGGCGAAGATTTGGCGCCAGTAAAATGCATTAAGCCCCCCCCCCACCCGGTAGCTTAGGCTTCTGTTTGTTCTAAGGTAATGTTTTTGTTGTTGTTGATATATTGTTAAATGTACTTCCCATTGTTTGTGGGTGTTCTGTGCTTGTCTTTCTTTTAGTATATATTATTTTGAGTCCATTCTAGTTTTGCAATCATCTTCACGAGAAAGAGAGAGCTGGTTGCTTTCTTTTGTTGTTTCACTGATGTCTTGTTACTGTGAGTGTTCTGTGGCTCTTCCTCGTGGTGCCGTGGGTTGGTCTTTGGTTTGTGATTGTGGTATTTCCTGATCATACTCACTTACTTTTTGGATGTATGTAGGGTTCAGCAGCACTATATACGCAAAAGTTACATTCTGTTTGCTAGAGCATGTGTTTAAGGAACTGCCTGCATGCATACACAAAGAATTGGTGTAGATGAAGGCTCAGGTCAATATTAAGGTATTTAGCCCCACTTAGTAGCTGCCCACACATAATTATCGAACAACTTATGCATATTTAATAAGTAGGAACGTTTCATGCGCTGGCTCAAATATTGTAGTAAAGTATGTTAACGCCCATTCATTAGTTTAACAGTAACGTTGAATCTATGTTTTTTCGAGAGTGATTAATACATGTATTCTAAAGACTATGAGACTAATGCCAAATGTACATACATCACTCATTAGATGAGTCGGCAATTGAAATATGTCAATAGAATGCATGTCAATAGAATACATGCAACATTTACATGGCATTGTATCAACTTTGAGATCAGAACACACATTCATTTTGTAATTTTTGGACGCATAGCGAACAGCACCACACCCTGATAGTGCTTACATTATATAGAACCAGCAATTAGATAGGATCCCATCTCCTTTCCACTGTGTGGTCAGGTGAAACCCCAGGTGGTCAGGAACCCACTTAATAAAAAAGATGAAAGGGCATTTGGCCAAAAAAACTTTAAAAAAAAGGGTAATAAAGAAACTAAAAAATGCAAGAAAAAAAAGAAAAGAGGACTTTCCTTACGAATCCTCCCTCGGAGAAATTCGTTTGAAGACAAGCCCTTCTACAAGGGCTCGTCATGCACTGTCCAAACATTTTTGGACATAGTAGGCAAAACACATAGATTCAACAAGCAGTGTTTCATTCGACTTAAATGTGTAGAAGCTATTAATTTATTTTGGTGAAAATAAAGCTACTTTAGATACTTCTAATTTCTGCTTAAAATTTTGATGTATTCTTCAATAGGAAAATAAGATCAAGTGCAAATTTTAAAATCCTGTTTCCTTAGAAAGATATCTCTGATTTTGACTGGTTTGAATTTGAATCCCCATTAGTATTCTCCCTTTACACATGGTCCTACTGCTATTTAGATGTATTGTATACCTAAAGGTTATTGGGCCAAAATAGCTGAGGGGTTTAGAGCGCCAGTCTAATGCATACAGGGCGCAAAAACCCCTCATGGCACAGGTTCGAACCCTGTAAATTAAAAAAAATAAGAAACATTTTTTTTTTGTCTCTTTTTTTTTCATTTCTTTTATTTTCATATATATGGTTGGTGCATGTGTGCTTAATATCATAATCAACATTTTTTTCAGCCAAATAACTATGGTCAATTATCAGGTAACAGTGCTTTTGGACAGGTTGCTCTCAAATGGTTTAGCAATACTTGGTGCAAACTACTATTATGTTCATACGGTGTGTGTGCAAGTCACAATAACTCAGATAAAACTGTACATATGCAAAGGCGAATCATTTTTTACTGTTTATCTATTCAATGAGTGGCAACTTTTCACAAGCTGGTTTATTAGTTTTTCGTTTTTAGTGTATAAAATGTGGTGTACTGTAATAATGCACATTCAAAATTGAAACGATAGCCCAGTTACAATGTTAAAGTGGGCCACTATTGGGCCACCACTGCATTTTAATGAGTGGGTGCAGCTGTTGTTGGTGTTTTTGTTGTTGCTGCCATTGCGCGTACATGCTCGCATGTGGGCGCGCATGCGTGGAGAAGTCAGGAGCATGGTGTGACACATTAATAAAAACGTCAATATATGCGAAAAGACGTTTTACTTGCATTTATATGGGCGTAAATGATGGTGAAACTGGTCAATAAAACATTAATTGTGGGCACACATTATAATCTTTAATTAAATGTCATCAACCTTTGATTCTAACTAAAATAAGTGAATTGCCATAACTTTTATCTAGAGAATGGCTGTTATATAAAGAAATGCGCCAGCTCTCATGTGATTTTGACATTAATTTAATTTTTGATCAATCGATGCTCAGAGGCACCTGCTCGTGTGTGCAGCCTCGCCAGGGCATTCGCTGCCTGAACAAACATAGGATGAGTGTAGATAAAGGCTCTGGCAAAAATTAAGGAATTGAGCCCCACTTGTGTGCGACGTTACGCATGTGCGATGCGTACCAAAAACTCATGTGCTGGCCATTAAATGTCACCAATCTAAGTTTGTTTTGATCTGAAAAAAGAGATCTACGACTCCTTTTTATAAGAAAATGGTTGCTTAGTAAAGAAATTGGCCAGCTTATGCGACTTTTGATCCTGATTGAATATTTGACCAGCCCATGCTCAGTTTGTCTGTGCGAGTACACAGCCTCGCCAGAACCTTTACTGCTCGCACACACATAAAATGGGTGTAGATAAAGGTTCA
Source organism: Loripinus fragilis (assembly GCA_964019695.1). Taxonomy (NCBI): domain Eukaryota; kingdom Metazoa; phylum Mollusca; class Bivalvia; order Lucinida; family Lucinidae; genus Loripinus; species Loripinus fragilis. The sequence goes on along the minus strand of CAXHUL010000442.1, from coordinate 92,117 downwards.
GGCCAAAATTAAGGCATCTAGCCCATCATCGTACCTGCCAATGCATGTTTAATGAGTGACCCTACGCATGTGCGATTAACACCAGAAACTCATGCGCTGATTACAGAGCTCCTTCACTAAATCAAAATCAAACAACGGAATCTAGGGCGAAGATTTGGCGCCAGTAAAATGCATTAAGCCCCCCCCACCCGGTAGCTTAGGCTTCTGTTTGTTCTAAGGTAGTGTTTTTGTTGTTGTTGATATATTGTTTAATGTACTTCCCATTGTTTGTGGGTGTTCTGTGCTTGTCTTATTTTAGTATATATTATTTTGAGTCCATTCTAGTTTTGCAATCATCTTCACGAGAAAGAGAGAGCTGGTTGCTTTCTTTTGTTGTTTCACTGATGTCTTGTTACTGTGAGTGTTCTGTGGCTCTTCCTCGTGGTGCCGTGGGTTGGTCTTTGGTTTGTGATTGTGGTATTTCCTGATCATACTCACTTACTTTTTGGATGTATGTAGGGTTCAGCAGCACTATGTACGCAAAAGTTACATTCTGTTTGCTAGAGCATGTGTTTAAGGAACTGCCTGCATGCATACACAAAGAATTGGTGTAGATGAAGGCTCAGGTCAATATTAAGGTATTTAGCCCCACTTAGTAGCTGCCCACACATAATTATCGAACAACTTATGCATATTTAATAAGTAGGAACGTTTCATGCGCTGGCTCAAATATTGTAGTAAAGTATGTTAACGCCCATTCATTAGTTTAACAGTAACGTTGAATCTATGTTTTTTCGAGAGTGATTAATACATGTATTCTAAAGACTATGAGACTAATGCCAAATGTACATACATCACTCATTAGATGAGTCGGCAATTGAAATATGTCAATAGAATGCATGTCAATAGAATACATGCAACATTTACATGGCATTGTATCAACTTTGAGATCAGAACACACATTCATTTTGTAATTTTTGGACGCATAGCGAACAGCACCACACCCTGATAGTGCTTACATTATATAGAACCAGCAATTAGATAGGATCCCATCTCCTTTCCACTGTGTGGTCAGGTGAAACCCCAGGTGGTCAGGAACCCACTTAATAAAAAAGATGAAAGGGCATTTGGCCAAAAAAACTTTAAAAAAAAGGGTAATAAAGAAACTAAAAAATGCAAGAAAAAAAAGAAAAGAGGACTTTCCTTACGAATCCTCCCTCGGAGAAATTCGTTTGAAGACAAGCCCTTCTACAAGGGCTCGTCATGCACTGTCCAAACATTTTTGGACATAGTAGGCAAAACACATAGATTCAACAAGCAGTGTTTCATTCGACTTAAATGTGTAGAAGCTATTAATTTATTTTGGTGAAAATAAAGCTACTTTAGATACTTCTAATTTCTGCTTAAAATTTTGATGTATTCTTCAATAGGAAAATAAGATCAAGTGCAAATTTTAAAATCCTGTTTCCTTAGAAAGATATCTCTGATTTTGACTGGTTTGAATTTGAATCCCCATTAGTATTCTCCCTTTACACATGGTCCTACTGCTATTTAGATGTATTGTATACCTAAAGGTTATTGGGCCAAAATAGCTGAGGGGTTTAGAGCGCCAGTCTAATGCATACAGGGCGCAAAAACCCCTCATGGCACAGGTTCGAACCCTGTAAATTAAAAAAAATAAGAAACATTTTTTTTTTGTCTCTTTTTTTTTCATTTCTTTTATTTTCATATATATGGTTGGTGCATGTGTGCTTAATATCATAATCAACATTTTTTTCAGCCAAACAACTATGGTCAATTATCAGGTAACAGTGCTTTTGGACAGGTTGCTCTCAAATGGTTTAGCAATACTTGGTGCAAACTACTATTATGTTCATACGGTGTGTGTGCAAGTCACAATAACTCAGATAAAACTGTACATATGCAAAGGCGAATCATTTTTTACTGTTTATCTATTCAATGAGTGGCAACTTTTCACAAGCTGGTTTATTAGTTTTTCGTTTTTAGTGTATAAAATGTGGTGTACTGTAATAATGCACATTCAAAATTGAAACGATAGCCCAGTTACAATGTTAAAGTGGGCCACTATTGGGCCACCACTGCATTTTAATGAGTGGGTGCAGCTGTTGTTGGTGTTTTTGTTGTTGCTGCCATTGCGCGTACATGCTCGCATGTGGGCGCGCATGCGTGGAGAAGTCAGGAGCATGGTGTGACACATTAATAAAAACGTCAATATATGCGAAAAGACGTTTTACTTGCATTTATATGGGCGTAAATGATGGTGAAACTGGTCAATAAAACATTAATTGTGGGCACACATTATAATCTTTAATTAAATGTCATCAACCTTTGATTCTAACTAAAATAAGTGAATTGCCATAACTTTTATCTAGAGAATGGCTGTTATATAAAGAAATGCGCCAGCTCTCATGTGATTTTGACATTAATTTAATTTTTGATCAATCGATGCTCAGAGGCACCTGCTCGTGTGTGCAGCCTCGCCAGGGCATTCGCTGCCTGAACAAACATAGGATGAGTGTAGATAAAGGCTCTGGCAAAAATTAAGGAATTGAGCCCCACTTGTGTGCGACGTTACGCATGTGCGATGCGTACCAAAAACTCATGTGCTGGCCATTAAATGTCACCAATCTAAGTTTGTTTTGATCTGAAAAAAGAGATCTACGACTCCTTTTTATAAGAAAATGGTTGCTTAGTAAAGAAATTGGCCAGCTTATGCGACTTTTGATCCTGATTGAATATTTGACCAGCCCATGCTCAGTTTGTCTGTGCGAGTACACAGCCTCGCCAGAACCTTTACTGCTCGCACACACATAAAATGGGTGTAGATAAAGGTTCAGGCCAAAATTAAGGCATCTAGCCCATCATCGTACCTGCCAATGCATGTTTAATGAGTGACCCTACGCATGTGCGATTAACACCAGAAACTCATGCGCTGATTACAGAGCTCCTTCACTAAATCAAAATCAAACAACGGAATCTAGGGCGAAGATTTGGCGCCAGTAAAATGCATTAAGCCCCCCCCCCCACCCGGTAGCTTAGGCTTCTGTTTGTTCTAAGGTAGTGTTTTTGTTGTTGTTGATATATTGTTTAATGTACTTCCCATTGTTTGTGGGTGTTCTGTGCTTGTCTTATTTTAGTATATATTATTTTGAGTCCATTCTAGTTTTGCAATCATCTTCACGAGAAAGAGAGAGCTGGTTGCTTTCTTTTGTTGTTTCACTGATGTCTTGTTACTGTGAGTGTTCTGTGGCTCTTCCTCGTGGTGCCGTGGGTTGGTCTTTGGTTTGTGATTGTGGTATTTCCTGATCATACTCACTTACTTTTTGGATGTATGTAGGGTTCAGCAGCACTATGTACGCAAAAGTTACATTCTGTTTGCTAGAGCATGTGTTTAAGGAACTGCCTGCATGCATACACAAAGAATTGGTGTAGATGAAGGCTCAGGTCAATATTAAGGTATTTAGCCCCACTTAGTAGCTGCCCACACATAATTATCGAACAACTTATGCATATTTAATAAGTAGGAACGTTTCATGCGCTGGCTCAAATATTGTAGTAAAGTATGTTAACGCCCATTCATTAGTTTAACAGTAACGTTGAATCTATGTTTTTTCGAGAGTGATTAATACATGTATTCTAAAGACTATGAGACTAATGCCAAATGTAAATACATCGCTCATTAGATGAGTCGGCAATTGAAATATGTCAATAGAATGCATGTCAATAGAATACATGCAACATTTACATGGCATTGTATCAACTTTGAGATCAGAACACACATTCATTTTGTAATTTTTGGACGCATAGCGAACAGCACCACACCCTGATAGTGCTTACATTATATAGAACCAGCAATTAGATAGGATCCCATCTCCTTTCCACTGTGTGGTCAGGTGAAACCCCAGGTGGTCAGGAACCCACTTAACAAAAAAGATGAAAGGGCATTTGGCCAAAAAAACTTTAAAAAAAAAGGGTAATAAAGAAACTAAAAAATGCAAGAAAAAAAAGAAAAGAGGACTTTCCTTACGAATTCTCCCTCGGAGAAATTCGTTTGAAGACAAGCCCTTCTACAAGGGCTCGTCATGCACTGTCCAAACATTTTTGGACATAGTAGGCAAAACACATAGATTCAACAAGCAGTGTTTCATTCGACTTAAATGTGTAGAAGCTATTAATTTATTTTGGTGAAAATAAAGCTACTTTAGATACTTCTAATTTCTGCTTAAAATTTTGATGTATTCTTCAATAGGAAAATAAGATCAAGTGCAAATTTTAAAATCCTGTTTCCTTAGAAAGATATCTCTGATTTTGACTGGTTTGAATTTGAATCCCCATTAGTATTCTCCCTTTACACATGGTCCTACTGCTATTTAGATGTATTGTATACCTAAAGGTTATTGGGCCAAAATAGCTGAGGGGTTTAGAGCGCCAGTCTAATGCATACAGGGCGCAAAAACCCCTCATGGCACAGGTTCGAACCCTGTAAATTAAAAAAAATAAGAAACATTTTTTTTTGTCTCTTTTTTTTCATTTCTTTTATTTTCATATATATGGTTGGTGCATGTGTGCTTAATATCATAATCAACATTTTTTTCAGCCAAATAACTATGGTCAATTATCAGGTAACAGTGCTTTTGGACAGGTTGCTCTCAAATGGTTTAGCAATACTTGGTGCAAACTACTATTATGTTCATACGGTGTGAGTGCAAGTCACAATAACTCAGATAAAACTGTACATATGCAAAGGCGAATCATTTTTTACTGTTTATCTATTCAATGAGTGGCAACTTTTCACAAGCTGGTTTATTAGTTTTTCGTTTTTAGTGTATAAAATGTGGTGTACTGTAATAATGCACATTCAAAATTGAAACGATAGCCCAGTTACAATGTTAAAGTGGGCCACTATTGGGCCACCACTGCATTTTAATGAGTGGGTGCAGCTGTTGTTGGTGTTTTTGTTGTTGCTGCCATTGCGCGTACATGCTCGCATGTGGGCGCGCATGCGTGGAGAAGTCAGGAGCATGGTGTGACACATTAATAAAAACGTCAATATATGCGAAAAGACGTTTTACTTGCATTTATATGGGCGTAAATGATGGTGAAACTGGTCAATAAAACATTAATTGTGGGCACACATTATAATCTTTAATTAAATGTCATCAACCTTTGATTCTAACTAAAATAAGTGAATTGCCATAACTTTTATCTAGAGAATGGCTGTTATATAAAGAAATGCGCCAGCTCTCATGTGATTTTGACATTAATTTAATTTTTGATCAATCGATGCTCAGAGGCACCTGCTCGTGTGTGCAGCCTCGCCAGGGCATTCGCTGCCTGAACAAACATAGGATGAGTGTAGATAAAGGCTCTGGCAAAAATTAAGGAATTGAGCCCCACTTGTGTGCGACGTTACGCATGTGCGATGCGTACCAAAAACTCATGTGCTGGCCATTAAATGTCACCAATCTAAGTTTGTTTTGATCTGAAAAAAGAGATCTACGACTCCTTTTTATAAGAAAATGGTTGCTTAGTAAAGAAATTGGCCAGCTTATGCGACTTTTGATCCTGATTGAATATTTGACCAGCCCATGCTCAGTTTGTCTGTGCGAGTACACAGCCTCGCCAGAACCTTTACTGCTCGCACACACATAAAATGGGTGTAGATAAAGGTTCAGGCCAAAATTAAGGCATCTAGCCCATCATCGTACCTGCCAATGCATGTTTAATGAGTGACCCTACGCATGTGCGATTAACACCAGAAACTCATGCGCTGATTACAGAGCTCCTTCACTAAATCAAAATCAAACAACGGAATCTAGGGCGAAGATTTGGCGCCAGTAAAATGCATTAAGCCCCCCCCCCCTACCCGGTAGCTTAGGCTTCTGTTTGTTCTAAGGTAGTGTTTTTGTTGTTGTTGATATATTGTTTAATGTACTTCCCATTGTTTGTGGGTGTTCTGTGCTTGTCTTTCTTTTAGTATATATTATTTTGAGTCCATTCTAGTTTTGCAATCATCTTCACGAGAAAGAGAGAGCTGGTTGCTTTCTTTTGTTGTTTCACTGATGTCTTGTTACTGTGAGTGTTCTGTGGCTCTTCCTCGTGGTGCCGTGGGTTGGTCTTTGGTTTGTGATTGTGGTATTTCCTGATCATACTCACTTACTTTTTGGATGTATGTAGGGTTCAGCAGCACTATGTACGCAAAAGTTACATTCTGTTTGCTAGAGCATGTGTTTAAGGAACTGCCTGCATGCATACACAAAGAATTGGTGTAGATGAAGGCTCAGGTCAATATTAAGGTATTTAGCCCCACTTAGTAGCTGCCCACACATAATTATCGAACAACTTATGCATATTTTATAAGTAGGAACGTTTCATGCGCTGGCTCAAATATTGTAGTAAAGTATGTTAACGCCCATTCATTAGTTTAACAGTAACGTTGAATCTATGTTTTTTCGAGAGTGATTAATACATGTATTCTAAAGACTATGAGACTAATGCCAAATGTACATACATCACTCATTAGATGAGTCGGCAATTGAAATATGTCAATAGAATGCATGTCAATAGAATACATGCAACATTTACATGGCATTGTATCAACTTTGAGATCAGAACACACATTCATTTTGTAATTTTTGGACGCATAGCGAACAGCACCACACCCTGATAGTGCTTACATTATATAGAACCAGCAATTAGATAGGATCCCATCTCCTTTCCACTGTGTGGTCAGGTGAAACCCCAGGTGGTCAGGAACCCACTTAATAAAAAAGATGAAAGGGCATTTGGCCAAAAAAACTTTAAAAAAAGGGTAATAAAGAAACTAAAAAATGCAAGAAAAAAAAGAAAAGAGGACTTTCCTTACGAATCCTCCCTCGGAGAAATTCGTTTGAAGACAAGCCCTTCTACAAGGGCTCGTCATGCACTGTCCAAACATTTTTGGACATAGTAGGCAAAACACATAGATTCAACAAGCAGTGTTTCATTCGACTTAAATGTGTAGAAGCTATTAATTTATTTTGGTGAAAATAAAGCTACTTTAGATACTTCTAATTTCTGCTTAAAATTTTGATGTATTCTTCAATAGGAAAATAAGATCAAGTGCAAATTTTAAAATCCTGTTTCCTTAGAAAGATATCTCTGATTTTGACTGGTTTGAATTTGAATCCCCATTAGTATTCTCCCTTTACACATGGTCCTACTGCTATTTAGATGTATTGTATACCTAAAGGTTATTGGGCCAAAATAGCTGAGGGGTTTAGAGCGCCAGTCTAATGCATACAGGGCGCAAAAACCCCTCATGGCACAGGTTCGAACCCTGTAAATTAAAAAAAATAAGAAACATTTTTTTTGTCTCTTTTTTTTCATTTCTTTTATTTTCATATATATGGTTGGTGCATGTGTGCTTAATATCATAATCAACATTTTTTTCAGCCAAATAACTATGGTCAATTATCAGGTAACAGTGCTTTTGGACAGGTTGCTCTCAAATGGTTTAGCAATACTTGGTGCAAACTACTATTATGTTCATACGGTGTGTGTGCAAGTCACAATAACTCAGATAAAACTGTACATATGCAAAGGCGAATCATTTTTTACTGTTTATCTATTCAATGAGTGGCAACTTTTCACAAGCTGGTTTATTAGTTTTTCGTTTTTAGTGTATAAAATGTGGTGTACTGTAATAATGCACATTCAAAATTGAAACGATAGCCCAGTTACAATGTTAAAGTGGGCCACTATTGGGCCACCACTGCATTTTAATGAGTGGGTGCAGCTGTTGTTGGTGTTTTTGTTGTTGCTGCCATTGCGCGTACATGCTCGCATGTGGGCGCGCATGCGTGGAGAAGTCAGGAGCATGGTGTGACACATTAATAAAAACGTCAATATATGCGAAAAGACGTTTTACTTGCATTTATATGGGCGTAAATGATGGTGAAACTGGTCAATAAAACATTAATTGTGGGCACACATTATAATCTTTAATTAAATGTCATCAACCTTTGATTCTAACTAAAATAAGTGAATTGCCATAACTTTTATCTAGAGAATGGCTGTTATATAAAGAAATGCGCCAGCTCTCATGTGATTTTGACATTAATTTAATTTTTGATCAATCGATGCTCAGAGGCACCTGCTCGTGGGTGCAGCCTCGCCAGGGCATTCGCTGCCTGAACAAACATAGGATGAGTGTAGATAAAGGCTCTGGCAAAAATTAAGGAATTGAGCCCCACTTGTGTGCGACGTTACGCATGTGCGATGCGTACCAAAAACTCATGTGCTGGCCATTAAATGTCACCAATCTAAGTTTGTTTTGATCTGAAAAAAGAGATCTACGACTCCTTTTTATAAGAAAATGGTTGCTTAGTAAAGAAATTGGCCAGCTTATGCGACTTTTGATCCTGATTGAATATTTGACCAGCCCATGCTCAGTTTGTCTGTGCGAGTACACAGCCTCGCCAGAACCTTTACTGCTCGCACACACATAAAATGGGTGTAGATAAAGGTTCAGGCCAAAATTAAGGCATCTAGCCCATCATCGTACCTGCCAATGCATGTTTAATGAGTGACCCTACGCATGTGCGATTAACACCAGAAACTCATGCGCTGATTACAGAGCTCCTTCACTAAATCAAAATCAAACAACGGAATCTAGGGCGAAGATTTGGCGCCAGTAAAATGCATTAAGCCCCCCCCCCCCCCCCCCCCACCCGGTAGCTTAGGCTTCTGTTTGTTCTAAGGTAGTGTTTTTGTTGTTGTTGATATATTGTTTAATGTACTTCCCATTGTTTGTGGGTGTTCTGTGCTTGTCTTTCTTTTAGTATATATTATTTTGAGTCCATTCTAGTTTTGCAATCATCCTCACGAGAAAGAGATAGCTGGTTGCTTTCTTTTGTTGTTTCACTGATGTCTTGTTACTGTGAGTGTTCTGTGGCTCTTCCTCGTGGTGCCGTGGGTTGGTCTTTGGTTTGTGATTGTGGTATTTCCTGATCATACTCACTTACTTTTTGGATGTATGTAGGGTTCAGCAGCACTATGTACGCAAAAGTTACATTCTGTTTGCTAGAGCATGTGTTTAAGGAACTGCCTGCATGCATACACAAAGAATTGGTGTAGATGAAGGCTCAGGTCAATATTAAGGTATTTAGCCCCACTTAGTAGCTGCCCACACATAATTATCGAACAACTTATGCATATTTAATAAGTAGGAACGTTTCATGCGCTGGCTCAAATATTGTAGTAAAGTATGTTAACGCCCATTCATTAGTTTAACAGTAACGTTGAATCTATGTTTTTTCGAGAGTGATTAATACATGTATTCTAAAGACTATGAGACTAATGCCAAATGTACATACATCACTCATTAGATGAGTCGGCAATTGAAATATGTCAATAGAATGCATGTCAATAGAATACATGCAACATTTACATGGCATTGTATCAACTTTGAGATCAGAACACACATTCATTTTGTAATTTTTGGACGCATAGCGAACAGCACCACACCCTGATAGTGCTTACATTATATAGAACCAGCAATTAGATAGGATCCCATCTCCTTTCCACTGTGTGGTCAGGTGAAACCCCAGGTGGTCAGGAACCCACTTAATAAAAAAGATGAAAGGGCATTTGGCCAAAAAAACTTTAAAAAAAAGGGTAATAAAGAAACTAAAAAATGCAAGAAAAAAAAGAAAAGAGGACTTTCCTTACGAATCCTCCCTCGGAGAAATTCGTTTGAAGACAAGCCCTTCTACAAGGGCTCGTCATGCACTGTCCAAACATTTTTGGACATAGTAGGCAAAACACATAGATTCAACAAGCAGTGTTTCATTCGACTTAAATGTGTAGAAGCTATTAATTTATTTTGGTGAAAATAAAGCTACTTTAGATACTTCTAATTTCTGCTTAAAATTTTGATGTATTCTTCAATAGGAAAATAAGATCAAGTGCAAATTTTAAAATCCTGTTTCCTTAGAAAGATATCTCTGATTTTGACTGGTTTGAATTTGAATCCCCATTAGTATTCTCCCTTTACACATGGTCCTACTGCTATTTAGATGTATTGTATACCTAAAGGTTATTGGGCCAAAATAGCTGAGGGGTTTAGAGCGCCAGTCTAATGCATACAGGGCGCAAAAACCCCTCATGGCACAGGTTCGAACCCTGTAAATTAAAAAAAATAAGAAACATTTTTTTTTTGTCTCTTTTTTTTTCATTTCTTTTATTTTCATATATATGGTTGGTGCATGTGTGCTTAATATCATAATCAACATTTTTTTCAGCCAAACAACTATGGTCAATTATCAGGTAACAGTGCTTTTGGACAGGTTGCTCTCAAATGGTTTAGCAATACTTGGTGCAAACTACTATTATGTTCATACGGTGTGTGTGCAAGTCACAATAACTCAGATAAAACTGTACATATGCAAAGGCGAATCATTTTTTACTGTTTATCTATTCAATGAGTGGCAACTTTTCACAAGCTGGTTTATTAGTTTTTCGTTTTTAGTGTATAAAATGTGGTGTACTGTAATAATGCACATTCAAAATTGAAACGATAGCCCAGTTACAATGTTAAAGTGGGCCACTATTGGGCCACCACTGCATTTTAATGAGTGGGTGCAGCTGTTGTTGGTGTTTTTGTTGTTGCTGCCATTGCGCGTACATGCTCGCATGTGGGCGCGCATGCGTGGAGAAGTCAGGAGCATGGTGTGACACATTAATAAAAACGTCAATATATGCGAAAAGACGTTTTACTTGCATTTATATGGGCGTAAATGATGGTGAAACTGGTCAATAAAACATTAATTGTGGGCACACATTATAATCTTTAATTAAATGTCATCAACCTTTGATTCTAACTAAAATAAGTGAATTGCCATAACTTTTATCTAGAGAATGGCTGTTATATAAAGAAATGCGCCAGCTCTCATGTGATTTTGACATTAATTTAATTTTTGATCAATCGATGCTCAGAGGCACCTGCTCGTGTGTGCAGCCTCGCCAGGGCATTCGCTGCCTGAACAAACATAGGATGAGTGTAGATAAAGGCTCTGGCAAAAATTAAGGAATTGAGCCCCACTTGTGTGCGACGTTACGCATGTGCGATGCGTACCAAAAACTCATGTGCTGGCCATTAAATGTCACCAATCTAAGTTTGTTTTGATCTGAAAAAAGAGATCTACGACTCCTTTTTATAAGAAAATGGTTGCTTAGTAAAGAAATTGGCCAGCTTATGCGACTTTTGATCCTGATTGAATATTTGACCAGCCCATGCTCAGTTTGTCTGTGCGAGTACACAGCCTCGCCAGAACCTTTACTGCTCGCACACACATAAAATGGGTGTAGATAAAGGTTCAGGCCAAAATTAAGGCATCTAGCCCATCATCGTACCTGCCAATGCATGTTTAATGAGTGACCCTACGCATGTGCGATTAACACCAGAAACTCATGCGCTGATTACAGAGCTCCTTCACTAAATCAAAATCAAACAACGGAATCTAGGGCGAAGATTTGGCGCCAGTAAAATGCATTAAGCCCCCCCCCACCCGGTAGCTTAGGCTTCTGTTTGTTCTAAGGTAGTGTTTTTGTTGTTGTTGATATATTGTTTAATGTACTTCCCATTGTTTGTGGGTGTTCTGTGCTTGTCTTATTTTAGTATATATTATTTTGAGTCCATTCTAGTTTTGCAATCATCTTCACGAGAAAGAGAGAGCTGGTTGCTTTCTTTTGTTGTTTCACTGATGTCTTGTTACTGTGAGTGTTCTGTGGCTCTTCCTCGTGGTGCCGTGGGTTGGTCTTTGGTTTGTGATTGTGGTATTTCCTGATCATACTCACTTACTTTTTGGATGTATGTAGGGTTCAGCAGCACTATGTACGCAAAAGTTACATTCTGTTTGCTAGAGCATGTGTTTAAGGAACTGCCTGCATGCATACACAAAGAATTGGTGTAGATGAAGGCTCAGGTCAATATTAAGGTATTTAGCCCCACTTAGTAGCTGCCCACACATAATTATCGAACAACTTATGCATATTTAATAAGTAGGAACGTTTCATGCGCTGGCTCAAATATTGTAGTAAAGTATGTTAACGCCCATTCATTAGTTTAACAGTAACGTTGAATCTATGTTTTTTCGAGAGTGATTAATACATGTATTCTAAAGACTATGAGACTAATGCCAAATGTAAATACATCGCTCATTAGATGAGTCGGCAATTGAAATATGTCAATAGAATGCATGTCAATAGAATACATGCAACATTTACATGGCATTGTATCAACTTTGAGATCAGAACACACATTCATTTTGTAATTTTTGGACGCATAGCGAACAGCACCACACCCTGATAGTGCTTACATTATATAGAACCAGCAATTAGATAGGATCCCATCTCCTTTCCACTGTGTGGTCAGGTGAAACCCCAGGTGGTCAGGAACCCACTTAACAAAAAAGATGAAAGGGCATTTGGCCAAAAAAACTTTAAAAAAAAAGGGTAATAAAGAAACTAAAAAATGCAAGAAAAAAAAGAAAAGAGGACTTTCCTTACGAATTCTCCCTCGGAGAAATTCGTTTGAAGACAAGCCCTTCTACAAGGGCTCGTCATGCACTGTCCAAACATTTTTGGACATAGTAGGCAAAACACATAGATTCAACAAGCAGTGTTTCATTCGACTTAAATGTGTAGAAGCTATTAATTTATTTTGGTGAAAATAAAGCTACTTTAGATACTTCTAATTTCTGCTTAAAATTTTGATGTATTCTTCAATAGGAAAATAAGATCAAGTGCAAATTTTAAAATCCTGTTTCCTTAGAAAGATATCTCTGATTTTGACTGGTTTGAATTTGAATCCCCATTAGTATTCTCCCTTTACACATGGTCCTACTGCTATTTAGATGTATTGTATACCTAAAGGTTATTGGGCCAAAATAGCTGAGGGGTTTAGAGCGCCAGTCTAATGCATACAGGGCGCAAAAACCCCTCATGGCACAGGTTCGAACCCTGTAAATTAAAAAAAATAAGAAACATTTTTTTTTGTCTCTTTTTTTTCATTTCTTTTATTTTCATATATATGGTTGGTGCATGTGTGCTTAATATCATAATCAACATTTTTTTCAGCCAAATAACTATGGTCAATTATCAGGTAACAGTGCTTTTGGACAGGTTGCTCTCAAATGGTTTAGCAATACTTGGTGCAAACTACTATTATGTTCATACGGTGTGAGTGCAAGTCACAATAACTCAGATAAAACTGTACATATGCAAAGGCGAATCATTTTTTACTGTTTATCTATTCAATGAGTGGCAACTTTTCACAAGCTGGTTTATTAGTTTTTCGTTTTTAGTGTATAAAATGTGGTGTACTGTAATAATGCACATTCAAAATTGAAACGATAGCCCAGTTACAATGTTAAAGTGGGCCACTATTGGGCCACCACTGCATTTTAATGAGTGGGTGCAGCTGTTGTTGGTGTTTTTGTTGTTGCTGCCATTGCGCGTACATGCTCGCATGTGGGCGCGCATGCGTGGAGAAGTCAGGAGCATGGTGTGACACATTAATAAAAACGTCAATATATGCGAAAAGACGTTTTACTTGCATTTATATGGGCGTAAATGATGGTGAAACTGGTCAATAAAACATTAATTGTGGGCACACATTATAATCTTTAATTAAATGTCATCAACCTTTGATTCTAACTAAAATAAGTGAATTGCCATAACTTTTATCTAGAGAATGGCTGTTATATAAAGAAATGCGCCAGCTCTCATGTGATTTTGACATTAATTTAATTTTTGATCAATCGATGCTCAGAGGCACCTGCTCGTGTGTGCAGCCTCGCCAGGGCATTCGCTGCCTGAACAAACATAGGATGAGTGTAGATAAAGGCTCTGGCAAAAATTAAGGAATTGAGCCCCACTTGTGTGCGACGTTACGCATGTGCGATGCGTACCAAAAACTCATGTGCTGGCCATTAAATGTCACCAATCTAAGTTTGTTTTGATCTGAAAAAAGAGATCTACGACTCCTTTTTATAAGAAAATGGTTGCTTAGTAAAGAAATTGGCCAGCTTATGCGACTTTTGATCCTGATTGAATATTTGACCAGCCCATGCTCAGTTTGTCTGTGCGAGTACACAGCCTCGCCAGAACCTTTACTGCTCGCACACACATAAAATGGGTGTAGATAAAGGTTCAGGCCAAAATTAAGGCATCTAGCCCATCATCGTACCTGCCAATGCATGTTTAATGAGTGACCCTACGCATGTGCGATTAACACCAGAAACTCATGCGCTGATTACAGAGCTCCTTCACTAAATCAAAATCAAACAACGGAATCTAGGGCGAAGATTTGGCGCCAGTAAAATGCATTAAGCCCCCCCCCCCCCTACCCGGTAGCTTAGGCTTCTGTTTGTTCTAAGGTAGTGTTTTTGTTGTTGTTGATATATTGTTTAATGTACTTCCCATTGTTTGTGGGTGTTCTGTGCTTGTCTTTCTTTTAGTATATATTATTTTGAGTCCATTCTAGTTTTGCAATCATCTTCACGAGAAAGAGAGAGCTGGTTGCTTTCTTTTGTTGTTTCACTGATGTCTTGTTACTGTGAGTGTTCTGTGGCTCTTCCTCGTGGTGCCGTGGGTTGGTCTTTGGTTTGTGATTGTGGTATTTCCTGATCATACTCACTTACTTTTTGGATGTATGTAGGGTTCAGCAGCACTATGTACGCAAAAGTTACATTCTGTTTGCTAGAGCATGTGTTTAAGGAACTGCCTGCATGCATACACAAAGAATTGGTGTAGATGAAGGCTCAGGTCAATATTAAGGTATTTAGCCCCACTTAGTAGCTGCCCACACATAATTATCGAACAACTTATGCATATTTTATAAGTAGGAACGTTTCATGCGCTGGCTCAAATATTGTAGTAAAGTATGTTAACGCCCATTCATTAGTTTAACAGTAACGTTGAATCTATGTTTTTTCGAGAGTGATTAATACATGTATTCTAAAGACTATGAGACTAATGCCAAATGTACATACATCACTCATTAGATGAGTCGGCAATTGAAATATGTCAATAGAATGCATGTCAATAGAATACATGCAACATTTACATGGCATTGTATCAACTTTGAGATCAGAACACACATTCATTTTGTAATTTTTGGACGCATAGCGAACAGCACCACACCCTGATAGTGCTTACATTATATAGAACCAGCAATTAGATAGGATCCCATCTCCTTTCCACTGTGTGGTCAGGTGAAACCCCAGGTGGTCAGGAACCCACTTAATAAAAAAGATGAAAGGGCATTTGGCCAAAAAAACTTTAAAAAAAGGGTAATAAAGAAACTAAAAAATGCAAGAAAAAAAAGAAAAGAGGACTTTCCTTACGAATCCTCCCTCGGAGAAATTCGTTTGAAGACAAGCCCTTCTACAAGGGCTCGTCATGCACTGTCCAAACATTTTTGGACATAGTAGGCAAAACACATAGATTCAACAAGCAGTGTTTCATTCGACTTAAATGTGTAGAAGCTATTAATTTATTTTGGTGAAAATAAAGCTACTTTAGATACTTCTAATTTCTGCTTAAAATTTTGATGTATTCTTCAATAGGAAAATAAGATCAAGTGCAAATTTTAAAATCCTGTTTCCTTAGAAAGATATCTCTGATTTTGACTGGTTTGAATTTGAATCCCCATTAGTATTCTCCCTTTACACATGGTCCTACTGCTATTTAGATGTATTGTATACCTAAAGGTTATTGGGCCAAAATAGCTGAGGGGTTTAGAGCGCCAGTCTAATGCATACAGGGCGCAAAAACCCCTCATGGCACAGGTTCGAACCCTGTAAATTAAAAAAAATAAGAAACATTTTTTTTGTCTCTTTTTTTTCATTTCTTTTATTTTCATATATATGGTTGGTGCATGTGTGCTTAATATCATAATCAACATTTTTTTCAGCCAAATAACTATGGTCAATTATCAGGTAACAGTGCTTTTGGACAGGTTGCTCTCAAATGGTTTAGCAATACTTGGTGCAAACTACTATTATGTTCATACGGTGTGTGTGCAAGTCACAATAACTCAGATAAAACTGTACATATGCAAAGGCGAATCATTTTTTACTGTTTATCTATTCAATGAGTGGCAACTTTTCACAAGCTGGTTTATTAGTTTTTCGTTTTTAGTGTATAAAATGTGGTGTACTGTAATAATGCACATTCAAAATTGAAACGATAGCCCAGTTACAATGTTAAAGTGGGCCACTATTGGGCCACCACTGCATTTTAATGAGTGGGTGCAGCTGTTGTTGGTGTTTTTGTTGTTGCTGCCATTGCGCGTACATGCTCGCATGTGGGCGCGCATGCGTGGAGAAGTCAGGAGCATGGTGTGACACATTAATAAAAACGTCAATATATGCGAAAAGACGTTTTACTTGCATTTATATGGGCGTAAATGATGGTGAAACTGGTCAATAAAACATTAATTGTGGGCACACATTATAATCTTTAATTAAATGTCATCAACCTTTGATTCTAACTAAAATAAGTGAATTGCCATAACTTTTATCTAGAGAATGGCTGTTATATAAAGAAATGCGCCAGCTCTCATGTGATTTTGACATTAATTTAATTTTTGATCAATCGATGCTCAGAGGCACCTGCTCGTGGGTGCAGCCTCGCCAGGGCATTCGCTGCCTGAACAAACATAGGATGAGTGTAGATAAAGGCTCTGGCAAAAATTAAGGAATTGAGCCCCACTTGTGTGCGACGTTACGCATGTGCGATGCGTACCAAAAACTCATGTGCTGGCCATTAAATGTCACCAATCTAAGTTTGTTTTGATCTGAAAAAAGAGATCTACGACTCCTTTTTATAAGAAAATGGTTGCTTAGTAAAGAAATTGGCCAGCTTATGCGACTTTTGATCCTGATTGAATATTTGACCAGCCCATGCTCAGTTTGTCTGTGCGAGTACACAGCCTCGCCAGAACCTTTACTGCTCGCACACACATAAAATGGGTGTAGATAAAGGTTCAGGCCAAAATTAAGGCATCTAGCCCATCATCGTACCTGCCAATGCATGTTTAATGAGTGACCCTACGCATGTGCGATTAACACCAGAAACTCATGCGCTGATTACAGAGCTCCTTCACTAAATCAAAATCAAACAACGGAATCTAGGGCGAAGATTTGGCGCCAGTAAAATGCATTAAGCCCCCCCCCCCCACCCGGTAGCTTAGGCTTCTGTTTGTTCTAAGGTAGTGTTTTTGTTGTTGTTGATATATTGTTTAATGTACTTCCCATTGTTTGTGGGTGTTCTGTGCTTGTCTTTCTTTTAGTATATATTATTTTGAGTCCATTCTAGTTTTGCAATCATCCTCACGAGAAAGAGATAGCTGGTTGCTTTCTTTTGTTGTTTCACTGATGTCTTGTTACTGTGAGTGTTCTGTGGCTCTTCCTCGTGGTGCCGTGGGTTGGTCTTTGGTTTGTGATTGTGGTATTTCCTGATCATACTCACTTACTTTTTGGATGTATGTAGGGTTCAGCAGCACTATGTACGCAAAAGTTACATTCTGTTTGCTAGAGCATGTGTTTAAGGAACTGCCTGCATGCATACACAAAGAATTGGTGTAGATGAAGGCTCAGGTCAATATTAAGGTATTTAGCCCCACTTAGTAGCTGCCCACACATAATTATCGAACAACTTATGCATATTTTATAAGTAGGAACGTTTCATGCGCTGGCTCAAATATTGTAGTAAAGTATGTTAACGCCCATTCATTAGTTTAACAGTAACGTTGAATCTATGTTTTTTCGAGAGTGATTAATACATGTATTCTAAAGACTATGAGACTAATGCCAAATGTACATACATCACTCATTAGATGAGTCGGCAATTGAAATATGTCAATAGAATGCATGTCAATAGAATACATGCAACATTTACATGGCATTGTATCAACTTTGAGATCAGAACACACATTCATTTTGTAATTTTTGGACGCATAGCGAACAGCACCACACCCTGATAGTGCTTACATTATATAGAACCAGCAATTAGATAGGATCCCATCTCCTTTCCACTGTGTGGTCAGGTGAAACCCCAGGTGGTCAGGAACCCACTTAATAAAAAAGATGAAAGGGCATTTGGCCAAAAAAACTTTAAAAAAAAGGGTAATAAAGAAACTAAAAAATGCAAGAAAAAAAAGAAAAGAGGACTTTCCTTACGAATCCTCCCTCGGAGAAATTCGTTTGAAGACAAGCCCTTCTACAAGGGCTCGTCATGCACTGTCCAAACATTTTTGGACATAGTAGGCAAAACACATAGATTCAACAAGCAGTGTTTCATTCGACTTAAATGTGTAGAAGCTATTAATTTATTTTGGTGAAAATAAAGCTACTTTAGATACTTCTAATTTCTGCTTAAAATTTTGATGTATTCTTCAATAGGAAAATAAGATCAAGTGCAAATTTTAAAATCCTGTTTCCTTAGAAAGATATCTCTGATTTTGACTGGTTTGAATTTGAATCCCCATTAGTATTCTCCCTTTACACATGGTCCTACTGCTATTTAGATGTATTGTATACCTAAAGGTTATTGGGTTTAGAGCGCCAGTCTAATGCATACAGGGCGCAAAAACCCCTCATGGCACAGGTTCGAACCCTGTAAATTAAAAAAAATAAGAAACATTTTTTTTTGTCTCTTTTTTTTCATTTCTTTTATTTTCATATATATGGTTGGTGCATGTGTGCTTAATATCATAATCAACATTTTTTTCAGCCAAATAACTATGGTCAATTATCAGGTAACAGTGCTTTTGGACAGGTTGCTCTCAAATGGTTTAGCAATACTTGGTGCAAACTACTATTATGTTCATACGGTGTGTGTGCAAGTCACAATAACTCAGATAAAACTGTACATATGCAAAGGCGAATCATTTTTTACTGTTTATCTATTCAATGAGTGGCAACTTTTCACAAGCTGGTTTATTAGTTTTTCGTTTTTAGTGTATAAAATGTGGTGTACTGTAATAATGCACATTCAAAATTGAAACGATAGCCCAGTTACAATGTTAAAGTGGGCCACTATTGGGCCACCACTGCATTTTAATGAGTGGGTGCAGCTGTTGTTGGTGTTTTTGTTGTTGCTGCCATTGCGCGTACATGCTCGCATGTGGGCGCGCATGCGTGGAGAAGTCAGGAGCATGGTGTGACACATTAATAAAAACGTCAATATATGCGAAAAGACGTTTTACTTGCATTTATATGGGCGTAAATGATGGTGAAACTGGTCAATAAAACATTAATTGTGGGCACACATTATAATCTTTAATTAAATGTCATCAACCTTTGATTCTAACTAAAATAAGTGAATTGCCATAACTTTTATCTAGAGAATGGCTGTTATATAAAGAAATGCGCCAGCTCTCATGTGATTTTGACATTAATTTAATTTTTGATCAATCGATGCTCAGAGGCACCTGCTCGTGTGTGCAGCCTCGCCAGGGCATTCGCTGCCTGAACAAACATAGGATGAGTGTAGATAAAGGCTCTGGCAAAAATTAAGGAATTGAGCCCCACTTGTGTGCGACGTTACGCATGTGCGATGCGTACCAAAAACTCATGTGCTGGCCATTAAATGTCACCAATCTAAGTTTGTTTTGATCTGAAAAAAGAGATCTACGACTCCTTTTTATAAGAAAATGGTTGCTTAGTAAAGAAATTGGCCAGCTTATGCGACTTTTGATCCTGATTGAATATTTGACCAGCCCATGCTCAGTTTGTCTGTGCGAGTACACAGCCTCGCCAGAACCTTTACTGCTCGCACACACATAAAATGGGTGTAGATAAAGGTTCAGGCCAAAATTAAGGCATCTAGCCCATCATCGTACCTGCCAATGCATGTTTAATGAGTGACCCTACGCATGTGCGATTAACACCAGAAACTCATGCGCTGATTACAGAGCTCCTTCACTAAATCAAAATCAAACAACGGAATCTAGGGCGAAGATTTGGCGCCAGTAAAATGCATTAAGCCCCCCCCCCCACCCGGTAGCTTAGGCTTCTGTTTGTTCTAAGGTAGTGTTTTTGTTGTTGTTGATATATTGTTTAATGTACTTCCCATTGTTTGTGGGTGTTCTGTGCTTGTCTTATTTTAGTATATATTATTTTGAGTCCATTCTAGTTTTGCAATCATCTTCACGAGAAAGAGAGAGCTGGTTGCTTTCTTTTGTTGTTTCACTGATGTCTTGTTACTGTGAGTGTTCTGTGGCTCTTCCTCGTGGTGCCGTGGGTTGGTCTTTGGTTTGTGATTGTGGTATTTCCTGATCATACTCACTTACTTTTTGGATGTATGTAGGGTTCAGCAGCACTATGTACGCAAAAGTTACATTCTGTTTGCTAGAGCATGTGTTTAAGGAACTGCCTGCATGCATACACAAAGAATTGGTGTAGATGAAGGCTCAGGTCAATATTAAGGTATTTAGCCCCACTTAGTAGCTGCCCACACATAATTATCGAACAACTTATGCATATTTAATAAGTAGGAACGTTTCATGCGCTGGCTCAAATATTGTAGTAAAGTATGTTAACGCCCATTCATTAGTTTAACAGTAACGTTGAATCTATGTTTTTTCGAGAGTGATTAATACATGTATTCTAAAGACTATGAGACTAATGCCAAATGTAAATACATCGCTCATTAGATGAGTCGGCAATTGAAATATGTCAATAGAATGCATGTCAATAGAATACATGCAACATTTACATGGCATTGTATCAACTTTGAGATCAGAACACACATTCATTTTGTAATTTTTGGACGCATAGCGAACAGCACCACACCCTGATAGTGCTTACATTATATAGAACCAGCAATTAGATAGGATCCCATCTCCTTTCCACTGTGTGGTCAGGTGAAACCCCAGGTGGTCAGGAACCCACTTAACAAAAAAGATGAAAGGGCATTTGGCCAAAAAAACTTTAAAAAAAAAGGGTAATAAAGAAACTAAAAAATGCAAGAAAAAAAAGAAAAGAGGACTTTCCTTACGAATTCTCCCTCGGAGAAATTCGTTTGAAGACAAGCCCTTCTACAAGGGCTCGTCATGCACTGTCCAAACATTTTTGGACATAGTAGGCAAAACACATAGATTCAACAAGCAGTGTTTCATTCGACTTAAATGTGTAGAAGCTATTAATTTATTTTGGTGAAAATAAAGCTACTTTAGATACTTCTAATTTCTGCTTAAAATTTTGATGTATTCTTCAATAGGAAAATAAGATCAAGTGCAAATTTTAAAATCCTGTTTCCTTAGAAAGATATCTCTGATTTTGACTGGTTTGAATTTGAATCCCCATTAGTATTCTCCCTTTACACATGGTCCTACTGCTATTTAGATGTATTGTATACCTAAAGGTTATTGGGTTTAGAGCGCCAGTCTAATGCATACAGGGCGCAAAAACCCCTCATGGCACAGGTTCGAACCCTGTAAATTAAAAAAAATAAGAAACATTTTTTTTTGTCTCTTTTTTTTCATTTCTTTTATTTTCATATATATGGTTGGTGCATGTGTGCTTAATATCATAATCAACATTTTTTTCAGCCAAATAACTATGGTCAATTATCAGGTAACAGTGCTTTTGGACAGGTTGCTCTCAAATGGTTTAGCAATACTTGGTGCAAACTACTATTATGTTCATACGGTGTGTGTGCAAGTCACAATAACTCAGATAAAACTGTACATATGCAAAGGCGAATCATTTTTTACTGTTTATCTATTCAATGAGTGGCAACTTTTCACAAGCTGGTTTATTAGTTTTTCGTTTTTAGTGTATAAAATGTGGTGTACTGTAATAATGCACATTCAAAATTGAAACGATAGCCCAGTTACAATGTTAAAGTGGGCCACTATTGGGCCACCACTGCATTTTAATGAGTGGGTGCAGCTGTTGTTGGTGTTTTTGTTGTTGCTGCCATTGCGCGTACATGCTCGCATGTGGGCGCGCATGCGTGGAGAAGTCAGGAGCATGGTGTGACACATTAATAAAAACGTCAATATATGCGAAAAGACGTTTTACTTGCATTTATATGGGCGTTAATGATGGTGAAACTGGTCAATAAAACATTAATTGTGGGCACACATTATAATCTTTAATTAAATGTCATCAACCTTTGATTCTAACTAAAATAAGTGAATTGCCATAACTTTTATCTAGAGAATGGCTGTTATATAAAGAAATGCGCCAGCTCTCATGTGATTTTGACATTAATTTAATTTTTGATCAATCGATGCTCAGAGGCACCTGCTCGTGTGTGCAGCCTCGCCAGGGCATTCGCTGCCTGAACAAACATAGGATGAGTGTAGATAAAGGCTCTGGCAAAAATTAAGGAATTGAGCCCCACTTGTGTGCGACGTTACGCATGTGCGATGCGTACCAAAAACTCATGTGCTGGCCATTAAATGTCACCAATCTAAGTTTGTTTTGATCTGAAAAAAGAGATCTACGACTCCTTTTTATAAGAAAATGGTTGCTTAGTAAAGAAATTGGCCAGCTTATGCGACTTTTGATCCTGATTGAATATTTGACCAGCCCATGCTCAGTTTGTCTGTGCGAGTACACAGCCTCGCCAGAACCTTTACTGCTCGCACACACATAAAATGGGTGTAGATAAAGGTTCAGGCCAAAATTAAGGCATCTAGCCCATCATCGTACCTGCCAATGCATGTTTAATGAGTGACCCTACGCATGTGCGATTAACACCAGAAACTCATGCGCTGATTACAGAGCTCCTTCACTAAATCAAAATCAAACAACGGAATCTAGGGCGAAGATTTGGCGCCAGTAAAATGCATTAAGCCCCCCCCCCACCCGGTAGCTTAGGCTTCTGTTTGTTCTAAGGTAGTGTTTTTGTTGTTGTTGATATATTGTTTAATGTACTTCCCATTGTTTGTGGGTGTTCTGTGCTTGTCTTTCTTTTAGTATATATTATTTTGAGTCCATTCTAGTTTTGCAATCATCTTCACGAGAAAGAGAGAGCTGGTTGCTTTCTTTTGTTGTTTCACTGATGTCTTGTTACTGTGAGTGTTCTGTGGCTCTTCCTCGTGGTGCCGTGGGTTGGTCTTTGGTTTGTGATTGTGGTATTTCCTGATCATACTCACTTACTTTTTGGATGTATGTAGGGTTCAGCAGCACTATGTACGCAAAAGTTACATTCTGTTTGCTAGAGCATGTGTTTAAGGAACTGCCTGCATGCATACACAAAGAATTGGTGTAGATGAAGGCTCAGGTCAATATTAAGGTATTTAGCCCCACTTAGTAGCTGCCCACACATAATTATCGAACAACTTATGCATATTTAATAAGTAGGAACGTTTCATGCGCTGGCTCAAATATTGTAGTAAAGTATGTTAACGCCCATTCATTAGTTTAACAGTAACGTTGAATCTATGTTTTTTCGAGAGTGATTAATACATGTATTCTAAAGACTATGAGACTAATGCCAAATGTACATACATCACTCATTAGATGAGTCGGCAATTGAAATATGTCAATAGAATGCATGTCAATAGAATACATGCAACATTTACATGGCATTGTATCAACTTTGAGATCAGAACACACATTCATTTTGTAATTTTTGGACGCATAGCGAACAGCACCACACCCTGATAGTGCTTACATTATATAGAACCAGCAATTAGATAGGATCCCATCTCCTTTCCACTGTGTGGTCAGGTGAAACCCCAGGTGGTCAGGAACCCACTTAATAAAAAAGATGAAAGGGCATTTGGCCAAAAAAACTTAAAAAAAAAGGGTAATAAAGAAACTAAAAAATGCAAGAAAAAAAAGAAAAGAGGACTTTCCTTACGAATCCTCCCTCGGAGAAATTCGTTTGAAGACAAGCCCTTCTACAAGGGCTCGTCATGCACTGTCCAAACATTTTTGGACATAGTAGGCAAAACACATAGATTCAACAAGCAGTGTTTCATTCGACTTAAATGTGTAGAAGCTATTAATTTATTTTGGTGAAAATAAAGCTACTTTAGATACTTCTAATTTCTGCTTAAAATTTTGATGTATTCTTCAATAGGAAAATAAGATCAAGTGCAAATTTTAAAATCCTGTTTCCTTAGAAAGATATCTCTGATTTTGACTGGTTTGAATTTGAATCCCCATTAGTATTCTCCCTTTACACATGGTCCTACTGCTATTTAGATGTATTGTATACCTAAAGGTTATTGGGCCAAAATAGCTGAGGGGTTTAGAGCGCCAGTCTAATGCATACAGGGCGCAAAAACCCCTCATGGCACAGGTTCGAACCCTGTAAATTAAAAAAAATAAGAAACATTTTTTTTTGTCTCTTTTTTTTCATTTCTTTTATTTTCATATATATGGTTGGTGCATGTGTGCTTAATATCATAATCAACATTTTTTTCAGCCAAATAACTATGGTCAATTATCAGGTAACAGTGCTTTTGGACAGGTTGCTCTCAAATGGTTTAGCAATACTTGGTGCAAACTACTATTATGTTCATACGGTGTGTGTGCAAGTCACAATAACTCAGATAAAACTGTACATGTGCAAAGGCGAATCATTTTTTACTGTTTATCTATTCAATGAGTGGCAACTTTTCACAAGCTGGTTTATTAGTTTTTCGTTTTTAGTGTATAAAATGTGGTGTACTGTAATAATGCACATTCAAAATTGAAACGATAGCCCAGTTACAATGTTAAAGTGGGCCACTATTGGGCCACCACTGCATTTTAATGAGTGGGTGCAGCTGTTGTTGGTGTTTTTGTTGTTGCTGCCATTGCGCGTACATGCTCGCATGTGGGCGCGCATGCGTGGAGAAGTCAGGAGCATGGTGTGACACATTAATAAAAACGTCAATATATGCGAAAAGACGTTTTACTTGCATTTATATGGGCGTAAATGATGGTGAAACTGGTCAATAAAACATTAATTGTGGGCACACATTATAATCTTTAATTAAATGTCATCAACCTTTGATTCTAACTAAAATAAGTGAATTGCCATAACTTTTATCTAGAGAATGGCTGTTATATAAAGAAATGCGCCAGCTCTCATGTGATTTTGACATTAATTTAATTTTTGATCAATCGATGCTCAGAGGCACCTGCTCGTGTGTGCAGCCTCGCCAGGGCATTCGCTGCCTGAACAAACATAGGATGAGTGTAGATAAAGGCTCTGGCAAAAATTAAGGAATTGAGCCCCACTTGTGTGCGACGTTACGCATGTGCGATGCGTACCAAAAACTCATGTGCTGGCCATTAAATGTCACCAATCTAAGTTTGTTTTGATCTGAAAAAAGAGATCTACGACTCCTTTTTATAAGAAAATGGTTGTTTAGTAAAGAAATTGGCCAGCTTATGCGACTTTTGATCCTGATTGAATATTTGACCAGCCCATGCTCAGTTTGTCTGTGCGAGTACACAGCCTCGCCAGAACCTTTACTGCTCGCACACACATAAAATGGGTGTAGATAAAGGTTCAGGCCAAAATTAAGGCATCTAGCCCATCATCGTACCTGCCAATGCATGTTTAATGAGTGACCCTACGCATGTGCGATTAACACCAGAAACTCATGCGCTGATTACAGAGCTCCTTCACTAAATCAAAATCAAACAACGGAATCTAGGGCGAAGATTTGGCGCCAGTAAAATGCATTAAGCCCCCCCCCCCCACCCGGTAGCTTAGGCTTCTGTTTGTTCTAAGGTAGTGTTTTTGTTGTTGTTGATATATTGTTTAATGTACTTCCCATTGTTTGTGGGTGTTCTGTGCTTGTCTTTCTTTTAGTATATATTATTTTGAGTCCATTCTAGTTTTGCAATCATCTTCACGAGAAAGAGAGAGCTGGTTGCTTTCTTTTGTTGTTTCACTGATGTCTTGTTACTGTGAGTGTTCTGTGGCTCTTCCTCGTGGTGCCGTGGGTTGGTCTTTGGTTTGTGATTGTGGTATTTCCTGATCATACTCACTTACTTTTTGGATGTATGTAGGGTTCAGCAGCACTATGTACGCAAAAGTTACATTCTGTTTGCTAGAGCATGTGTTTAAGGAACTGCCTGCATGCATACACAAAGAATTGGTGTAGATGAAGGCTCAGGTCAATATTAAGGTATTTAGCCCCACTTAGTAGCTGCCCACACATAATTATCGAACAACTTATGCATATTTAATAAGTAGGAACGTTTCATGCGCTGGCTCAAATATTGTAGTAAAGTATGTTAACGCCCATTCATTAGTTTAACAGTAACGTTGAATCTATGTTTTTTCGAGAGTGATTAATACATGTATTCTAAAGACTATGAGACTAATGCCAAATGTACATACATCACTCATTAGATGAGTCGGCAATTGAAATATGTCAATAGAATGCATGTCAATAGAATACATGCAACATTTACATGGCATTGTATCAACTTTGAGATCAGAACACACATTCATTTTGTAATTTTTGGACGCATAGCGAACAGCACCACACCCTGATAGTGCTTACATTATATAGAACCAGCAATTAGATAGGATCCCATCTCCTTTCCACTGTGTGGTCAGGTGAAACCCCAGGTGGTCAGGAACCCACTTAATAAAAAAGATGAAAGGGCATTTGGCCAAAAAAACTTTAAAAAAAAGGGTAATAAAGAAACTAAAAAATGCAAGAAAAAAAAGAAAAGAGGACTTTCCTTACGAATCCTCCCTTGGAGAAATTCGTTTGAAGACAAGCCCTTCTACAAGGGCTCGTCATGCACTGTCCAAACATTTTTGGACATAGTAGGCAAAACACATAGATTCAACAAGCAGTGTTTCATTCGACTTAAATGTGTAGAAGCTATTAATTTATTTTGGTGAAAATAAAGCTACTTTAGATACTTCTAATTTCTGCTTAAAATTTTGATGTATTCTTCAATAGGAAAATAAGATCAAGTGCAAATTTTAAAATCCTGTTTCCTTAGAAAGATATCTCTGATTTTGACTGGTTTGAATTTGAATCCCCATTAGTATTCTCCCTTTACACATGGTCCTACTGCTATTTAGATGTATTGTATACCTAAAGGTTATTCGGCCAAAATAGCTGAGGGGTTTAGAGCGCCAGTCTAATGCATACAGGGCGCAAAAACCCCTCATGGCACAGGTTCGAACCCTGTAAATTAAAAAAAATAAGAAACATTTTTTTTGTCTCTTTTTTTTCATTTCTTTTATTTTCATATATATGGTTGGTGCATGTGTGCTTAATATCATAATCAACATTTTTTTCAGCCAAATAACTATGGTCAATTATCAGGTAACAGTGCTTTTGGACAGGTTGCTCTCAAATGGTTTAGCAATACTTGGTGCAAACTACTATTATGTTCATACGGTGTGTGTGCAAGTCACAATAACTCAGATAAAACTGTACATATGCAAAGGCGAATCATTTTTTACTGTTTATCTATTCAATGAGTGGCAACTTTTCACAAGCTGGTTTATTAGTTTTTCGTTTTTAGTGTATAAAATGTGGTGTACTGTAATAATGCACATTCAAAATTGAAACGATAGCCAAGTTACAATGTTAAAGTGGGCCACTATTGGGCCACCACTGCATTTTAATGAGTGGGTGCAGCTGTTGTTGGTGTTTTTGTTGTTGCTGCCATTGCGCGTACATGCTCGCATGTGGGCGCGCATGCGTGGAGAAGTCAGGAGCATGGTGTGACACATTAATAAAAACGTCAATATATGCGAAAAGACGTTTTACTTGCATTTATATGGGCGTAAATGATGGTGAAACTGGTCAATAAAACATTAATTGTGGGCACACATTATAATCTTTAATTAAATGTCATCAACCTTTGATTCTAACTAAAATAAGTGAATTGCCATAACTTTTATCTAGAGAATGGCTGTTATATAAAGAAATGCGCCAGCTCTCATGTGATTTTGACATTAATTTAATTTTTGATCAATCGATGCTCAGAGGCACCTGCTCGTGTGTGCAGCCTCGCCAGGGCATTCGCTGCCTGAACAAACATAGGATGAGTGTAGATAAAGGCTCTGGCAAAAATTAAGGAATTGAGCCCCACTTGTGTGCGACGTTACGCATGTGCGATGCGTACCAAAAACTCATGTGCTGGCCATTAAATGTCACCAATCTAAGTTTGTTTTGATCTGAAAAAAGAGATCTACGACTCCTTTTTATAAGAAAATGGTTGCTTAGTAAAGAAATTGGCCAGCTTATGCGACTTTTGATCCTGATTGAATATTTGACCAGCCCATGCTCAGTTTGTCTGTGCGAGTACACAGCCTCGCCAGAACCTTTACTGCTCGCACACACATAAAATGGGTGTAGATAAAGGTTCAGGCCAAAATTAAGGCATCTAGCCCATCATCGTACCTGCCAATGCATGTTTAATGAGTGACCCTACGCATGTGCGATTAACACCAGAAACTCATGCGCTGATTACAGAGCTCCTTCACTAAATCAAAATCAAACAACGGAATCTAGGGCGAAGATTTGGCGCCAGTAAAATGCATTAAGCCCCACCCCCCCCCCACCCGGTAGCTTAGGCTTCTGTTTGTTCTAAGGTAGTGTTTTTGTTGTTGTTGATATATTGTTTAATGTACTTCCCATTGTTTGTGGGTGTTCTGTGCTTGTCTTTCTTTTAGTATATATTATTTTGAGTCCATTCTAGTTTTGCAATCATCTTCACGAGAAAGAGAGAGCTGGTTGCTTTCTTTTGTTGTTTCACTGATGTCTTGTTACTGTGAGTGTTCTGTGGCTCTTCCTCGTGGTGCCGTGGGTTGGTCTTTGGTTTGTGATTGTGGTATTTCCTGATCATACTCACTTACTTTTTGGATGTATGTAGGGTTCAGCAGCACTATGTACGCAAAAGTTACATTCTGTTTGCTAGAGCATGTGTTTAAGGAACTGCCTGCATGCATACACAAAGAATTGGTGTAGATGAAGGCTCAGGTCAATATTAAGGTATTTAGCCCCACTTAGTAGCTGCCCACACATAATTATCGAACAACTTATGCATATTTAATAAGTAGGAACGTTTCATGCGCTGGCTCAAATATTGTAGTAAAGTATGTTAACGCCCATTCATTAGTTTAACAGTAACGTTGAATCTATGTTTTTTCGAGAGTGATTAATACATGTATTCTAAAGACTATGAGACTAATGCCAAATGTACATACATCACTCATTAGATGAGTCGGCAATTGAAATATGTCAATAGAATGCATGTCAATAGAATACATGCAACATTTACATGGCATTGTATCAACTTTGAGATCAGAACACACATTCATTTTGTAATTTTTGGACGCATAGCGAACAGCACCACACCCTGATAGTGCTTACATTATATAGAACCAGCAATTAGATAGGATCCCATCTCCTTTCCACTGTGTGGTCAGGTGAAACCCCAGGTGGTCAGGAACCCACTTAATAAAAAAGATGAAAGGGCATTTGGCCAAAAAAACTTTAAAAAAAAAGGTAATAAAGAAACTAAAAATGCAAGAAAAAAAAGAAAAGAGGACTTTCCTTACGAATCCTCCCTCGGAGAAATTCGTTTGAAGACAAGCCCTTCTACAAGGGCTCGTCATGCACTGTCCAAACATTTTTGGACATAGTAGGCAAAACACATAGATTCAACAAGCAGTGTTTCATTCGACTTAAATGTGTAGAAGCTATTAATTTATTTTGGTGAAAATAAAGCTACTTTAGATACTTCTAATTTCTGCTTAAAATTTTGATGTATTCTTCAATAGGAAAATAAGATCAAGTGCAAATTTTAAAATCCTGTTTCCTTAGAAAGATATCTCTGATTTTGACTGGTTTGAATTTGAATCCCCATTAGTATTCTCCCTTTACACATGGTCCTACTGCTATTTAGATGTATTGTATACCTAAAGGTTATTGGGCCAAAATAGCTGAGGGGTTTAGAGCGCCAGTCTAATGCATACAGGGCGCAAAAACCCCTCATGGCACAGGTTCGAACCCTGTAAATTAAAAAAAATAAGAAACATTTTTTTTTGTCTCTTTTTTTTCATTTCTTTTATTTTCATATATATGGTTGGTGCATGTGTGCTTAATATCATAATCAACATTTTTTTTCAGCCAAATAACTATGGTCAATTATCAGGTAACAGTGCTTTTGGACAGGTTGCTCTCAAATGGTTTAGCAATACTTGGTGCAAACTACTATTATGTTCATACGGTGTGTGTGCAAGTCACAATAACTCAGATAAAACTGTACATATGCAAAGGCGAATCATTTTTTACTGTTTATCTATTCAATGAGTGGCAACTTTTCACAAGCTGGTTTATTAGTTTTTCGTTTTTAGTGTATAAAATGTGGTGTACTGTAATAATGCACATTCAAAATTGAAACGATAGCCCAGTTACAATGTTAAAGTGGGCCACTATTGGGCCACCACTGCATTTTAATGAGTGGGTGCAGCTGTTGTTGGTGTTTTTGTTGTTGCTGCCATTGCGCGTACATGCTCGCATGTGGGCGCGCATGCGTGGAGAAGTCAGGAGCATGGTGTGACACATTAATAAAAACGTCAATATATGCGAAAAGACGTTTTACTTGCATTTATATGGGCGTAAATGATGGTGAAACTGGTCAATAAAACATTAATTGTGGGCACACATTATAATCTTTAATTAAATGTCATCAACCTTTGATTCTAACTAAAATAAGTGAATTGCCATAACTTTTATCTAGAGAATGGCTGTTATATAAAGAAATGCGCCAGCTCTCATGTGATTTTGACATTAATTTAATTTTTGATCAATCGATGCTCAGAGGCACCTGCTCATGTGTGCAGCCTCGCCAGGGCATTCGCTGCCTGAACAAACATAGGATGAGTGTAGATAAAGGCTCTGGCAAAAATTAAGGAATTGAGCCCCACTTGTGTGCGACGTTACGCATGTGCGATGCGTACCAAAAACTCATGTGCTGGCCATTAAATGTCACCAATCTAAGTTTGTTTTGATCTGAAAAAAGAGATCTACGACTCCTTTTTATAAGAAAATGGTTGCTTAGTAAAGAAATTGGCCAGCTTATGCGACTTTTGATCCTGATTGAATATTTGACCAGTCCATGCTCAGTTTGTCTGTGCGAGTACACAGCCTCGCCAGAACCTTTACTGCTCGCACACACATAAAATGGGTGTAGATAAAGGTTCAGGCCAAAATTAAGGCATCTAGCCCATCATCGTACCTGCCAATGCATGTTTAATGAGTGACCCTACGCATGTGCGATTAACACCAGAAACTCATGCGCTGATTACAGAGCTCCTTCACTAAATCAAAATCAAACAACGGAATCTAGGGCGAAGATTTGGCGCCAGTAAAATGCATTAAGCCCCCCCCCCCACCCGGTAGCTTAGGCTTCTGTTTGTTCTAAGGTAGTGTTTTTGTTGTTGTTGATATATTGTTTAATGTACTTCCCATTGTTTGTGGGTGTTCTGTGCTTGTCTTTCTTTTAGTATATATTATTTTGAGTCCATTCTAGTTTTGCAATCATCTTCACGAGAAAGAGAGAGCTGGTTGCTTTCTTTTGTTGTTTCACTGATGTCTTGTTACTGTGAGTGTTCTGTGGCTCTTCCTCGTGGTGCCGTGGGTTGGTCTTTGGTTTGTGATTGTGGTATTTCCTGATCATACTCACTTACTTTTTGGATGTATGTAGGGTTCAGCAGCACTATGTACGCAAAAGTTACATTCTGTTTGCTAGAGCATGTGTTTAAGGAACTGCCTGCATGCATACACAAAGAATTGGTGTAGATGAAGGCTCAGGTCAATATTAAGGTATTTAGCCCCACTTAGTAGCTGCCCACACATAATTATCGAACAACTTATGCATATTTAATAAGTAGGAACGTTTCATGCGCTGGCTCAAATATTGTAGTAAAGTATGTTAACGCCCATTCATTAGTTTAACAGTAACGTTGAATCTATGTTTTTTCGAGAGTGATTAATACATGTATTCTAAAGACTATGAGACTAATGCCAAATGTACATACATCACTCATTAGATGAGTCGGCAATTGAAATATGTCAATAGAATGCATGTCAATAGAATACATGCAACATTTACATGGCATTGTATCAACTTTGAGATCAGAACACACATTCATTTTGTAATTTTTGGACGCATAGCGAACAGCACCACACCCTGATAGTGCTTACATTATATAGAACCAGCAATTAGATAGGATCCCATCTCCTTTCCACTGTGTGGTCAGGTGAAACCCCAGGTGGTCAGGAACCCACTTAATAAAAAAGATGAAAGGGCATTTGGCCAAAAAAACTTTAAAAAAAAAGGGTAATAAAGAAACTAAAAAATGCAAGAAAAAAAAGAAAAGAGGACTTTCCTTACGAATCCTCCCTCGGAGAAATTCGTTTGAAGACAAGCCCTTCTACAAGGGCTCGTCATGCACTGTCCAAACATTTTTGGACATAGTAGGCAAAACACATAGATTCAACAAGCAGTGTTTCATTCGACTTAAATGTGTAGAAGCTATAAATTTATTTTGGTGAAAATAAAGCTACTTTAGATACTTCTAATTTCTCCTTAAAATTTTGATGTATTCTTCAATAGGAAAATAAGATCAAGTGCAAATTTCAAAATCCTGTTTCCTTAGAAAGATATCTCTGATTTTGACTGGTTTGAATTTGAATCCCCATTAGTATTCTCCCTTTACACATGGTCCTACTGCTATTTAGATGTATTGTATACCTAAAGGTTATTGGGCCAAAATAGCTGAGGGGTTTAGAGCGCCAGTCTAATGCATACAGGGCGCAAAAACCCCTCATGGCACAGGTTCGAACCCTGTAAATTAAAAAAAATAAGAAACATTTTTTTTTGTCTCTTTTTTTTCATTTCTTTTATTTTCATATATATGGTTGGTGCATGTGTGCTTAATATCATAATCAACATTTTTTTCAGCCAAATAACTATGGTCAATTATCAGGTAACAGTGCTTTTGGACAGGTTGCTCTCAAATGGTTTAGCAATACTTGGTGCAAACTACTATTATGTTCATACGGTGTGTGTGCAAGTCACAATAACTCAGATAAAACTGTACATATGCAAAGGCGAATCATTTTTTACTGTTTATCTATTCAATGAGTGGCAACTTTTCACAAGCTGGTTTATTAGTTTTTCGTTTTTAGTGTATAAAATGTGGTGTACTGTAATAATGCACATTCAAAATTGAAACGATAGCCCAGTTACAATGTTAAAGTGGGCCACTATTGGGCCACCACTGCATTTTAATGAGTGGGTGCAGCTGTTGTTGGTGTTTTTGTTGTTGCTGCCATTGCGCGTACATGCTCGCATGTGGGCGCGCATGCGTGGAGAAGTCAGGAGCATGGTGTGACACATTAATAAAAACGTCAATATATGCGAAAAGACGTTTTACTTGCATTTATATGGGCGTAAATGATGGTGAAACTGGTCAATAAAACATTAATTGTGGGCACACATTATAATCTTTAATTAAATGTCATCAACCTTTGATTCTAACTAAAATAAGTGAATTGCCATAACTTTTATCTAGAGAATGGCTGTTATATAAAGAAATGCGCCAGCTCTCATGTGATTTTGACATTAATTTAATTTTTGATCAATCGATGCTCAGAGGCACCTGCTCGTGTGTGCAGCCTCGCCAGGGCATTCGCTGCCTGAACAAACATAGGATGAGTGTAGATAAAGGCTCTGGCAAAAATTAAGGAATTGAGCCCCACTTGTGTGCGACGTTACGCATGTGCGATGCGTACCAAAAACTCATGTGCTGGCCATTAAATGTCACCAATCTAAGTTTGTTTTGATCTGAAAAAAGAGATCTACGACTCCTTTTTATAAGAAAATGGTTGCTTAGTAAAGAAATTGGCCAGCTTATGCGACTTTTGATCCTGATTGAATATTTGACCAGCCCATGCTCAGTTTGTCTGTGCGAGTACACAGCCTCGCCAGAACCTTTACTGCTCGCACACACATAAAATGGGTGTAGATAAAGGTTCAGGCCAAAATTAAGGCATCTAGCCCATCATCGTACCTGCCAATGCATGTTTAATGAGTGACCCTACGCATGTGCGATTAACACCAGAAACTCATGCGCTGATTACAGAGCTCCTTCACTAAATCAAAATCAAACAACGGAATCTAGGGCGAAGATTTGGCGCCAGTAAAATGCATTAAGCCCCCCCCCCCACCCGGTAGCTTAGGCTTCTGTTTGTTCTAAGGTAGTGTTTTTGTTGTTGTTGATATATTGTTTAATGTACTTCCCATTGTTTGTGGGTGTTCTGTGCTTGTCTTTCTTTTAGTATATATTATTTTGAGTCCATTCTAGTTTTGCAATCATCTTCACGAGAAAGAGAGAGCTGGTTGCTTTCTTTTGTTGTTTCACTGATGTCTTGTTACTGTGAGTGTTCTGTGGCTCTTCCTCGTGGTGCCGTGGGTTGGTCTTTGGTTTGTGATTGTGGTATTTCCTGATCATACTCACTTACTTTTTGGATGTATGTAGGATTCAGCAGCACTATGTACGCAAAAGTTACATTCTGTTTGCTAGAGCATGTGTTTAAGGAACTGCCTGCATGCATACACAAAGAATTGGTGTAGATGAAGGCTCAGGTCAATATTAAGGTATTTAGCCCCACTTAGTAGCTGCCCACACATAATTATCGAACAACTTATGCATATTTAATAAGTAGGAACGTTTCATGCGCTGGCTCAAATATTGTAGTAAAGTATGTTAACGCCCATTCATTAGTTTAACAGTAACGTTGAATCTATGTTTTTTCGAGAGTGATTAATACATGTATTCTAAAGACTATGAGACTAATGCCAAATGTACATACATCACTCATTAGATGAGTCGGCAATTGAAATATGTCAATAGAATGCATGTCAATAGAATACATGCAACATTTACATGGCATTGTATCAACTTTGAGATCAGAACACACATTCATTTTGTAATTTTTGGACGCATAGCGAACAGCACCACACCCTGATAGTGCTTACATTATATAGAACCAGCAATTAGATAGGATCCCATCTCCTTTCCACTGTGTGGTCAGGTGAAACCCCAGGTGGTCAGGAACCCACTTAATAAAAAAGATGAAAGGGCATTTGGCAAAAAAACTTTAAAAAAAAGGGTAATAAAGAAACTAAAAAATGCAAGAAAAAAAAGAAAAGAGGACTTTCCTTACGAATCCTCCCTCGGAGAAATTCGTTTGAAGACAAGCCCTTCTACAAGGGCTCGTCATGCACTGTCCAAACATTTTTGGACA
The DNA here is from genome assembly GCA_964019695.1 of Loripinus fragilis. Lineage (NCBI taxonomy): Eukaryota > Metazoa > Mollusca > Bivalvia > Lucinida > Lucinidae > Loripinus > Loripinus fragilis. Next base: position 56,812 of record CAXHUL010000442.1, on the reverse strand, counting down.
TAGTAGGCAAAACACATAGATTCAACAAGCAGTGTTTCATTCGACTTAAATGTGTAGAAGCTATTAATTTATTTTGGTGAAAATAAAGCTACTTTAGATACTTCTAATTTCTGCTTAAAATTTTGATGTATTCTTCAATAGGAAAATAAGATCAAGTGCAAATTTTAAAATCCTGTTTCCTTAGAAAGATATCTCTGATTTTGACTGGTTTGAATTTGAATCCCCATTAGTATTCTCCCTTTACACATGGTCCTACTGCTATTTAGATGTATTGTATACCTAAAGGTTATTGGGCCAAAATAGCTGAGGGGTTTAGAGCGCCAGTCTAATGCATACAGGGCGCAAAAACCCCTCATGGCACAGGTTCGAACCCTGTAAATTAAAAAAAATAAGAAACATTTTTTTTTGTCTCTTTTTTTTCATTTCTTTTATTTTCATATATATGGTTGGTGCATGTGTGCTTAATATCATAATCAACATTTTTTTCAGCCAAATAACTATGGTCAATTATCAGGTAACAGTGCTTTTGGACAGGTTGCTCTCAAATGGTTTAGCAATACTTGGTGCAAACTACTATTATGTTCATACGGTGTGTGTGCAAGTCACAATAACTCAGATAAAACTGTACATATGCAAAGGCGAATCATTTTTTACTGTTTATCTATTCAATGAGTGGCAACTTTTCACAAGCTGGTTTATTAGTTTTTCGTTTTTAGTGTATAAAATGTGGTGTACTGTAATAATGCACATTCAAAATTGAAACGATAGCCCAGTTACAATGTTAAAGTGGGCCACTATTGGGCCACCACTGCATTTTAATGAGTGGGTGCAGCTGTTGTTGGTGTTTTTGTTGTTGCTGCCATTGCGCGTACATGCTCGCATGTGGGCGCGCATGCGTGGAGAAGTCAGGAGCATGGTGTGACACATTAATAAAAACGTCAATATATGCGAAAAGACGTTTTACTTGCATTTATATGGGCGTAAATGATGGTGAAACTGGTCAATAAAACATTAATTGTGGGCACACATTATAATCTTTAATTAAATGTCATCAACCTTTGATTCTAACTAAAATAAGTGAATTGCCATAACTTTTATCTAGAGAATGGCTGTTATATAAAGAAATGCGCCAGCTCTCATGTGATTTTGACATTAATTTAATTTTTGATCAATCGATGCTCAGAGGCACCTGCTCGTGTGTGCAGCCTCGCCAGGGCATTCGCTGCCTGAACAAACATAGGATGAGTGTAGATAAAGGCTCTGGCAAAAATTAAGGAATTGAGCCCCACTTGTGTGCGACGTTACGCATGTGCGATGCGTACCAAAAACTCATGTGCTGGCCATTAAATGTCACCAATCTAAGTTTGTTTTGATCTGAAAAAAGAGATCTACGACTCCTTTTTATAAGAAAATGGTTGCTTAGTAAAGAAATTGGCCAGCTTATGCGACTTTTGATCCTGATTGAATATTTGACCAGCCCATGCTCAGTTTGTCTGTGCGAGTACACAGCCTCGCCAGAACCTTTACTGCTCGCACACACATAAAATGGGTGTAGATAAAGGTTCAGGCCAAAATTAAGGCATCTAGCCCATCATCGTACCTGCCAATGCATGTTTAATGAGTGACCCTACGCATGTGCGATTAACACCAGAAACTCATGCGCTGATTACAGAGCTCCTTCACTAAATCAAAATCAAACAACGGAATCTAGGGCGAAGATTTGGCGCCAGTAAAATGCATTAAGCCCCCCCCCCCCACCCGGTAGCTTAGGCTTCTGTTTGTTCTAAGGTAGTGTTTTTGTTGTTGTTGATATATTGTTTAATGTACTTCCCATTGTTTGTGGGTGTTCTGTGCTTGTCTTTCTTTTAGTATATATTATTTTGAGTCCATTCTAGTTTTGCAATCATCTTCACGAGAAAGAGAGAGCTGGTTGCTTTCTTTTGTTGTTTCACTGATGTCTTGTTACTGTGAGTGTTCTGTGGCTCTTCCTCGTGGTGCCGTGGGTTGGTCTTTGGTTTGTGATTGTGGTATTTCCTGATCATACTCACTTACTTTTTGGATGTATGTAGGGTTCAGCAGCACTATGTACGCAAAAGTTACATTCTGTTTGCTAGAGCATGTGTTTAAGGAACTGCCTGCATGCATACACAAAGAATTGGTGTAGATGAAGGCTCAGGTCAATATTAAGGTATTTAGCCCCACTTAGTAGCTGCCCACACATAATTATCGAACAACTTATGCATATTTAATAAGTAGGAACGTTTCATGCGCTGGCTCAAATATTGTAGTAAAGTATGTTAACGCCCATTCATTAGTTTAACAGTAACGTTGAATCTATGTTTTTTCGAGAGTGATTAATACATGTATTCTAAAGACTATGAGACTAATGCCAAATGTACATACATCACTCATTAGATGAGTCGGCAATTGAAATATGTCAATAGAATGCATGTCAATAGAATACATGCAACATTTACATGGCATTGTATCAACTTTGAGATCAGAACACACATTCATTTTGTAATTTTTGGACGCATAGCGAACAGCACCACACCCTGATAGTGCTTACATTATATAGAACCAGCAATTAGATAGGATCCCATCTCCTTTCCACTGTGTGGTCAGGTGAAACCCCAGGTGGTCAGGAACCCACTTAATAAAAAAGATGAAAGGGCATTTGGCCAAAAAAACTTTAAAAAAAAAGGGTAATAAAGAAACTAAAAAATGCAAGAAAAAAAAGAAAAGAGGACTTTCCTTACGAATCCTCCCTCGGAGAAATTCGTTTGAAGACAAGCCCTTCTACAAGGGCTCGTCATGCACTGTCCAAACATTTTTGGACATAGTAGGCAAAACACATAGATTCAACAAGCAGTGTTTCATTCGACTTAAATGTGTAGAAGCTATTAATTTATTTTGGTGAAAATAAAGCTACTTTAGATACTTCTAATTTCTGCTTAAAATTTTTATGTATTCTTCAATAGGAAAATAAGATCAAGTGCAAATTTTAAAATCCTGTTTCCTTAGAAAGATATCTCTGATTTTGACTGGTTTGAATTTGAATCCCCATTAGTATTCTCCCTTTACACATGGTCCTACTGCTATTTAGATGTATTGTATACCTAAAGGTTATTGGGCCAAAATAGCTGAGGGGTTTAGAGCGCCAGTCTAATGCATACAGGGCGCAAAAACCCCTCATGGCACAGGTTCGAACCCTGTAAATTAAAAAAAATAAGAAACATTTTTTTTTGTCTCTTTTTTTCATTTCTTTTATTTTCATATATATGGTTGGTGCATGTGTGCTTAATATCATAATCAACATTTTTTTCAGCCAAATAACTATGGTCAATTATCAGGTAACAGTGCTTTTGGACAGGTTGCTCTCAAATGGTTTAGCAATACTTGGTGCAAACTACTATTATGTTCATACGGTGTGTGTGCAAGTCACAATAACTCAGATAAAACTGTACATATGCAAAGGCGAATCATTTTTTACTGTTTATCTATTCAATGAGTGGCAACTTTTCACAAGCTGGTTTATTAGTTTTTCGTTTTTAGTGTATAAAATGTGGTGTACTGTAATAATGCACATTCAAAATTGAAACGATAGCCCAGTTACAATGTTAAAGTGGGCCACTATTGGGCCACCACTGCATTTTAATGAGTGGGTGCAGCTGTTGTTGGTGTTTTTGTTGTTGCTGCCATTGCGCGTACATGCTCGCATGTGGGCGCGCATGCGTGGAGAAGTCAGGAGCATGGTGTGACACATTAATAAAAACGTCAATATATGCGAAAAGACGTTTTACTTGCATTTATATGGGCGTAAATGATGGTGAAACTGGTCAATAAAACATTAATTGTGGGCACACATTATAATCTTTAATTAAATGTCATCAACCTTTGATTCTAACTAAAATAAGTGAATTGCCATAACTTTTATCTAGAGAATGGCTATTATATAAAGAAATGCGCCAGCTCTCATGTGATTTTGACATTAATTTAATTTTTGATCAATCGATGCTCAGAGGCACCTGCTCGTGTGTGCAGCCTCGCCAGGGCATTCGCTGCCTGAACAAACATAGGATGAGTGTAGATAAAGGCTCTGGCAAAAATTAAGGAATTGAGCCCCACTTGTGTGCGACGTTACGCATGTGCGATGCGTACCAAAAACTCATGTGCTGGCCATTAAATGTCACCAATCTAAGTTTGTTTTGATCTGAAAAAAGAGATCTACGACTCCTTTTTATAAGAAAATGGTTGCTTAGTAAAGAAATTGGCCAGCTTATGCGACTTTTGATCCTGATTGAATATTTGACCAGCCCATGCTCAGTTTGTCTGTGCGAGTACACAGCCTCGCCAGAACCTTTACTGCTCGCACACACATAAAATGGGTGTAGATAAAGGTTCAGGCCAAAATTAAGGCATCTAGCCCATCATCGTACCTGCCAATGCATGTTTAATGAGTGACCCTACGCATGTGCGATTAACACCAGAAACTCATGCGCTGATTACAGAGCTCCTTCACTAAATCAAAATCAAACAACGGAATCTAGGGCGAAGATTTGGCGCCAGTAAAATGCATTAAGCCCCCCCCCACCCGGTAGCTTAGGCTTCTGTTTGTTCTAAGGTAGTGTTTTTGTTGTTGTTGATATATTGTTTAATGTACTTCCCATTGTTTGTGGGTGTTCTGTGCTTGTCTTTCTTTTAGTATATATTATTTTGAGTCCATTCTAGTTTTGCAATCATCTTCACGAGAAAGAGAGAGCTGGTTGCTTTCTTTTGTTGTTTCACTGATGTCTTGTTACTGTGAGTGTTCTGTGGCTCTTCCTCGTGGTGCCGTGGGTTGGTCTTTGGTTTGTGATTGTGGTATTTCCTGATCATACTCACTTACTTTTTGGATGTATGTAGGGTTCAGCAGCACTATGTACGCAAAAGTTACATTCTGTTTGCTAGAGCATGTGTTTAAGGAACTGCCTGCATGCATACACAAAGAATTGGTGTAGATGAAGGCTCAGGTCAATATTAAGGTATTTAGCCCCACTTAGTAGCTGCCCACACATAATTATCGAACAACTTATGCATATTTAATAAGTAGGAACGTTTCATGCGCTGGCTCAAATATTGTAGTAAAGTATGTTAACGCCCATTCATTAGTTTAACAGTAACGTTGAATCTATGTTTTTTCGAGAGTGATTAATACATGTATTCTAAAGACTATGAGACTAATGCCAAATGTACATACATCACTCATTAGATGAGTCGGCAATTGAAATATGTCAATAGAATGCATGTCAATAGAATACATGCAACATTTACATGGCATTGTATCAACTTTGAGATCAGAACACACATTCATTTTGTAATTTTTGGACGCATAGCGAACAGCACCACACCCTGATAGTGCTTACATTATATAGAACCAGCAATTAGATAGGATCCCATCTCCTTTCCACTGTGTGGTCAGGTGAAACCCCAGGTGGTCAGGAACCCACTTAATAAAAAAGATGAAAGGGCATTTGGCCAAAAAAACTTTAAAAAAAAGGGTAATAAAGAAACTAAAAAATGCAAGAAAAAAAAGAAAAGAGGACTTTCCTTACGAATCCTCCCTCGGAGAAATTCGTTTGAAGACAAGCCCTTCTACAAGGGCTCGTCATGCACTGTCCAAACATTTTTGGACATAGTAGGCAAAACACATAGATTCAACAAGCAGTGTTTCATTCGACTTAAATGTGTAGAAGCTATTAATTTATTTTGGTGAAAATAAAGCTACTTTAGATACTTCTAATTTCTGCTTAAAATTTTGATGTATTCTTCAATAGGAAAATAAGATCAAGTGCAAATTTTAAAATCCTGTTTCCTTAGAAAGATATCTCTGATTTTGACTGGTTTGAATTTGAATCCCCATTAGTATTCTCCCTTTACACATGGTCCTACTGCTATTTAGATGTATTGTATACCTAAAGGTTATTTGGCCAAAATAGCTGAGGGGTTTAGAGCGCCAGTCTAATGCATACAGGGCGCAAAAACCCCTCATGGCACAGGTTCGAACCCTGTAAATTAAAAAAAATAAGAAACATTTTTTTTTTGTCTCTTTTTTTTTCATTTCTTTTATTTTCATATATATGGTTGGTGCATGTGTGCTTAATATCATAATCAACATTTTTTTCAGCCAAATAACTATGGTCAATTATCAGGTAACAGTGCTTTTGGACAGGTTGCTCTCAAATGGTTTAGCAATACTTGGTGCAAACTACTATTATGTTCATACGGTGTGTGTGCAAGTCACAATAACTCAGATAAAACTGTACATATGCAAAGGCGAATCATTTTTTACTGTTTATCTATTCAATGAGTGGCAACTTTTCACAAGCTGGTTTATTAGTTTTTCGTTTTTAGTGTATAAAATGTGGTGTACTGTAATAATGCACATTCAAAATTGAAACGATAGCCCAGTTACAATGTTAAAGTGGGCCACTATTGGGCCACCACTGCATTTTAATGAGTGGGTGCAGCTGTTGTTGGTGTTTTTGTTGTTGCTGCCATTGCGCGTACATGCTCGCATGTGGGCGCGCATGCGTGGAGAAGTCAGGAGCATGGTGTGACACATTAATAAAAACGTCAATATATGCGAAAAGACGTTTTACTTGCATTTATATGGGCGTAAATGATGGTGAAACTGGTCAATAAAACATTAATTGTGGGCACACATTATAATCTTTAATTAAATGTCATCAACCTTTGATTCTAACTAAAATAAGTGAATTGCCATAACTTTTATCTAGAGAATGGCTGTTATATAAAGAAATGCGCCAGCTCTCATGTGATTTTGACATTAATTTAATTTTTGATCAATCGATGCTCAGAGGCACCTGCTCGTGTGTGCAGCCTCGCCAGGGCATTCGCTGCCTGAACAAACATAGGATGAGTGTAGATAAAGGCTCTGGCAAAAATTAAGGAATTGAGCCCCACTTGTGTGCGACGTTACGCATGTGCGATGCGTACCAAAAACTCATGTGCTGGCCATTAAATGTCACCAATCTAAGTTTGTTTTGATCTGAAAAAAGAGATCTACGACTCCTTTTTATAAGAAAATGGTTGCTTAGTAAAGAAATTGGCCAGCTTATGCGACTTTTGATCCTGATTGAATATTTGACCAGCCCATGCTCAGTTTGTCTGTGCGAGTACACAGCCTCGCCAGAACCTTTACTGCTCGCACACACATAAAATGGGTGTAGATAAAGGTTCAGGCCAAAATTAAGGCATCTAGCCCATCATCGTACCTGCCAATGCATGTTTAATGAGTGACCCTACGCATGTGCGATTAACACCAGAAACTCATGCGCTGATTACAGAGCTCCTTCACTAAATCAAAATCAAACAACGGAATCTAGGGCGAAGATTTGGCGCCAGTAAAATGCATTAAGCCCCCCCCCACCCGGTAGCTTAGGCTTCTGTTTGTTCTAAGGTAGTGTTTTTGTTGTTGTTGATATATTGTTTAATGTACTTCCCATTGTTTGTGGGTGTTCTGTGCTTGTCTTTCTTTTAGTATATATTATTTTGAGTCCATTCTAGTTTTGCAATCATCTTCACGAGAAAGAGAGAGCTGGTTGCTTTCTTTTGTTGTTTCACTGATGTCTTGTTACTGTGAGTGTTCTGTGGCTCTTCCTCGTGGTGCCGTGGGTTGGTCTTTGGTTTGTGATTGTGGTATTTCCTGATCATACTCACTTACTTTTTGGATGTATGTAGGGTTCAGCAGCACTATGTACGCAAAAGTTACATTCTGTTTGCTAGAGCATGTGTTTAAGGAACTGCCTGCATGCATACACAAAGAATTGGTGTAGATGAAGGCTCAGGTCAATATTAAGGTATTTAGCCCCACTTAGTAGCTGCCCACACATAATTATCGAACAACTTATGCATATTTAATAAGTAGGAACGTTTCATGCGCTGGCTCAAATATTGTAGTAAAGTATGTTAACGCCCATTCATTAGTTTAACAGTAACGTTGAATCTATGTTTTTTCGAGAGTGATTAATACATGTATTCTAAAGACTATGAGACTAATGCCAAATGTACATACATCACTCATTAGATGAGTCGGCAATTGAAATATGTCAATAGAATGCATGTCAATAGAATACATGCAACATTTACATGGCATTGTATCAACTTTGAGATCAGAACACACATTCATTTTGTAATTTTTGGACGCATAGCGAACAGCACCACACCCTGATGGTGCTTACATTATATAGAACCAGCAATTAGATAGGATCCCATCTCCTTTCCACTGTGTGGTCAGGTGAAACCCCAGGTGGTCAGGAACCCACTTAATAAAAAAGATGAAAGGGCATTTGGCCAAAAAAACTTTAAAAAAAGGGTAATAAAGAAACTAAAAAATGCAAGAAAAAAAAGAAAAGAGGACTTTCCTTACGAATCCTCCCTCGGAGAAATTCGTTTGAAGACAAGCCCTTCTACAAGGGCTCGTCATGCACTGTCCAAACATTTTTGGACATAGTAGGCAAAACACATAGATTCAACAAGCAGTGTTTCATTCGACTTAGATGTGTAGAAGCTATTAATTTATTTTGGTGAAGATAAAGCTACTTTAGATACTTCTAATTTCTGCTTAAAATTTTGATGTATTCTTCAATAGGAAAATAAGATCAAGTGCAAATTTTAAATTCCTGTTTCCTTAGAAAGATATCTCTGATTTTGACTGGTTTGAATTTGAATCCCCATTAGTATTCTCCCTTTACACATGGTCCTACTGCTATTTAGATGTATTGTATACCTAAAGGTTATTGGGCCAAAATAGCTGAGGGGTTTAGAGCGCCAGTCTAATGCATACAGGGCGCAAAAACCCCTCATGGCACAGGTTCGAACCCTGTAAATTAAAAAAAATAAGAAACATTTTTTTTTGTCTCTTTTTTTTCATTTCTTTTATTTTCATATATATGGTTGGTGCATGTGTGCTTAATATCATAATCAACATTTTTTTCAGCCAAATAACTATGGTCAATTATCAGGTAACAGTGCTTTTGGACAGGTTGCTCTCAAATGGTTTAGCAATACTTGGTGCAAACTACTATTATGTTCATACGGTGTGTGTGCAAGTCACAATAACTCAGATAAAACTGTACATATGCAAAGGCGAATCATTTTTTACTGTTTATCTATTCAATGAGTGGCAACTTTTCACAAGCTGGTTTATTAGTTTTTCGTTTTTAGTGTATAAAATGTGGTGTACTGTAATAATGCACATTCAAAATTGAAACGATAGCCCAGTTACAATGTTAAAGTGGGCCACTATTGGGCCACCACTGCATTTTAATGAGTGGGTGCAGCTGTTGTTGGTGTTTTTGTTGTTGCTGCCATTGCGCGTACATGCTCGCATGTGGGCGCGCATGCGTGGAGAAGTCAGGAGCATGGTGTGACACATTAATAAAAACGTCAATATATGCGAAAAGACGTTTTACTTGCATTTATATGGGCGTAAATGATGGTGAAACTGGTCAATAAAACATTAATTGTGGGCACACATTATAATCTTTAATTAAATGTCATCAACCTTTGATTCTAACTAAAATAAGTGAATTGCCATAACTTTTATCTAGAGAATGGCTGTTATATAAAGAAATGCGCCAGCTCTCATGTGATTTTGACATTAATTTAATTTTTGATCAATCGATGCTCAGAGGCACCTGCTCGTGTGTGCAGCCTCGCCAGGGCATTCGCTGCCTGAACAAACATAGGATGAGTGTAGATAAAGGCTCTGGCAAAAATTAAGGAATTGAGCCCCACTTGTGTGCGACGTTACGCATGTGCGATGCGTACCAAAAACTCATGTGCTGGCCATTAAATGTCACCAATCTAAGTTTGTTTTGATCTGAAAAAAGAGATCTACGACTCCTTTTTATAAGAAAATGGTTGCTTAGTAAAGAAATTGGCCAGCTTATGCGACTTTTGATCCTGATTGAATATTTGACCAGCCCATGCTCAGTTTGTCTGTGCGAGTACACAGCCTCGCCAGAACCTTTACTGCTCGCACACACATAAAATGGGTGTAGATAAAGGTTCAGGCCAAAATTAAGGCATCTAGCCCATCATCGTACCTGCCAATGCATGTTTAATGAGTGACCCTACGCATGTGCGATTAACACCAGAAACTCATGCGCTGATTACAGAGCTCCTTCACTAAATCAAAATCAAACAACGGAATCTAGGGCGAAGATTTGGCGCCAGTAAAATGCATTAAGCCCCCCCCCACCCGGTAGCTTAGGCTTCTGTTTGTTCTAAGGTAGTGTTTTTGTTGTTGTTGATATATTGTTTAATGTACTTCCCATTGTTTGTGGGTGTTCTGTGCTTGTCTTTCTTTTAGTATATATTATTTTGAGTCCATTCTAGTTTTGCAATCATCTTCACGAGAAAGAGAGAGCTGGTTGCTTTCTTTTGTTGTTTCACTGATGTCTTGTTACTGTGAGTGTTCTGTGGCTCTTCCTCGTGGTGCCGTGGGTTGGTCTTTGGTTTGTGATTGTGGTATTTCCTGATCATACTCACTTACTTTTTGGATGTATGTAGGGTTCAGCAGCACTATGTACGCAAAAGTTACATTCTGTTTGCTAGAGCATGTGTTTAAGGAACTGCCTGCATGCATACACAAAGAATTGGTGTAGATGAAGGCTCAGGTCAATATTAAGGTATTTAGCCCCACTTAGTAGCTGCCCACACATAATTATCGAACAACTTATGCATATTTAATAAGTAGGAACGTTTCATGCGCTGGCTCAAATATTGTAGTAAAGTATGTTAACGCCCATTCATTAGTTTAACAGTAACGTTGAATCTATGTTTTTTCGAGAGTGATTAATACATGTATTCTAAAGACTATGAGACTAATGCCAAATGTACATACATCACTCATTAGATGAGTCGGCAATTGAAATATGTCAATAGAATGCATGTCAATAGAATACATGCAACATTTACATGGCATTGTATCAACTTTGAGATCAGAACACACATTCATTTTGTAATTTTTGGACGCATAGCGAACAGCACCACACCCTGATAGTGCTTACATTATATAGAACCAGCAATTAGATAGGATCCCATCTCCTTTCCACTGTGTGGTCAGGTGAAACCCCAGGTGGTCAGGAACCCACTTAATAAAAAAGATGAAAGGGCATTTGGCCAAAAAAACTTTAAAAAAAAGGGTAATAAAGAAACTAAAAAATGCAAGAAAAAAAAGAAAAGAGGACTTTCCTTACGAATCCTCCCTCGGAGAAATTCGTTTGAAGACAAGCCCTTCTACAAGGGCTCGTCATGCACTGTCCAAACATTTTTGGACATAGTAGGCAAAACACATAGATTCAACAAGCAGTGTTTCATTCGACTTAAATGTGTAGAAGCTATTAATTTATTTTGGTGAAAATAAAGCTACTTTAGATACTTCTAATTTCTGCTTAAAATTTTGATGTATTCTTCAATAGGAAAATAAGATCAAGTGCAAATTTTAAAATCCTGTTTCCTTAGAAAGATATCTCTGATTTTGACTGGTTTGAATTTGAAACCCCATTAGTATTCTCCCTTTACACATGGTCCTACTGCTATTTAGATGTATTGTATACCTAAAGGTTATTGGGCCAAAATAGCTGAGGGGTTTAGAGCGCCAGTCTAATGCATACAGGGCGCAAAAACCCCTCATGGCACAGGTTCGAACCCTGTAAATTAAAAAAAATAAGAAACATTTTTTTTTGTCTCTTTTTTTTCATTTCTTTTATTTTCATATATATGGTTGGTGCATGTGTGCTTAATATCATAATCAACATTTTTTTCAGCCAAATAACTATGGTCAATTATCAGGTAACAGTGCTTTTGGACAGGTTGCTCTCAAATGGTTTAGCAATACTTGGTGCAAACTACTATTATGTTCATACGGTGTGTGTGCAAGTCACAATAACTCAGATAAAACTGTACATATGCAAAGGCGAATCATTTTTTACTGTTTATCTATTCAATGAGTGGCAACTTTTCACAAGCTGGTTTATTAGTTTTTCGTTTTTAGTGTATAAAATGTGGTGTACTGTAATAATGCACATTCAAAATTGAAACGATAGCCCAGTTACAATGTTAAAGTGAGCCACTATTGGGCCACCACTGCATTTTAATGAGTGGGTGCAGCTGTTGTTGGTGTTTTTGTTGTTGCTGCCATTGCGCGTACATGCTCGCATGTGGGCGCGCATGCGTGGAGAAGTCAGGAGCATGGTGTGACACATTAATAAAAACGTCAATATATGCGAAAAGACGTTTTACTTGCATTTATATGGGCGTAAATGATGGTGAAACTGGTCAATAAAACATTAATTGTGGGCACACATTATAATCTTTAATTAAATGTCATCAACCTTTGATTCTAACTAAAATAAGTGAATTGCCATAACTTTTATCTAGAGAATGGCTGTTATATAAAGAAATGCGCCAGCTCTCATGTGATTTTGACATTAATTTAATTTTTGATCAATCGATGCTCAGAGGCACCTGCTCGTGTGTGCAGCCTCGCCAGGGCATTCGCTGCCTGAACAAACATAGGATGAGTGTAGATAAAGGCTCTGGCAAAAATTAAGGAATTGAGCCCCACTTGTGTGCGACGTTACGCATGTGCGATGCGTACCAAAAACTCATGTGCTGGCCATTAAATGTCACCAATCTAAGTTTGTTTTGATCTGAAAAAAGAGATCTACGACTCCTTTTTATAAGAAAATGGTTGCTTAGTAAAGAAATTGGCCAGCTTATGCGACTTTTGATCCTGATTGAATATTTGACCAGCCCATGCTCAGTTTGTCTGTGCGAGTACACAGCCTCGCCAGAACCTTTACTGCTCGCACACACATAAAATGGGTGTAGATAAAGGTTCAGGCCAAAATTAAGGCATCTAGCCCATCATCGTACCTGCCAATGCATGTTTAATGAGTGACCCTACGCATGTGCGATTAACACCAGAAACTCATGCGCTGATTACAGAGCTCCTTCACTAAATCAAAATCAAACAACGGAATCTAGGGCGAAGATTTGGCGCCAGTAAAATGCATTAAGCCCCCCCCCCCCACCCGGTAGCTTAGGCTTCTGTTTGTTCTAAGGTAGTGTTTTTGTTGTTGTTGATATATTGTTTAATGTACTTCCCATTGTTTGTGGGTGTTCTGTGCTTGTCTTTCTTTTAGTATATATTATTTTGAGTCCATTCTAGTTTTGCAATCATCTTCACGAGAAAGAGAGAGCTGGTTGCTTTCTTTTGTTGTTTCACTGATGTCTTGTTACTGTGAGTGTTCTGTGGCTCTTCCTCGTGGTGCCGTGGGTTGGTCTTTGGTTTGTGATTGTGGTATTTCCTGATCATACTCACTTACTTTTTGGATGTATGTAGGGTTCAGCAGCACTATGTACGCAAAAGTTACATTCTGTTTGCTAGAGCATGTGTTTAAGGAACTGCCTGCATGCATACACAAAGAATTGGTGTAGATGAAGGCTCAGGTCAATATTAAGGTATTTAGCCCCACTTAGTAGCTGCCCACACATAATTATCGAACAACTTATGCATATTTAATAAGTAGGAACGTTTCATGCGCTGGCTCAAATATTGTAGTAAAGTATGTTAACGCCCATTCATTAGTTTAACAGTAACGTTGAATCTATGTTTTTTCGAGAGTGATTAATACATGTATTCTAAAGACTATGAGACTAATGCCAAATGTACATACATCACTCATTAGATGAGTCGGCAATTGAAATATGTCAATAGAATGCATGTCAATAGAATACATGCAACATTTACATGGCATTGTATCAACTTTGAGATCAGAACACACATTCATTTTGTAATTTTTGGACGCATAGCGAACAGCACCACACCCTGATAGTGCTTACATTATATAGAACCAGCAATTAGATAGGATCCCATCTTCTTTCCACTGTGTGGTCAGGTGAAACCCCAGGTGGTCAGGAACCCACTTAATAAAAAAGATGAAAGGGCATTTGGCCAAAAAAACTTTAAAAAAAAGGGTAATACAGAAACTAAAAAATGCAAGAAAAAAAAGAAAAGAGGACTTTCCTTACGAATCCTCCCTCGGAGAAATTCGTTTGAAGACAAGCCCTTCTACAAGGGCTCGTCATGCACTGTCCAAACAGTTTTGGACATAGTAGGCAAAACACATAGATTCAACAAGCAGTGTTTCATTCGACTTAAATGTGTAGAAGCTATTAATTTATTTTGGTGAAAATAAAGCTACTTTAGATACTTCTAATTTCTGCTTAAAATTTTGATGTATTCTTCAATAGGAAAATAAGATCAAGTGCAAATTTTAAAATCCTGTTTCCTTAGAAAGATATCTCTGATTTTGACTGGTTTGAATTTGAATCCCCATTAGTATTCTCCCTTTACACATGGTCCTACTGCTATTTAGATGTATTGTATACCTAAAGGTTATTGGGCCAAAATAGTTGAGGGGTTTAGAGCGCCAGTCTAATGCATACAGGGCGCAAAAACCCCTCATGGCACAGGTTCGAACCCTGTAAATTAAAAAAAATAAGAAACATTTTTTTTTGTCTCTTTTTTTTCATTTCTTTTATTTTCATATATATGGTTGGTGCATGTGTGCTTAATATCATAATCAACATTTTTTTCAGCCAAATAACTATGGTCAATTATCAGGTAACAGTGCTTTTGGACAGGTTGCTCTCAAATGGTTTAGCAATACTTGGTGCAAACTACTATTATGTTCATACGGTGTGTGTGCAAGTCACAATAACTCAGATAAAACTGTACATATGCAAAGGCGAATCATTTTTTACTGTTTATCTATTCAATGAGTGGCAACTTTTCACAAGCTGGTTTATTAGTTTTTCGTTTTTAGTGTATAAAATGTGGTGTACTGTAATAATGCACATTCAAAATTGAAACGATAGCCCAGTTACAATGTTAAAGTGGGCCACTATTGGGCCACCACTGCATTTTAATGAGTGGGTGCAGCTGTTGTTGGTGTTTTTGTTGTTGCTGCCATTGCGCGTACATGCTCGCATGTGGGCGCGCATGCGTGGAGAAGTCAGGAGCATGGTGTGACACATTAATAAAAACGTCAATATATGCGAAAAGACGTTTTACTTGCATTTATATGGGCGTAAATGATGGTGAAACTGGTCAATAAAACATTAATTGTGGGCACACATTATAATCTTTAATTAAATGTCATCAACCTTTGATTCTAACTAAAATAAGTGAATTGCCATAACTTTTATCTAGAGAATGGCTGTTATATAAAGAAATGCGCCAGCTCTCATGTGATTTTGACATTAATTTAATTTTTGATCAATCGATGCTCAGAGGCACCTGCTCGTGTGTGCAGCCTCGCCAGGGCATTCGCTGCCTGAACAAACATAGGATGAGTGTAGATAAAGGCTCTGGCAAAAATTAAGGAATTGAGCCCCACTTGTGTGCGACGTTACGCATGTGCGATGCGTACCAAACACTCATGTGCTGGCCATTAAATGTCACCAATCTAAGTTTGTTTTGATCTGAAAAAAGAGATCTACGACTCCTTTTTATAAGAAAATGGTTGCTTAGTAAAGAAATTGGCCAGCTTATGCGACTTTTGATCCTGATTGAATATTTGACCAGCCCATGCTCAGTTTGTCTGTGCGAGTACACAGCCTCGCCAGAACCTTTACTGCTCGCACACACATAAAATGGGTGTAGATAAAGGTTCAGGCCAAAATTAAGGCATCTAGCCCATCATCGTACCTGCCAATGCATGTTTAATGAGTGACCCTACGCATGTGCGATTAACACCAGAAACTCATGCGCTGATTACAGAGCTCCTTCACTAAATCAAAATCAAACAACGGAATCTAGGGCGAAGATTTGGCGCCAGTAAAATGCATTAAGCCCCCCCCCCCCACCCGGTAGCTTAGGCTTCTGTTTGTTCTAAGGTAGTGTTTTTGTTGTTGTTGATATATTGTTTAATGTACTTCCCATTGTTTGTGGGTGTTCTGTGCTTGTCTTTCTTTTAGTATATATTATTTTGAGTCCATTCTAGTTTTGCAATCATCTTCACGAGAAAGAGAGAGCTGGTTGCTTTCTTTTGTTGTTTCACTGATGTCTTGTTACTGTGAGTGTTCTGTGGCTCTTCCTCGTGGTGCCGTGGGTTGGTCTTTGGTTTGTGATTGTGGTATTTCCTGATCATACTCACTTACTTTTTGGATGTATGTAGGGTTCAGCAGCACTATGTACGCAAAAGTTACATTCTGTTTGCTAGAGCATGTGTTTAAGGAACTGCCTGCATGCATACACAAAGAATTGGTGTAGATGAAGGCTCAGGTCAATATTAAGGTATTTAGCCCCACTTAGTAGCTGCCCACACATAATTATCGAACAACTTATGCATATTTAATAAGTAGGAACGTTTCATGCGCTGGCTCAAATATTGTAGTAAAGTATGTTAACGCCCATTCATTAGTTTAACAGTAACGTTGAATCTATGTTTTTTCGAGAGTGATTAATACATGTATTCTAAAGACTATGAGACTAATGCCAAATGTACATACATCACTCATTAGATGAGTCGGCAATTGAAATATGTCAATAGAATGCATGTCAATAGAATACATGCAACATTTACATGGCATTGTATCAACTTTGAGATCAGAACACACATTCATTTTGTAATTTTTGGACGCATAGCGAACAGCACCACACCCTGATAGTGCTTACATTATATAGAACCAGCAATTAGATAGGATCCCATCTCCTTTCCACTGTGTGGTCAGGTGAAACCCCAGGTGGTCAGGAACCCACTTAATAAAAAAGATGAAAGGGCATTTGGCCAAAAAAACTTTAAAAAAAAGGGTAATAAAGAAACTAAAAATGCAAGAAAAAAAAGAAAAGAGGACTTTCCTTACGAATCCTCCCTCGGAGAAATTCGTTTGAAGACAAGCCCTTCTTCAAGGGCTCGTCATGCACTGTCCAAACATTTTTGGACATAGTAGGCAAAACACATAGATTCAACAAGCAGTGTTTCATTCGACTTAAATGTGTAGAAGCTATTAATTTATTTTGGTGAAAATAAAGCTACTTTAGATACTTCTAATTTCTGCTTAAAATTTTGATGTATTCTTCAATAGGAAAATAAGATCAAGTGCAAATTTTAAAATCCTGTTTCCTTAGAAAGATATCTCTGATTTTGACTGGTTTGAATTTGAATCCCCATTAGTATTCTCCCTTTACACATGGTCCTACTGCTATTTAGATGTATTGTATACCTAAAGGTTATTGGGCCAAAATAGCTGACGGGTTTAGAGCGCCAGTCTAATGCATACAGGGCGCAAAAACCCCTCATGGCACAGGTTCGAACCCTGTAAATTAAAAAAAATAAGAAACATTTTTTTTTGTCTCTTTTTTTTCATTTCTTTTATTTTCATATATATGGTTGGTGCATGTGTGCTTAATATCATAATCAACATTTTTTTCAGCCAAATAACTATGGTCAATTATCAGGTAACAGTGCTTTTGGACAGGTTGCTCTCAAATGGTTTAGCAATACTTGGTGCAAACTACTATTATGTTCATACGGTGTGTGTGCAAGTCACAATAACTCAGATAAAACTGTACATATGCAAAGGCGAATCATTTTTTACTGTTTATCTATTCAATGAGTGGCAACTTTTCACAAGCTGGTTTATTAGTTTTTCGTTTTTAGTGTATAAAATGTGGTGTACTGTAATAATGCACATTCAAAATTGAAACGATAGCCCAGTTACAATGTTAAAGTGGGCCACTATTGGGCCACCACTGCATTTTAATGAGTGGGTGCAGCTGTTGTTGGTGTTTTTGTTGTTGCTGCCATTGCGCGTACATGCTCGAATGTGGGCGCGCATGCGTGGAGAAGTCAGGAGCATGGTGTGACACATTAATAAAAACGTCAATATATGCGAAAAGACGTTTTACTTGCATTTATATGGGCGTAAATGATGGTGAAACTGGTCAATAAAACATTAATTGTGGGCACACATTATAATCTTTAATTAAATGTCATCAACCTTTGATTCTAACTAAAATAAGTGAATTGCCATAACTTTTATCTAGAGAATGGCTGTTATATAAAGAAATGCGCCAGCTCTCATGTGATTTTGACATTAATTTAATTTTTGATCAATCGATGCTCAGAGGCACCTGCTCGTGTGTGCAGCCTCGCCAGGGCATTCGCTGCCTGAACAAACATAGGATGAGTGTAGATAAAGGCTCTGGCAAAAATTAAGGAATTGAGCCCCACTTGTGTGCGACGTTACGCATGTGCGATGCGTACCAAAAACTCATGTGCTGGCCATTAAATGTCACCAATCTAAGTTTGTTTTGATCTGAAAAAAGAGATCTACGACTCCTTTTTATAAGAAAATGGTTGCTTAGTAAAGAAATTGGCCAGCTTATGCGACTTTTGATCCTGATTGAATATTTGACCAGCCCATGCTCAGTTTGTCTGTGCGAGTACACAGCCTCGCCAGAACCTTTACTGCTCGCACACACATAAAATGGGTGTAGATAAAGGTTCAGGCCAAAATTAAGGCATCTAGCCCATCATCGTACCTGCCAATGCATGTTTAATGAGTGACCCTACGCATGTGCGATTAACACCAGAAACTCATGCGCTGATTACAGAGCTCCTTCACTAAATCAAAATCAAACAACGGAATCTAGGGCGAAGATTTGGCGCCAGTAAAATGCATTAAGCCCCCCCCCACCCGGTAGCTTAGGCTTCTGTTTGTTCTAAGGTAGTGTTTTTGTTGTTGTTGATATATTGTTTAATGTACTTCCCATTGTTTGTGGGTGTTCTGTGCTTGTCTTTCTTTTAGTATATATTATTTTGAGTCCATTCTAGTTTTGCAATCATCTTCACGAGAAAGAGAGAGCTGGTTGCTTTCTTTTGTTGTTTCACTGATGTCTTGTTACTGTGAGTGTTCTGTGGCTCTTCCTCGTGGTGCCGTGGGTTGGTCTTTGGTTTGTGATTGTGGTATTTCCTGATCATACTCACTTACTTTTTGGATGTATGTAGGGTTCAGCAGCACTATGTACGCAAAAGTTACATTCTGTTTGCTAGAGCATGTGTTTAAGGAACTGCCTGCATGCATACACAAAGAATTGGTGTAGATGAAGGCTCAGGTCAATATTAAGGTATTAAGCCCCACTTAGTAGCTGCCCACACATAATTATCGAACAACTTATGCATATTTAATAAGTAGGAACGTTTCATGCGCTGGCTCAAATATTGTAGTAAAGTATGTTAACGCCCATTCATTAGTTTAACAGTAACGTTGAATCTATGTTTTTTCGAGAGTGATTAATACATGTATTCTAAAGACTATGAGACTAATGCCAAATGTACATACATCACTCATTAGATGAGTCGGCAATTGAAATATGTCAATAGAATGCATGTCAATAGAATACATGCAACATTTACATGGCATTGTATCAACTTTGAGATCAGAACACACATTCATTTTGTAATTTTTGGACGCATAGCGAACAGCACCACACCCTGATAGTGCTTACATTATATAGAACCAGCAATTAGATAGGATCCCATCTCCTTTCCACTGTGTGGTCAGGTGAAACCCCAGGTGGTCAGGAACCCACTTAATAAAAAAGATGAAAGGGCATTTGGCAAAAAAACTTTAAAAAAAAAGGGTAATAAAGAAACTAAAAAATGCAAGAAAAAAAAGAAAAGAGGACTTTCCTTACGAATCCTCCCTCGGAGAAATTCGTTTGAAGACAAGCCCTTCTACAAGGGCTCGTCATGCACTGTCCAAACATTTTTGGACATAGTAGGCAAAACACATAGATTCAACAAGCAGTGTTTCATTCGACTTAAATGTGTAGAAGCTATTAATTTATTTTGGTGAAAATAAAGCTACTTTAGATACTTCTAATTTCTGCTTAAAATTTTGATGTATTCTTCAATAGGAAAATAAGATCAAGTGCAAATTTTAAAATCCTGTTTCCTTAGAAAGATATCTCTGATTTTGACTGGTTTGAATTTGAATCCCCATTAGTATTCTCCCTTTACACATGGTCCTACTGCTATTTAGATGTATTGTATACCTAAAGGTTATTGGGCCAAAATAGCTGAGGGGTTTAGAGCGCCAGTCTAATGCATACAGGGCGCAAAAACCCCTCATGGCACAGGTTCGAACCCTGTAAATTAAAAAAAATAAGAAACATTTTTTTTTTGTCTCTTTTTTTTCATTTCTTTTATTTTCATATATATGGTTGGTGCATGTGTGCTTAATATCATAATCAACATTTTTTTCAGCCAAATAACTATGGTCAATTATCAGGTAACAGTGCTTTTGGACAGGTTGCTCTCAAATGGTTTAGCAATACTTGGTGCAAACTACTATTATGTTCATACGGTGTGTGTGCAAGTCACAATAACTCAGATAAAACTGTACATATGCAAAGGCGAATCATTTTTTACTGTTTATCTATTCAATGAGTGGCAACTTTTCACAAGCTGGTTTATTAGTTTTTCGTTTTTAGTGTATAAAATGTGGTGTACTGTAATAATGCACATTCAAAATTGAAACGATAGCCCAGTTACAATGTTAAAGTGGGCCACTATTGGGCCACCACTGCATTTTAATGAGTGGGTGCAGCTGTTGTTGGTGTTTTTGTTGTTGCTGCCATTGCGCGTACATGCTCGCATGTGGGCGCGCATGCGTGGAGAAGTCAGGAGCATGGTGTGACACATTAATAAAAACGTCAATATATGCGAAAAGACGTTTTACTTGCATTTATATGGGCGTAAATGATGGTGAAACTGGTCAATAAAACATTAATTGTGGGCACACATTATAATCTTTAATTAAATGTCATCAACCTTTGATTCTAACTAAAATAAGTGAATTGCCATAACTTTTATCTAGAGAATGGCTGTTATATAAAGAAATGCGCCAGCTCTCATGTGATTTTGACATTAATTTAATTTTTGATCAATCGATGCTCAGAGGCACCTGCTCGTGTGTGCAGCATCGCCAGGGCATTCGCTGCCTGAACAAACATAGGATGAGTGTAGATAAAGGCTCTGGCAAAAATTAAGGAATTGAGCCCCACTTGTGTGCGACGTTACGCATGTGCGATGCGTACCAAAAACTCATGTGCTGGCCATTAAATGTCACCAATCTAAGTTTGTTTTGATCTGAAAAAAGAGATCTACGACTCCTTTTTATAAGAAAATGGTTGCTTAGTAAAGAAATTGGCCAGCTTATGCGACTTTTGATCCTGATTGAATATTTGACCAGCCCATGCTCAGTTTGTCTGTGCGAGTACACAGCCTCGCCAGAACCTTTACTGCTCGCACACACATAAAATGGGTGTAGATAAAGGTTCAGGCCAAAATTAAGGCATCTAGCCCATCATCGTACCTGCCAATGCATGTTTAATGAGTGACCCTACGCATGTGCGATTAACACCAGAAACTCATGCGCTGATTACAGAGCTCCTTCACTAAATCAAAATCAAACAACGGAATCTAGGGCGAAGATTTGGCGCCAGTAAAATGCATTAAGCCCCCCCCCACCCGGTAGCTTAGGCTTCTGTTTGTTCTAAGGTAGTGTTTTTGTTGTTGTTGATATATTGTTTAATGTACTTCCCATTGTTTGTGGGTGTTCTGTGCTTGTCTTTCTTTTAGTATATATTATTTTGAGTCCATTCTAGTTTTGCAATCATCTTCACGAGAAAGAGAGAGCTGGTTGCTTTCTTTTGTTGTTTCACTGATGTCTTGTTACTGTGAGTGTTCTGTGGCTCTTCCTCGTGGTGCCTTGGGTTGGTCTTTGGTTTGTGATTGTGGTATTTCCTGATCATACTCACTTACTTTTTGGATGTATGTAGTGTTCAGCAGCACTATGTACGCAAAAGTTACATTCTGTTTGCTAGAGCATGTGTTTAAGGAACTGCCTGCATGCATACACAAAGAATTGGTGTAGATGAAGGCTCAGGTCAATATTAAGGTATTTAGCCCCACTTAGTAGCTGCCCACACATAATTATCGAACAACTTATGCATATTTAATAAGTAGGAACGTTTCATGCGCTGGCTCAAATATTGTAGTAAAGTATGTTAACGCCCATTCATTAGTTTAACAGTAACGTTGAATCTATGTTTTTTCGAGAGTGATTAATACATGTATTCTAAAGACTATGAGACTAATGCCAAATGTACATACATCACTCATTAGATGAGTCGGCAATTGAAATATGTCAATAGAATGCATGTCAATAGAATACATGCAACATTTACATGGCATTGTATCAACTTTGAGATCAGAACACACATTCATTTTGTAATTTTTGGACGCATAGCGAACAGCACCACACCCTGATAGTGCTTACATTATATAGAACCAGCAATTAGATAGGATCCCATCTCCTTTCCACTGTGTGGTCAGGTGAAACCCCAGGTGGTCAGGAACCCACTTAATAAAAAAGATGAAAGGGCATTTGGCAAAAAAACTTTAAAAAAAAGGGTAATAAAGAAACTAAAAAATGCAAGAAAAAAAAGAAAAGAGGACTTTCCTTACGAATCCTCCCTCGGAGAAATTCGTTTGAAGACAAGCCCTTCTACAAGGGCTCGTCATGCACTGTCCAAACATTTTTGGACATAGTAGGCAAAACACATAGATTCAACAAGCAGTGTTTCATTCGACTTAAATGTGTAGAAGCTATTAATTTATTTTGGTGAAAATAAAGCTACTTTAGATACTTCTAATTTCTGCTTAAAATTTTGATGTATTCTTCAATAGGAAAATAAGATCAAGTGCAAATTTTAAAATCCTGTTTCCTTAGAAAGATATCTCTGATTTTGACTGGTTTGAATTTGAATCCCCATTAGTATTCTCCCTTTACACATGGTCCTACTGCTATTTAGATGTATTGTATACCTAAAGGTTATTGGGCCAAAATAGCTGAGGGGTTTAGAGCGCCAGTCTAATGCATACAGGGCGCAAAAACCCCTCATGGCACAGGTTCGAACCCTGTAAATTAAAAAAAATAAGAAACATTTTTTTTTGTCTCTTTTTTTTCATTTCTTTTATTTTCATATATATGGTTGGTGCATGTGTGCTTAATATCATAATCAACATTTTTTTCAGCCAAATAACTATGGTCAATTATCAGGTAACAGTGCTTTTGGACAGGTTGCTCTCAAATGGTTTAGCAATACTTGGTGCAAACTACTATTATGTTCATACGGTGTGTGTGCAAGTCACAATAACTCAGATAAAACTGTACATATGCAAAGGCGAATCATTTTTTACTGTTTATCTATTCAATGAGTGGCAACTTTTCACAAGCTGGTTTATTAGTTTTTCGTTTTTAGTGTATAAAATGTGGTGTACTGTAATAATGCACATTCAAAATTGAAACGATAGCCCAGTTACAATGTTAAAGTGGGCCACTATTGGGCCACCACTGCATTTTAATGAGTGGGTGCAGCTGTTGTTGGTGTTTTTGTTGTTGCTGCCATTGCGCGTACATGCTCGCATGTGGGCGCGCATGCGTGGAGAAGTCAGGAGCATGGTGTGACACATTAATAAAAACGTCAATATATGCGAAAAGACGTTTTACTTGCATTTATATGGGAGTAAATGATGGTGAAACTGGTCAATAAAACATTAATTGTGGGCACACATTATAATCTTTAATTAAATGTCATCAACCTTTGATTCTAACTAAAATAAGTGAATTGCCATAACTTTTATCTAGAGAATGGCTGTTATATAAAGAAATGCGCCAGCTCTCATGTGATTTTGACATTAATTTAATTTTTGATCAATCGATGCTCAGAGGCACCTGCTCGTGTGTGCAGCATCGCCAGGGCATTCGCTGCCTGAACAAACATAGGATGAGTGTAGATAAAGGCTCTGGCAAAAATTAAGGAATTGAGCCCCACTTGTATGCGACGTTACGCATGTGCGATGCGTACCAAAAACTCATGTGCTGGCCATTAAATGTCACCAATCTAAGTTTGTTTTGATCTGAAAAAAGAGATCTACGACTCCTTTTTATAAGAAAATGGTTGCTTAGTAAAGAAATTGGCCAGCTTATGCGACTTTTGATCCTGATTGAATATTTGACCAGCCCATGCTCAGTTTGTCTGTGAGAGTACACAGCCTCGCCAGAACCTTTACTGCTCGCACACACATAAAATGGGTGTAGATAAAGGTTCAGGCCAAAATTAAGGCATCTAGCCCATCATCGTACCTGCCAATGCATGTTTAATGAGTGACCCTACGCATGTGCGATTAACACCAGAAACTCATGCGCTGATTACAGAGCTCCTTCACTAAATCAAAATCAAACAACGGAATCTAGGGCGAAGATTTGGCGCCAGTAAAATGCATTAAGCCCCCCCCCACCCGGTAGCTTAGGCTTCTGTTTGTTCTAAGGTAGTGTTTTTGTTGTTGTTGATATATTGTTTAATGTACTTCCCATTGTTTGTGGGTGTTCTGTGCTTGTCTTTCTTTTAGTATATATTATTTTGAGTCCATTCTAGTTTTGCAATCATCTTCACGAGAAAGAGAGAGCTGGTTGCTTTCTTTTGTTGTTTCACTGATGTCTTGTTACTGTGAGTGTTCTGTGGCTCTTCCTCGTGGTGCCGTGGGTTGGTCTTTGGTTTGTGATTGTGGTATTTCCTGATCATACTCACTTACTTTTTGGATGTATGTAGGGTTCAGCAGCACTATGTACGCAAAAGTTACATTCTGTTTGCTAGAGCATGTGTTTAAGGAACTGCCTGCATGCATACACAAAGAATTGGTGTAGATGAAGGCTCAGGTCAATATTAAGGTATTTAGCCCCACTTAGTAGCTGCCCACACATAATTATCGAACAACTTATGCATATTTAATAAGTAGGAACGTTTCATGCGCTGGCTCAAATATTGTAGTAAAGTATGTTAACGCCCATTCATTAGTTTAACAGTAACGTTGAATCTATGTTTTTTCGAGAGTGATTAATACATGTATTCTAAAGACTATGAGACTAATGCCAAATGTACATACATCACTCATTAGATGAGTCGGCAATTGAAATATGTCAATAGAATGCATGTCAATAGAATACATGCAACATTTACATGGCATTGTATCAACTTTGAGATCAGAACACACATTCATTTTGTAATTTTTGGACGCATAGCGAACAGCACCACACCCTGATAGTGCTTACATTATATAGAACCAGCAATTAGATAGGATCCCATCTCCTTTCCACTGTGTGGTCAGGTGAAACCCCAGGTGGTCAGGAACCCACTTAATAAAAAAGATGAAAGGGCATTTGGCAAAAAAACTTTAAAAAAAAAGGGTAATAAAGAAACTAAAAAATGCAAGAAAAAAAAGAAAAGAGGACTTTCCTTACGAATCCTCCCTCGGAGAAATTCGTTTGAAGACAAGCCCTTCTACAAGGGCTCGTCATGCACTGTCCAAACATTTTTGGACATAGTAGGCAAAACACATAGATTCAACAAGCAGTGTTTCATTCGACTTAAATGTGTAGAAGCTATTAATTTATTTTGGTGAAAATAAAGCTACTTTAGATACTTCTAATTTCTGCTTAAAATTTTGATGTATTCTTCAATAGGAAAATAAGATCAAGTGCAAATTTTAAAATCCTGTTTCCTTAGAAAGATATCTCTGATTTTGACTGGTTTGAATTTGAATCCCCATTAGTATTCTCCCTTTACACATGGTCCTACTGCTATTTAGATGTATTGTATACCTAAAGGTTATTGGGCCAAAATAGCTGAGGGGTTTAGAGCGCCAGTCTAATGCATACAGGGCGCAAAAACCCCTCATGGCACAGGTTCGAACCCTGTAAATTAAAAAAAATAAGAAACATTTTTTTTTGTCTCTTTTTTTTCATTTCTTTTATTTTCATATATATGGTTGGTGCATGTGTGCTTAATATCATAATCAACATTTTTTTCAGCCAAATAACTATGGTCAATTATCAGGTAACAGTGCTTTTGGACAGGTTGCTCTCAAATGGTTTAGCAATACTTGGTGCAAACTACTATTATGTTCATACGGTGTGTGTGCAAGTCACAATAACTCAGATAAAACTGTACATATGCAAAGGCGAATCAATTTTTACTGTTTATCTATTCAATGAGTGGCAACTTTTCACAAGCTGGTTTATTAGTTTTTCGTTTTTAGTGTATAAAATGTGGTGTACTGTAATAATGCACATTCAAAATTGAAACGATAGCCCAGTTACAATGTTAAAGTGGGCCACTATTGGGCCACCACTGCATTTTAATGAGTGGGTGCAGCTGTTGTTGGTGTTTTTGTTGTTGCTGCCATTGCGCGTACATGCTCGCATGTGGGCGCGCATGCGTGGAGAAGTCAGGAGCATGGTGTGACACATTAATAAAAACGTCAATATATGCGAAAAGACGTTTTACTTGCATTTATATGGGCGTAAATGATGGTGAAACTGGTCAATAAAACATTAATTGTGGGCACACATTATAATCTTTAATTAAATGTCATCAACCTTTGATTCTAACTAAAATAAGTGAATTGCCATAACTTTTATCTAGAGAATGGCTGTTATATAAAGAAATGCGCCAGCTCTCATGTGATTTTGACATTAATTTAATTTTTGATCAATCGATGCTCAGAGGCACCTGCTCGTGTGTGCAGCATCGCCAGGGCATTCGCTGCCTGAACAAACATAGGATGAGTGTAGATAAAGGCTCTGGCAAAAATTAAGGAATTGAGCCCCACTTGTGTGCGACGTTACGCATGTGCGATGCGTACCAAAAACTCATGTGCTGGCCATTAAATGTCACCAATCTAAGTTTGTTTTGATCTGAAAAAAGAGATCTACGACTCCTTTTTATAAGAAAATGGTTGCTTAGTAAAGAAATTGGCCAGCTTATGCGACTTTTGATCCTGATTGAATATTTGACCAGCCCATGCTCAGTTTGTCTGTGCGAGTACACAGCCTCGCCAGAACCTTTACTGCTCGCACACACATAAAATGGGTGTAGATAAAGGTTCAGGCCAAAATTAAGGCATCTAGCCCATCATCGTACCTGCCAATGCATGTTTAATGAGTGACCCTACGCATGTGCGATTAACACCAGAAACTCATGCGCTGATTACAGAGCTCCTTCACTAAATCAAAATCAAACAACGGAATCTAGGGCGAAGATTTGGCGCCAGTAAAATGCATTAAGCCCCCCCCCCCACCCGGTAGCTTAGGCTTCTGTTTGTTCTAAGGTAGTGTTTTTGTTGTTGTTGATATATTGTTTAATGTACTTCCCATTGTTTGTGGGTGTTCTGTGCTTGTCTTTCTTTTAGTATATATTATTTTGAGTCCATTCTAGTTTTGCAATCATCTTCACGAGAAAGAGAGAGCTGGTTGCTTTCTTTTGTTGTTTCACTGATGTCTTGTTACTGTGAGTGTTCTGTGGCTCTTCCTCGTGGTGCCGTGGGTTGGTCTTTGGTTTGTGATTGTGGTATTTCCTGATCATACTCACTTACTTTTTGGATGTATGTAGGGTTCAGCAGCACTATGTACGCAAAAGTTACATTCTGTTTGCTAGAGCATGTGTTTAAGGAACTGCCTGCATGCATACACAAAGAATTGGTGTAGATGAAGGCTCAGGTCAATATTAAGGTATTTAGCCCCACTTAGTAGCTGCCCACACATAATTATCGAACAACTTATGCATATTTAATAAGTAGGAACGTTTCATGCGCTGGCTCAAATATTGTAGTAAAGTATGTTAACGCCCATTCATTAGTTTAACGGTAACGTTGAATCTATGTTTTTTCGAGAGTGATTAATACATGTATTCTAAAGACTATGAGACTAATGCCAAATGTACATACATCACTCATTAGATGAGTCGGCAATTGAAATATGTCAATAGAATGCATGTCAATAGAATACATGCAACATTTACATGGCATTGTATCAACTTTGAGATCAGAACACACATTCATTTTGTAATTTTTGGACGCATAGCGAACAGCACCACACCCTGATAGTGCTTACATTATATAGAACCAGCAATTAGATAGGATCCCATCTCCTTTCCACTGTGTGGTCAGGTGAAACCCCAGGTGGTCAGGAACCCACTTAATAAAAAAGATGAAAGGGCATTTGGCAAAAAAACTTTAAAAAAAAGGGTAATAAAGAAACTAAAAAATGCAAGAAAAAAAAGAAAAGAGGACTTTCCTTACGAATCCTCCCTCGGAGAAATTCGTTTGAAGACAAGCCCTTCTACAAGGGCTCGTCATGCACTGTCCAAACATTTTTGGACATAGTAGGCAAAACACATAGATTCAACAAGCAGTGTTTCATTCGACTTAAATGTGTAGAAGCTATTAATTTATTTTGGTGAAAATAAAGCTACTTTAGATACTTCTAATTTCTGCTTAAAATTTTGATGTATTCTTCAATAGGAAAATAAGATCAAGTGCAAATTTTAAAATCCTGTTTCCTTAGAAAGATATCTCTGATTTTGACTGGTTTGAATTTGAATCCCCATTAGTATTCTCCCTTTACACATGGTCCTACTGCTATTTAGATGTATTGTATACCTAAAGGTTATTGGGCCAAAATAGCTGAGGGGTTTAGAGCGCCAGTCTAATGCATACAGGGCGCAAAAACCCCTCATGGCACAGGTTCGAACCCTGTAAATTAAAAAAAATAAGAAACATTTTTTTTTGTCTCTTTTTTTTCATTTCTTTTATTTTCATATATATGGTTGGTGCATGTGTGCTTAATATCATAATCAACATTTTTTTCAGCCAAATAACTATGGTCAATTATCAGGTAACAGTGCTTTTGGACAGGTTGCTCTCAAATGGTTTAGCAATACTTGGTGCAAACTACTATTATGTTCATACGGTGTGTGTGCAAGTCACAATAACTCAGATAAAACTGTACATATGCAAAGGCGAATCATTTTTTACTGTTTATCTATTCAATGAGTGGCAACTTTTCACAAGCTGGTTTATTAGTTTTTCGTTTTTAGTGTATAAAATGTGGTGTACTGTAATAATGCACATTCAAAATTGAAACGATAGCCCAGTTACAATGTTAAAGTGGGCCACTATTGGGCCACCACTGCATTTTAATGAGTGGGTGCAGCTGTTGTTGGTGTTTTTGTTGTTGCTGCCATTGCGCGTACATGCTCGCATGTGGGCGCGCATGCGTGGAGAAGTCAGGAGCATGGTGTGACACATTAATAAAAACGTCAATATATGCGAAAAGACGTTTTACTTGCATTTATATGGGCGTAAATGATGGTGAAACTGGTCAATAAAACATTAATTGTGGGCACACATTATAATCTTTAATTAAATGTCATCAACCTTTGATTCTAACTAAAATAAGTGAATTGCCATAACTTTTATCTAGAGAATGGCTGTTATATAAAGAAATGCGCCAGCTCTCATGTGATTTTGACATTAATTTAATTTTTGATCAATCGATGCTCAGAGGCACCTGCTCGTGTGTGCAGCATCGCCAGGGCATTCGCTGCCTGAACAAACATAGGATGAGTGTAGATAAAGGCTCTGGCAAAAATTAAGGAATTGAGCCCCACTTGTGTGCGACGTTACGCATGTGCGATGCGTACCAAAAACTCATGTGCTGGCCATTAAATGTCACCAATCTAAGTTTGTTTTGATCTGAAAAAAGAGATCTACGACTCCTTTTTATAAGAAAATGGTTGCTTAGTAAAGAAATTGGCCAGCTTATGCGACTTTTGATCCTGATTGAATATTTGACCAGCCCATGCTCAGTTTGTCTGTGCGAGTACACAGCCTCGCCAGAACCTTTAC
The DNA here is from genome assembly GCA_964019695.1 of Loripinus fragilis. NCBI lineage: Eukaryota > Metazoa > Mollusca > Bivalvia > Lucinida > Lucinidae > Loripinus > Loripinus fragilis. Next base: position 26,915 of record CAXHUL010000442.1, on the reverse strand, counting down.
TGCTCGCACACACATAAAATGGGTGTAGATAAAGGTTCAGGCCAAAATTAAGGCATCTAGCCCATCATCGTACCTGCCAATGCATGTTTAATGAGTGACCCTACGCATGTGCGATTAACACCAGAAACTCATGCGCTGATTACAGAGCTCCTTCACTAAATCAAAATCAAACAACGGAATCTAGGGCGAAGATTTGGCGCCAGTAAAATGCATTAAGCCCCCCCCCACCCGGTAGCTTAGGCTTCTGTTTGTTCTAAGGTAGTGTTTTTGTTGTTGTTGATATATTGTTTAATGTACTTCCCATTGTTTGTGGGTGTTCTGTGCTTGTCTTTCTTTTAGTATATATTATTTTGAGTCCATTCTAGTTTTGCAATCATCTTCACGAGAAAGAGAGAGCTGGTTGCTTTCTTTTGTTGTTTCACTGATGTCTTGTTACTGTGAGTGTTCTGTGGCTCTTCCTCGTGGTGCCGTGGGTTGGTCTTTGGTTTGTGATTGTGGTATTTCCTGATCATACTCACTTACTTTTTGGATGTATGTAGGGTTCAGCAGCACTATGTACGCAAAAGTTACATTCTGTTTGCTAGAGCATGTGTTTAAGGAACTGCCTGCATGCATACACAAAGAATTGGTGTAGATGAAGGCTCAGGTCAATATTAAGGTATTAAGCCCCACTTAGTAGCTGCCCACACATAATTATCGAACAACTTATGCATATTTAATAAGTAGGAACGTTTCATGCGCTGGCTCAAATATTGTAGTAAAGTATGTTAACGCCCATTCATTAGTTTAACAGTAACGTTGAATCTATGTTTTTTCGAGAGTGATTAATACATGTATTCTAAAGACTATGAGACTAATGCCAAATGTACATACATCACTCATTAGATGAGTCGGCAATTGAAATATGTCAATAGAATGCATGTCAATAGAATACATGCAACATTTACATGGCATTGTATCAACTTTGAGATCAGAACACACATTCATTTTGTAATTTTTGGACGCATAGCGAACAGCACCACACCCTGATAGTGCTTACATTATATAGAACCAGCAATTAGATAGGATCCCATCTCCTTTCCACTGTGTGGTCAGGTGAAACCCCAGGTGGTCAGGAACCCACTTAATAAAAAAAGATGAAAGGGCATTTGGCAAAAAAACTTTAAAAAAAAGGGTAATAAAGAAACTAAAAAATGCAAGAAAAAAAAGAAAAGAGGACTTTCCTTACGAATCCTCCCTCGGAGAAATTCGTTTGAAGACAAGCCCTTCTACAAGGGCTCGTCATGCACTGTCCAAACATTTTTGGACATAGTAGGCAAAACACATAGATTCAACAAGCAGTGTTTCATTCGACTTAAATGTGTAGAAGCTATTAATTTATTTTGGTGAAAATAAAGCTACTTTAGATACTTCTAATTTCTGCTTAAAATTTTGATGTATTCTTCAATAGGAAAATAAGATCAAGTGCAAATTTTAAAATCCTGTTTCCTTAGAAAGATATCTCTGATTTTGACTGGTTTGAATTTGAATCCCCATTAGTATTCTCCCTTTACACATGGTCCTACTGCTATTTAGATGTATTGTATACCTAAAGGTTATTGGGCCAAAATAGCTGAGGGGTTTAGAGCGCCAGTCTAATGCATACAGGGCGCAAAAACCCCTCATGGCACAGGTTCGAACCCTGTAAATTAAAAAAAATAAGAAACATTTTTTTTTGTCTCTTTTTTTTCATTTCTTTTATTTTCATATATATGGTTGGTGCATGTGTGCTTAATATCATAATCAACATTTTTTTCAGCCAAATAACTATGGTCAATTATCAGGTAACAGTGCTTTTGGACAGGTTGCTCTCAAATGGTTTAGCAATACTTGGTGCAAACTACTATTATGTTCATACGGTGTGTGTGCAAGTCACAATAACTCAGATAAAACTGTACATATGCATAGGCGAATCATTTTTTACTGTTTATCTATTCAATGAGTGGCAACTTTTCACAAGCTGGTTTATTAGTTTTTCGTTTTTAGTGTATAAAATGTGGTGTACTGTAATAATGCACATTCAAAATTGAAACGATAGCCCAGTTACAATGTTAAAGTGGGCCACTATTGGGCCACCACTGCATTTTAATGAGTGGGTGCAGCTGTTGTTGGTGTTTTTGTTGTTGCTGCCATTGCGCGTACATGCTCGCATGTGGGCGCGCATGCGTGGAGAAGTCAGGAGCATGGTGTGACACATTAATAAAAACGTCAATATATGCGAAAAGACGTTTTACTTGCATTTATATGGGCGTAAATGATGGTGAAACTGGTCAATAAAACATTAATTGTGGGCACACATTATAATCTTTAATTAAATGTCATCAACCTTTGATTCTAACTAAAATAAGTGAATTGCCATAACTTTTATCTAGAGAATGGCTGTTATATAAAGAAATGCGCCAGCTCTCATGTGATTTTGACATTAATTTAATTTTTGATCAATCGATGCTCAGAGGCACCTGCTCGTGTGTGCAGCATCGCCAGGGCATTCGCTGCCTGAACAAACATAGGATGAGTGTAGATAAAGGCTCTGGCAAAAATTAAGGAATTGAGCCCCACTTGTGTGCGACGTTACGCATGTGCGATGCGTACCAAAAACTCATGTGCTGGCCATTAAATGTCACCAATCTAAGTTTGTTTTGATCTGAAAAAAGAGATCTACGACTCCTTTTTATAAGAAAATGGTTGCTTAGTAAAGAAATTGGCCAGCTTATGCGACTTTTGATCCTGATTGAATATTTGACCAGCCCATGCTCAGTTTGTCTGTGCGAGTACACAGCCTCGCCAGAACCTTTACTGCTCGCACACACATAAAATGGGTGTAGATAAAGGTTCAGGCCAAAATTAAGGCATCTAGCCCATCATCGTACCTGCCAATGCATGTTTAATGAGTGACCCTACGCATGTGCGATTAACACCAGAAACTCATGCGCTGATTACAGAGCTCCTTCACTAAATCAAAATCAAACAACGGAATCTAGGGCGAAGATTTGGCGCCAGTAAAATGCATTAAGCCCCCCCCCCCACCCGGTAGCTTAGGCTTCTGTTTGTTCTAAGGTAGTGTTTTTGTTGTTGTTGATATATTGTTTAATGTACTTCCCATTGTTTGTGGGTGTTCTGTGCTTGTCTTTCTTTTAGTATATATTATTTTGAGTCCATTCTAGTTTTGCAATCATCTTCACGAGAAAGAGAGAGCTGGTTGCTTTCTTTTGTTGTTTCACTGATGTCTTGTTACTGTGAGTGTTCTGTGGCTCTTCCTCGTGGTGCCGTGGGTTGGTCTTTGGTTTGTGATTGTGGTATTTCCTGATCATACTCACTTACTTTTTGGATGTATGTAGGGTTCAGCAGCACTATGTACGCAAAAGTTACATTCTGTTTGCTAGAGCATGTGTTTAAGGAACTGCCTGCATGCATACACAAAGAATTGGTGTAGATGAAGGCTCAGGTCAATATTAAGGTATTAAGCCCCACTTAGTAGCTGCCCACACATAATTATCGAACAACTTATGCATATTTAATAAGTAGGAACGTTTCATGCGCTGGCTCAAATATTGTAGTAAAGTATGTTAACGCCCATTCATTAGTTTAACAGTAACGTTGAATCTATGTTTTTTCGAGAGTGATTAATACATGTATTCTAAAGACTATGAGACTAATGCCAAATGTACATACATCACTCATTAGATGAGTCGGCAATTGAAATATGTCAATAGAATGCATGTCAATAGAATACATGCAACATTTACATGGCATTGTATCAACTTTGAGATCAGAACACACATTCATTTTGTAATTTTTGGACGCATAGCGAACAGCACCACACCCTGATAGTGCTTACATTATATAGAACCAGCAATTAGATAGGATCCCATCTCCTTTCCACTGTGTGGTCAGGTGAAACCCCAGGTGGTCAGGAACCCACTTAATAAAAAAGATGAAAGGGCATTTGGCAAAAAAACTTTAAAAAAAAGGGTAATAAAGAAACTAAAAAATGCAAGAAAAAAAAGAAAAGAGGACTTTCCTTACGAATCCTCCCTCGGAGAAATTCGTTTGAAGACAAGCCCTTCTACAAGGGCTCGTCATGCACTGTCCAAACATTTTTGGACATAGTAGGCAAAACACATAGATTCAACAAGCAGTGTTTCATTCGACTTAAATGTGTAGAAGCTATTAATTTATTTTGGTGAAAATAAAGCTACTTTAGATACTTCTAATTTCTGCTTAAAATTTTGATGTATTCTTCAATAGGAAAATAAGATCAAGTGCAAATTTTAAAATCCTGTTTCCTTAGAAAGATATCTCTGATTTTGACTGGTTTGAATTTGAATCCCCATTAGTATTCTCCCTTTACACATGGTCCTACTGCTATTTAGATGTATTGTATACCTAAAGGTTATTGGGCCAAAATAGCTGAGGGGTTTAGAGCGCCAGTCTAATGCATACAGGGCGCAAAAACCCCTCATGGCACAGGTTCGAACCCTGTAAATTAAAAAAAATAAGAAACATTTTTTTTTTGTCTCTTTTTTTCATTTCTTTTATTTTCATATATATGGTTGGTGCATGTGTGCTTAATATCATAATCAACATTTTTTTCAGCCAAATAACTATGGTCAATTATCAGGTAACAGTGCTTTTGGACAGGTTGCTCTCAAATGGTTTAGCAATACTTGGTGCAAACTACTATTATGTTCATACGGTGTGTGTGCAAGTCACAATAACTCAGATAAAACTGTACATATGCAAAGGCGAATCATTTTTTACTGTTTATCTATTCAATGAGTGGCAACTTTTCACAAGCTGGTTTATTAGTTTTTCGTTTTTAGTGTATAAAATGTGGTGTACTGTAATAATGCACATTCAAAATTGAAACGATAGCCCAGTTACAATGTTAAAGTGGGCCACTATTGGGCCACCACTGCATTTTAATGAGTGGGTGCAGTTGTTGTTGGTGTTTTTGTTGTTGCTGCCATTGCGCGTACATGCTCGCATGTGGGCGCGCATGCGTGGAGAAGTCAGGAGCATGGTGTGACACATTAATAAAAACGTCAATATATGCGAAAAGACGTTTTACTTGCATTTATATGGGCGTAAATGATGGTGAAACTGGTCAATAAAACATTAATTGTGGGCACACATTATAATCTTTAATTAAATGTCATCAACCTTTGATTCTAACTAAAATAAGTGAATTGCCATAACTTTTATCTAGAGAATGGCTGTTATATAAAGAAATGCGCCAGCTCTCATGTGATTTTGACATTAATTTAATTTTTGATCAATCGATGCTCAGAGGCACCTGCTCGTGTGTGCAGCATCGCCAGGGCATTCGCTGCCTGAACAAACATGGATGAGTGTAGATAAAGGCTCTGGCAAAAATTAAGGAATTGAGCCCCACTTGTGTGCGACGTTACGCATGTGCGATGCGTACCAAAAACTCATGTGCTGGCCATTAAATGTCACCAATCTAAGTTTGTTTTGATCTGAAAAAAGAGATCTACGACTCCTTTTTATAAGAAAATGGTTGCTTAGTAAAGAAATTGGCCAGCTTATGTGACTTTTGATCCTGATTGAATATTTGACCAGCCCATGCTCAGTTTGTCTGTGCGAGTACACAGCCTCGCCAGAACCTTTACTGCTCGCACACACATAAAATGGGTGTAGATAAAGGTTCAGGCCAAAATTAAGGCATCTAGCCCATCATCGTACCTGCCAATGCATGTTTAATGAGTGACCCTACGCATGTGCGATTAACACCAGAAACTCATGCGCTGATTACAGAGCTCCTTCACTAAATCAAAATCAAACAACGGAATCTAGGGCGAAGATTTGGCGCCAGTAAAATGCATTAAGCCCCCCCCCCCCCACCCGGTAGCTTAGGCTTCTGTTTGTTCTAAGGTAGTGTTTTTGTTGTTGTTGATATATTGTTTAATGTACTTCCCATTGTTTGTGGGTGTTCTGTGCTTGTCTTTCTTTTAGTATATATTATTTTGAGTCCATTCTAGTTTTGCAATCATCTTCACGAGAAAGAGAGAGCTGGTTGCTTTCTTTTGTTGTTTCACTGATGTCTTGTTACTGTGAGTGTTCTGTGGCTCTTCCTCGTGGTGCCGTGGGTTGGTCTTTGGTTTGTGATTGTGGTATTTCCTGATCATACTCACTTACTTTTTGGATGTATGTAGGGTTCAGCAGCACTATGTACGCAAAAGTTACATTCTGTTTGCTAGAGCATGTGTTTAAGGAACTGCCTGCATGCATACACAAAGAATTGGTGTAGATGAAGGCTCAGGTCAATATTAAGGTATTTAGCCCCACTTAGTAGCTGCCCACACATAATTATCGAACAACTTATGCATATTTAATAAGTAGGAACGTTTCATGCGCTGGCTCAAATATTGTAGTAAAGTATGTTAACGCCCATTCATTAGTTTAACAGTAACGTTGAATCTATGTTTTTTCGAGAGTGATTAATACATGTATTCTAAAGACTATGAGACTAATGCCAAATGTACATACATCACTCATTAGATGAGTCGGCAATTGAAATATGTCAATAGAATGCATGTCAATAGAATACATGCAACATTTACATGGCATTGTATCAACTTTGAGATCAGAACACACATTCATTTTGTAATTTTTGGACGCATAGCGAACAGCACCACACCCTGATAGTGCTTACATTATATAGAACCAGCAATTAGATAGGATCCCATCTCCTTTCCACTGTGTGGTCAGGTGAAACCCCAGGTGGTCAGGAACCCACTTAATAAAAAAGATGAAAGGGCATTTGGCAAAAAAACTTTAAAAAAAAAGGGTAATAAAGAAACTAAAAAATGCAAGAAAAAAAAGAAAAGAGGACTTTCCTTACGAATCCTCCCTCGGAGAAATTCGTTTGAAGACAAGCCCTTCTACAAGGGCTCGTCATGCACTGTCCAAACATTTTTGGACATAGTAGGCAAAACACATAGATTCAACAAGCAGTGTTTCATTCGACTTAAATGTGTAGAAGCTATTAATTTATTTTGGTGAAAATAAAGCTACTTTAGATACTTCTAATTTCTGCTTAAAATTTTGATGTATTCTTCAATAGGAAAATAAGATCAAGTGCAAATTTTAAAATCCTGTTTCCTTAGAAAGATATCTCTGATTTTGACTGGTTTGAATTTGAATCCCCATTAGTATTCTCCCTTTACACATGGTCCTACTGCTATTTAGATGTATTGTATACCTAAAGGTTATTGGGCCAAAATAGCTGAGGGGTTTAGAGCGCCAGTCTAATGCATACAGGGCGCAAAAACCCCTCATGGCACAGGTTCGAACCCTGTAAATTAAAAAAAATAAGAAACATTTTTTTTGTCTCTTTTTTTCATTTCTTTTATTTTCATATATATGGTTGGTGCATGTGTGCTTAATATCATAATCAACATTTTTTTCAGCCAAATAACTATGGTCAATTATCAGGTAACAGTGCTTTTGGACAGGTTGCTCTCAAATGGTTTAGCAATACTTGGTGCAAACTACTATTATGTTCATACGGTGTGTGTGCAAGTCACAATAACTCAGATAAAACTGTACATATGCAAAGGCGAATCATTTTTTACTGTTTATCTATTCAATGAGTGGCAACTTTTCACAAGCTGGTTTATTAGTTTTTCGTTTTTAGTGTATAAAATGTGGTGTACTGTAATAATGCACATTCAAAATTGAAACGATAGCCCAGTTACAATGTTAAAGTGGGCCACTATTGGGCCACCACTGCATTTTAATGAGTGGGTGCAGCTGTTGTTGGTGTTTTTGTTGTTGCTGCCATTGCGCGTACATGCTCGCATGTGGGCGCGCATGCGTGGAGAAGTCAGGAGCATGGTGTGACACATTAATAAAAACGTCAATATATGCGAAAAGACGTTTTACTTGCATTTATATGGGCGTAAATGATGGTGAAACTGGTCAATAAAACATTAATTGTGGGCACACATTATAATCTTTAATTAAATGTCATCAACCTTTGATTCTAACTAAAATAAGTGAATTGCCATAACTTTTATCTAGAGAATGGCTGTTATATAAAGAAATGCGCCAGCTCTCATGTGATTTTGACATTAATTTAATTTTTGATCAATCGATGCTCAGAGGCACCTGCTCGTGTGTGCAGCATCGCCAGGGCATTCGCTGCCTGAACAAACATAGGATGAGTGTAGATAAAGGCTCTGGCAAAAATTAAGGAATTGAGCCCCACTTGTGTGCGACGTTACGCATGTGCGATGCGTACCAAAAACTCATGTGCTGGCCATTAAATGTCACCAATCTAAGTTTGTTTTGATCTGAAAAAAGAGATCTACGACTCCTTTTTATAAGAAAATGGTTGCTTAGTAAAGAAATTGGCCAGCTTATGCGACTTTTGATCCTGATTGAATATTTGACCAGCCCATGCTCAGTTTGTCTGTGAGAGTACACAGCCTCGCCAGAACCTTTACTGCTCGCACACACATAAAATGGGTGTAGATAAAGGTTCAGGCCAAAATTAAGGCATCTAGCCCATCATCGTACCTGCCAATGCATGTTTAATGAGTGACCCTACGCATGTGCGATTAACACCAGAAACTCATGCGCTGATTACAGAGCTCCTTCACTAAATCAAAATCAAACAACGGAATCTAGGGCGAAGATTTGGCGCCAGTAAAATGCGTTAAGCCCCCCCCCCCCCCCACCCGGTAGCTTAGGCTTCTGTTTGTTCTAAGGTAGTGTTTTTGTTGTTGTTGATATATTGTTTAATGTACTTCCCATTGTTTGTGGGTGTTCTGTGCTTGTCTTTCTTTTAGTATATATTATTTTGAGTCCATTCTAGTTTTGCAATCATCTTCACGAGAAAGAGAGAGCTGGTTGCTTTCTTTTGTTGTTTCACTGATGTCTTGTTACTGTGAGTGTTCTGTGGCTCTTCCTCGTGGTGCCGTGGGTTGGTCTTTGGTTTGTGATTGTGGTATTTCCTGATCATACTCACTTACTTTTTGGATGTATGTAGGGTTCAGCAGCACTATGTACGCAAAAGTTACATTCTGTTTGCTAGAGCATGTGTTTAAGGAACTGCCTGCATGCATACACAAAGAATTGGTGTAGATGAAGGCTCAGGTCAATATTAAGGTATTTAGCCCCACTTAGTAGCTGCCCACACATAATTATCGAACAACTTATGCATATTTAATAAGTAGGAACGTTTCATGCGCTGGCTCAAATATTGTAGTAAAGTATGTTAACGCCCATTCATTAGTTTAACAGTAACGTTGAATCTATGTTTTTTCGAGAGTGATTAATACATGTATTCTAAAGACTATGAGACTAATGCCAAATGTACATACATCACTCATTAGATGAGTCGGCAATTGAAATATGTCAATAGAATGCATGTCAATAGAATACATGCAACATTTACATGGCATTGTATTAACTTTGAGATCAGAACACACATTCATTTTGTAATTTTTGGACGCATAGCGAACAGCACCACACCCTGATAGTGCTTACATTATATAGAACCAGCAATTAGATAGGATCCCATCTCCTTTCCACTGTGTGGTCAGGTGAAACCCCAGGTGGTCAGGAACCCACTTAATAAAAAAGATGAAAGGGCATTTGGCAAAAAAACTTTAAAAAAAAGGGTAATAAAGAAACTAAAAAATGCAAGAAAAAAAAGAAAAGAGGACTTTCCTTACGAATCCTCCCTCGGAGAAATTCGTTTGAAGACAAGCCCTTCTACAAGGGCTCGTCATGCACTGTCCAAACATTTTTGGACATAGTAGGCAAAACACATAGATTCAACAAGCAGTGTTTCATTCGACTTAAATGTGTAGAAGCTATTAATTTATTTTGGTGAAAATAAAGCTACTTTAGATACTTCTAATTTCTGCTTAAAATTTTGATGTATTCTTCAATAGGAAAATAAGATCAAGTGCAAATTTTAAAATCCTGTTTCCTTAGAAAGATATCTCTGATTTTGACTGGTTTGAATTTGAATCCCCATTAGTATTCTCCCTTTACACATGGTCCTACTGCTATTTAGATGTATTGTATACCTAAAGGTTATTGGGCCAAAATAGCTGAGGGGTTTAGAGCGCCAGTCTAATGCATACAGGGCGCAAAAACCCCTCATGGCACAGGTTCGAACCCTGTAAATTAAAAAAAATAAGAAACATTTTTTTTTGTCTCTTTTTTTTCATTTCTTTTATTTTCATATATATGGTTGGTGCATGTGTGCTTAATATCATAATCAACATTTTTTTCAGCCAAATAACTATGGTCAATTATCAGGTAACAGTGCTTTTGGACAGGTTGCTCTCAAATGGTTTAGCAATACTTGGTGCAAACTACTATTATGTTCATACGGTGTGTGTGCAAGTCACAATAACTCAGATAAAACTGTACATATGCAAAGGCGAATCATTTTTTACTGTTTATCTATTCAATGAGTGGCAACTTTTCACAAGCTGGTTTATTAGTTTTTCGTTTTTAGTGTATAAAATGTGGTGTACTGTAATAATGCACATTCAAAATTGAAACGATAGCCCAGTTACAATGTTAAAGTGGGCCACTATTGGGCCACCACTGCATTTTAATGAGTGGGTGCAGCTGTTGTTGGTGTTTTTGTTGTTGCTGCCATTGCGCGTACATGCTCGCATGTGGGCGCGCATGCGTGGAGAAGTCAGGAGCATGGTGTGACACATTAATAAAAACGTCAATATATGCGAAAAGACGTTTTACTTGCATTTATATGGGCGTAAATGATGGTGAAACTGGTCAATAAAACATTAATTGTGGGCACACATTATAATCTTTAATTAAATGTCATCAACCTTTGATTCTAACTAAAATAAGTGAATTGCCATAACTTTTATCTAGAGAATGGCTGTTATATAAAGAAATGCGCCAGCTCTCATGTGATTTTGACATTAATTTAATTTTTGATCAATCGATGCTCAGAGGCACCTGCTCGTGTGTGCAGCATCGCCAGGGCATTCGCTGCCTGAACAAACATAGGATGAGTGTAGATAAAGGCTCTGGCAAAAATTAAGGAATTGAGCCCCACTTGTGTGCGACGTTACGCATGTGCGATGCGTACCAAAAACTCATGTGCTGGCCATTAAATGTCACCAATCTAAGTTTGTTTTGATCTGAAAAAAGAGATCTACGACTCCTTTTTATAAGAAAATGGTTGCTTAGTAAAGAAATTGGCCAGCTTATGCGACTTTTGATCCTGATTGAATATTTGACCAGCCCATGCTCAGTTTGTCTGTGCGAGTACACAGCCTCGCCAGAACCTTTACTGCTCGCACACACATAAAATGGGTGTAGATAAAGGTTCAGGCCAAAATTAAGGCATCTAGCCCATCATCGTACCTGCCAATGCATGTTTAATGAGTGACCCTACGCATGTGCGATTAACACCAGAAACTCATGCGCTGATTACAGAGCTCCTTCACTAAATCAAAATCAAACAACGGAATCTAGGGCGAAGATTTGGCGCCAGTAAAATGCATTAAGCCCCCCCCCCCACCCGGTAGCTTAGGCTTCTGTTTGTTCTAAGGTAGTGTTTTTGTTGTTGTTGATATATTGTTTAATGTACTTCCCATTGTTTGTGGGTGTTCTGTGCTTGTCTTTCTTTTAGTATATATTATTTTGAGTCCATTCTAGTTTTGCAATCATCTTCACGAGAAAGAGAGAGCTGGTTGCTTTCTTTTGTTGTTTCACTGATGTCTTGTTACTGTGAGTGTTCTGTGGCTCTTCCTCGTGGTGCCGTGGGTTGGTCTTTGGTTTGTGATTGTGGTATTTCCTGATCATACTCACTTACTTTTTGGATGTATGTAGGGTTCAGCAGCACTATGTACGCAAAAGTTACATTCTGTTTGCTAGAGCATGTGTTTAAGGAACTGCCTGCATGCATACACAAAGAATTGGTGTAGATGAAGGCTCAGGTCAATATTAAGGTATTTAGCCCCACTTAGTAGCTGCCCACACATAATTATCGAACAACTTATGCATATTTTATAAGTAGGAACGTTTCATGCGCTGGCTCAAATATTGTAGTAAAGTATGTTAACGCCCATTCATTAGTTTAACAGTAACGTTGAATCTATGTTTTTTCGAGAGTGATTAATACATGTATTCTAAAGACTATGAGACTAATGCCAAATGTACATACATCACTCATTAGATGAGTCGGCAATTGAAATATGTCAATAGAATGCATGTCAATAGAATACATGCAACATTTACATGGCATTGTATTAACTTTGAGATCAGAACACACATTCATTTTGTAATTTTTGGACGCATAGCGAACAGCACCACACCCTGATAGTGCTTACATTATATAGAACCAGCAATTAGATAGGATCCCATCTCCTTTCCACTGTGTGGTCAGGTGAAACCCCAGGTGGTCAGGAACCCACTTAATAAAAAAGATGAAAGGGCATTTGGCAAAAAAACTTTAAAAAAAAGGGTAATAAAGAAACTAAAAAATGCAAGAAAAAAAAGAAAAGAGGACTTTCCTTACGAATCCTCCCTCGGAGAAATTCGTTTGAAGACAAGCCCTTCTACAAGGGCTCGTCATGCACTGTCCAAACATTTTTGGACATAGTAGGCAAAACACATAGATTCAACAAGCAGTGTTTCATTCGACTTAAATGTGTAGAAGCTATTAATTTATTTTGGTGAAAATAAAGCTACTTTAGATACTTCTAATTTCTGCTTAAAATTTTGATGTATTCTTCAATAGGAAAATAAGATCAAGTGCAAATTTTAAAATCCTGTTTCCTTAGAAAGATATCTCTGATTTTGACTGGTTTGAATTTGAATCCCCATTAGTATTCTCCCTTTACACATGGTCCTACTGCTATTTAGATGTATTGTATACCTAAAGGTTATTGGGCCAAAATAGCTGAGGGGTTTAGAGCGCCAGTCTAATGCATACAGGGCGCAAAAACCCCTCATGGCACAGGTTCGAACCCTGTAAATTAAAAAAAATAAGAAACATTTTTTTTTGTCTCTTTTTTTTCATTTCTTTTATTTTCATATATATGGTTGGTGCATGTGTGCTTAATATCATAATCAACATTTTTTTCAGCCAAATAACTATGGTCAATTATCAGGTAACAGTGCTTTTGGACAGGTTGCTCTCAAATGGTTTAGCAATACTTGGTGCAAACTACTATTATGTTCATACGGTGTGTGTGCAAGTCACAATAACTCAGATAAAACTGTACATATGCAAAGGCGAATCATTTTTTACTGTTTATCTATTCAATGAGTGGCAACTTTTCACAAGCTGGTTTATTAGTTTTTCGTTTTTAGTGTATAAAATGTGGTGTACTGTAATAATGCACATTCAAAATTGAAACGATAGCCCAGTTACAATGTTAAAGTGGGCCACTATTGGGCCACCACTGCATTTTAATGAGTGGGTGCAGCTGTTGTTGGTGTTTTTGTTGTTGCTGCCATTGCGCGTACATGCTCGCATGTGGGCGCGCATGCGTGGAGAAGTCAGGAGCATGGTGTGACACATTAATAAAAACGTCAATATATGCGAAAAGACGTTTTACTTGCATTTATATGGGCGTAAATGATGGTGAAACTGGTCAATAAAACATTAATTGTGGGCACACATTATAATCTTTAATTAAATGTCATCAACCTTTGATTCTAACTAAAATAAGTGAATTGCCATAACTTTTATCTAGAGAATGGCTGTTATATAAAGAAATGCGCCAGCTCTCATGTGATTTTGACATTAATTTAATTTTTGATCAATCGATGCTCAGAGGCACCTGCTCGTGTGTGCAGCATCGCCAGGGCATTCGCTGCCTGAACAAACATAGGATGAGTGTAGATAAAGGCTCTGGCAAAAATTAAGGAATTGAGCCCCACTTGTGTGCGACGTTACGCATGTGCGATGCGTACCAAAAACTCATGTGCTGGCCATTAAATGTCACCAATCTAAGTTTGTTTTGATCTGAAAAAAGAGATCTACGACTCCTTTTTATAAGAAAATGGTTGCTTAGTAAAGAAATTGGCCAGCTTATGCGACTTTTGATCCTGATTGAATATTTGACCAGCCCATGCTCAGTTTGTCTGTGAGAGTACACAGCCTCGCCAGAACCTTTACTGCTCGCACACACATAAAATGGGTGTAGATAAAGGTTCAGGCCAAAATTAAGGCATCTAGCCCATCATCGTACCTGCCAATGCATGTTTAATGAGTGACCCTACGCATGTGCGATTAACACCAGAAACTCATGCGCTGATTACAGAGCTCCTTCACTAAATCAAAATCAAACAACGGAATCTAGGGCGAAGATTTGGCGCCAGTAAAATGCATTAAGCCCCCCCCCCCACCCGGTAGCTTAGGCTTCTGTTTGTTCTAAGGTAGTGTTTTTGTTGTTGTTGATATATTGTTTAATGTACTTCCCATTGTTTGTGGGTGTTCTGTGCTTGTCTTTCTTTTAGTATATATTATTTTGAGTCCATTCTAGTTTTGCAATCATCTTCACGAGAAAGAGAGAGCTGGTTGCTTTCTTTTGTTGTTTCACTGATGTCTTGTTACTGTGAGTGTTCTGTGGCTCTTCCTCGTGGTGCCGTGGGTTGGTCTTTGGTTTGTGATTGTGGTATTTCCTGATCATACTCACTTACTTTTTGGATGTATGTAGGGTTCAGCAGCACTATGTACGCAAAAGTTACATTCTGTTTGCTAGAGCATGTGTTTAAGGAACTGCCTGCATGCATACACAAAGAATTGGTGTAGATGAAGGCTCAGGTCAATATTAAGGTATTTAGCCCCACTTAGTAGCTGCCCACACATAATTATCGAACAACTTATGCATATTTAATAAGTAGGAACGTTTCATGCGCTGGCTCAAATATTGTAGTAAAGTATGTTAACGCCCATTCATTAGTTTAACAGTAACGTTGAATCTATGTTTTTTCGAGAGTGATTAATACATGTATTCTAAAGACTATGAGACTAATGCCAAATGTACATACATCACTCATTAGATGAGTCGGCAATTGAAATATGTCAATAGAATGCATGTCAATAGAATACATGCAACATTTACATGGCATTGTATTAACTTTGAGATCAGAACACACATTCATTTTGTAATTTTTGGACGCATAGCGAACAGCACCACACCCTGATAGTGCTTACATTATATAGAACCAGCAATTAGATAGGATCCCATCTCCTTTCCACTGTGTGGTCAGGTGAAACCCCAGGTGGTCAGGAACCCACTTAATAAAAAAGATGAAAGGGCATTTGGCAAAAAAACTTTAAAAAAAAGGGTAATAAAGAAACTAAAAAATGCAAGAAAAAAAAGAAAAGAGGACTTTCCTTACGAATCCTCCCTCGGAGAAATTCGTTTGAAGACAAGCCCTTCTACAAGGGCTCGTCATGCACTGTCCAAACATTTTTGGACATAGTAGGCAAAACACATAGATTCAACAAGCAGTGTTTCATTCGACTTAAATGTGTAGAAGCTATTAATTTATTTTGGTGAAAATAAAGCTACTTTAGATACTTCTAATTTCTGCTTAAAATTTTGATGTATTCTTCAATAGGAAAATAAGATCAAGTGCAAATTTTAAAATCCTGTTTCCTTAGAAAGATATCTCTGATTTTGACTGGTTTGAATTTGAATCCCCATTAGTATTCTCCCTTTACACATGGTCCTACTGCTATTTAGATGTATTGTATACCTAAAGGTTATTGGGCCAAAATAGCTGAGGGGTTTAGAGCGCCAGTCTAATGCATACAGGGCGCAAAAACCCCTCATGGCACAGGTTCGAACCCTGTAAATTAAAAAAAATAAGAAACATTTTTTTTTGTCTCTTTTTTTTCATTTCTTTTATTTTCATATATATGGTTGGTGCATGTGTGCTTAATATCATAATCAACATTTTTTTCAGCCAAATAACTATGGTCAATTATCAGGTAACAGTGCTTTTGGACAGGTTGCTCTCAAATGGTTTAGCAATACTTGGTGCAAACTACTATTATGTTCATACGGTGTGTGTGCAAGTCACAATAACTCAGATAAAACTGTACATATGCAAAGGCGAATCATTTTTTACTGTTTATCTATTCAATGAGTGGCAACTTTTCACAAGCTGGTTTATTAGTTTTTCGTTTTTAGTGTATAAAATGTGGTGTACTGTAATAATGCACATTCAAAATTGAAACGATAGCCCAGTTACAATGTTAAAGTGGGCCACTATTGGGCCACCACTGCATTTTAATGAGTGGGTGCAGCTGTTGTTGGTGTTTTTGTTGTTGCTGCCATTGCGCGTACATGCTCGCATGTGGGCGCGCATGCGTGGAGAAGTCAGGAGCATGGTGTGACACATTAATAAAAACGTCAATATATGCGAAAAGACGTTTTACTTGCATTTATATGGGCGTAAATGATGGTGAAACTGGTCAATAAAACATTAATTGTGGGCACACATTATAATCTTTAATTAAATGTCATCAACCTTTGATTCTAACTAAAATAAGTGAATTGCCATAACTTTTATCTAGAGAATGGCTGTTATATAAAGAAATGCGCCAGCTCTCATGTGATTTTGACATTAATTTAATTTTTGATCAATCGATGCTCAGAGGCACCTGCTCGTGTGTGCAGCATCGCCAGGGCATTCGCTGCCTGAACAAACATAGGATGAGTGTAGATAAAGGCTCTGGCAAAAATTAAGGAATTGAGCCCCACTTGTGTGCGACGTTACGCATGTGCGATGCGTACCAAAAACTCATGTGCTGGCCATTAAATGTCACCAATCTAAGTTTGTTTTGATCTGAAAAAAGAGATCTACGACTCCTTTTTATAAGAAAATGGTTGCTTAGTAAAGAAATTGGCCAGCTTATGCGACTTTTGATCCTGATTGAATATTTGACCAGCCCATGCTCAGTTTGTCTGTGCGAGTACACAGCCTCGCCAGAACCTTTACTGCTCGCACACACATAAAATGGGTGTAGATAAAGGTTCAGGCCAAAATTAAGGCATCTAGCCCATCATCGTACCTGCCAATGCATGTTTAATGAGTGACCCTACGCATGTGCGATTAACACCAGAAACTCATGCGCTGATTACAGAGCTCCTTCACTAAATCAAAATCAAACAACGGAATCTAGGGCGAAGATTTGGCGCCAGTAAAATGCATTAAGCCCCCCCCCCCACCCGGTAGCTTAGGCTTCTGTTTGTTCTAAGGTAGTGTTTTTGTTGTTGTTGATATATTGTTTAATGTACTTCCCATTGTTTGTGGGTGTTCTGTGCTTGTCTTTCTTTTAGTATATATTATTTTGAGTCCATTCTAGTTTTGCAATCATCTTCACGAGAAAGAGAGAGCTGGTTGCTTTCTTTTGTTGTTTCACTGATGTCTTGTTACTGTGAGTGTTCTGTGGCTTTTCCTCGTGGTGCCGTGGGTTGGTCTTTGGTTTGTGATTGTGGTATTTCCTGATCATACTCACTTACTTTTTGGATGTATGTAGGGTTCAGCAGCACTATGTACGCAAAAGTTACATTCTGTTTGCTAGAGCATGTGTTTAAGGAACTGCCTGCATGCATACACAAAGAATTGGTGTAGATGAAGGCTCAGGTCAATATTAAGGTATTTAGGCCCACTTAGTAGCTGCCCACACATAATTATCGAACAACTTATGCATATTTTATAAGTAGGAACGTTTCATGCGCTGGCTCAAATATTGTAGTAAAGTATGTTAACGCCCATTCATTAGTTTAACAGTAACGTTGAATCTATGTTTTTTCGAGAGTGATTAATACATGTATTCTAAAGACTATGAGACTAATGCCAAATGTACATACATCACTCATTAGATGAGTCGGCAATTGAAATATGTCAATAGAATGCATGTCAATAGAATACATGCAACATTTACATGGCATTGTATTAACTTTGAGATCAGAACACACATTCATTTTGTAATTTTTGGATGCATAGCGAACAGCACCACACCCTGATAGTGCTTACATTATATAGAACCAGCAATTAGATAGGATCCCATCTCCTTTCCACTGTGTGGTCAGGTGAAACCCCAGGTGGTCAGGAACCCACTTAATAAAAAAGATGAAAGGGCATTTGGCAAAAAAACTTTAAAAAAAAGGGTAATAAAGAAACTAAAAAATGCAAGAAAAAAAAGAAAAGAGGACTTTCCTTACGAATCCTCCCTCGGAGAAATTCGTTTGAAGACAAGCCCTTCTACAAGGGCTCGTCATGCACTGTCCAAACATTTTTGGACATAGTAGGCAAAACACATAGATTCAACAAGCAGTGTTTCATTCGACTTAAATGTGTAGAAGCTATTAATTTATTTTGGTGAAAATAAAGCTACTTTAGATACTTCTAATTTCTGCTTAAAATTTTGATGTATTCTTCAATAGGAAAATAAGATCAAGTGCAAATTTTAAAATCCTGTTTCCTTAGAAAGATATCTCTGATTTTGACTGGTTTGAATTTGAATCCCCATTAGTATTCTCCCTTTACACATGGTCCTACTGCTATTTAGATGTATTGTATACCTAAAGGTTATTGGGCCAAAATAGCTGAGGGGTTTAGAGCGCCAGTCTAATGCATACAGGGCGCAAAAACCCCTCATGGCACAGGTTCGAACCCTGTAAATTAAAAAAAATAAGAAACATTTTTTTTTGTCTCTTTTTTTTCATTTCTTTTATTTTCATATATATGGTTGGTGCATGTGTGCTTAATATCATAATCAACATTTTTTTCAGCCAAATAACTATGGTCAATTATCAGGTAACAGTGCTTTTGGACAGGTTGCTCTCAAATGGTTTAGCAATACTTGGTGCAAACTACTATTATGTTCATACGGTGTGTGTGCAAGTCACAATAACTCAGATAAAACTGTACATATGCAAAGGCGAATCATTTTTTACTGTTTATCTATTCAATGAGTGGCAACTTTTCACAAGCTGGTTTATTAGTTTTTCGTTTTTAGTGTATAAAATGTGGTGTACTGTAATAATGCACATTCAAAATTGAAACGATAGCCCAGTTACAATGTTAAAGTGGGCCACTATTGGGCCACCACTGCATTTTAATGAGTGGGTGCAGCTGTTGTTGGTGTTTTTGTTGTTGCTGCCATTGCGCGTACATGCTCGCATGTGGGCGCGCATGCGTGGAGAAGTCAGGAGCATGGTGTGACACATTAATAAAAACGTCAATATATGCGAAAAGACGTTTTACTTGCATTTATATGGGCGTAAATGATGGTGAAACTGGTCAATAAAACATTAATTGTGGGCACACATTATAATCTTTAATTAAATGTCATCAACCTTTGATTCTAACTAAAATAAGTGAATTGCCATAACTTTTATCTAGAGAATGGCTGTTATATAAAGAAATGCGCCAGCTCTCATGTGATTTTGACATTAATTTAATTTTTGATCAATCGATGCTCAGAGGCACCTGCTCGTGTGTGCAGCATCGCCAGGGCATCCGCTGCCTGAACAAACATAGGATGAGTGTAGATAAAGGCTCTGGCAAAAATTAAGGAATTGAGCCCCACTTGTGTGCGACGTTACGCATGTGCGATGCGTACCAAAAACTCATGTGCTGGCCATTAAATGTCACCAATCTAAGTTTGTTTTGATCTGAAAAAAGAGATCTACGACTCCTTTTTATAAGAAAATGGTTGCTTAGTAAAGAAATTGGCCAGCTTATGCGACTTTTGATCCTGATTGAATATTTGACCAGCCCATGCTCAGTTTGTCTGTGCGAGTACACAGCCTCGCCAGAACCTTTACTGCTCGCACACACATAAAATGGGTGTAGATAAAGGTTCAGGCCAAAATTAAGGCATCTAGCCCATCATCGTACCTGCCAATGCATGTTTAATGAGTGACCCTACGCATGTGCGATTAACACCAGAAACTCATGCGCTGATTACAGAGCTCCTTCACTAAATCAAAATCAAACAACGGAATCTAGGGCGAAGATTTGGCGCCAGTAAAATGCATTAAGCCCCCCCCCCCCCCCACCCGGTAGCTTAGGCTTCTGTTTGTTCTAAGGTAGTGTTTTTGTTGTTGTTGATATATTGTTTAATGTACTTCCCATTGTTTGTGGGTGTTCTGTGCTTGTCTTTCTTTTAGTATATATTATTTTGAGTCCATTCTAGTTTTGCAATCATCTTCACGAGAAAGAGAGAGCTGGTTGCTTTCTTTTGTTGTTTCACTGATGTCTTGTTACTGTGAGTGTTCTGTGGCTCTTCCTCGTGGTGCCGTGGGTTGGTCTTTGGTTTGTGATTGTGGTATTTCCTGATCATACTCACTTACTTTTTGGATGTATGTAGGGTTCAGCAGCACTATGTACGCAAAAGTTACATTCTGTTTGCTAGAGCATGTGTTTAAGGAACTGCCTGCATGCATACACAAAGAATTGGTGTAGATGAAGGCTCAGGTCAATATTAAGGTATTTAGCCCCACTTAGTAGCTGCCCACACATAATTATCGAACAACTTATGCATATTTAATAAGTAGGAACGTTTCATGCGCTGGCTCAAATATTGTAGTAAAGTATGTTAACGCCCATTCATTAGTTTAACAGTAACGTTGAATCTATGTTTTTTCGAGAGTGATTAATACATGTATTCTAAAGACTATGAGACTAATGCCAAATGTACATACATCACTCATTAGATGAGTCGGCAATTGAAATATGTCAATAGAATGCATGTCAATAGAATACATGCAACATTTACATGGCATTGTATTAACTTTGAGATCAGAACACACATTCATTTTGTAATTTTTGGACGCATAGCGAACAGCACCACACCCTGATAGTGCTTACATTATATAGAACCAGCAATTAGATAGGATCCCATCTCCTTTCCACTGTGTGGTCAGGTGAAACCCCAGGTGGTCAGGAACCCACTTAATAAAAAAGATGAAAGGGCATTTGGCAAAAAAACTTTAAAAAAAAGGGTAATAAAGAAACTAAAAAATGCAAGAAAAAAAAGAAAAGAGGACTTTCCTTACGAATCCTCCCTCGGAGAAATTCGTTTGAAGACAAGCCCTTCTACAAGGGCTCGTCATGCACTGTCCAAACATTTTTGGACATAGTAGGCAAAACACATAGATTCAACAAGCAGTGTTTCATTCGACTTAAATGTGTAGAAGCTATTAATTTATTTTGGTGAAAATAAAGCTACTTTAGATACTTCTAATTTCTGCTTAAAATTTTGATGTATTCTTCAATAGGAAAATAAGATCAAGTGCAAATTTTAAAATCCTGTTTCCTTAGAAAGATATCTCTGATTTTGACTGGTTTGAATTTGAATCCCCATTAGTATTCTCCCTTTACACATGGTCCTACTGCTATTTAGATGTATTGTATACCTAAAGGTTATTGGGCCAAAATAGCTGAGGGGTTTAGAGCGCCAGTCTAATGCATACAGGGCGCAAAAACCCCTCATGGCACAGGTTCGAACCCTGTAAATTAAAAAAAATAAGAAACATTTTTTTTTGTCTCTTTTTTTTCATTTCTTTTATTTTCATATATATGGTTGGTGCATGTGTGCTTAATATCATAATCAACATTTTTTTCAGCCAAATAACTATGGTCAATTATCAGGTAACAGTGCTTTTGGACAGGTTGCTCTCAAATGGTTTAGCAATACTTGGTGCAAACTACTATTATGTTCATACGGTGTGTGTGCAAGTCACAATAACTCAGATAAAACTGTACATATGCAAAGGCGAATCATTTTTTACTGTTTATCTATTCAATGAGTGGCAACTTTTCACAAGCTGGTTTATTAGTTTTTCGTTTTTAGTGTATAAAATGTGGTGTACTGTAATAATGCACATTCAAAATTGAAACGATAGCCCAGTTACAATGTTAAAGTGGGCCACTATTGGGCCACCACTGCATTTTAATGAGTGGGTGCAGCTGTTGTTGGTGTTTTTGTTGTTGCTGCCATTGCGCGTACATGCTCGCATGTGGGCGCGCATGCGTGGAGAAGTCAGGAGCATGGTGTGACACATTAATAAAAACGTCAATATATGCGAAAAGACGTTTTACTTGCATTTATATGGGCGTAAATGATGGTGAAACTGGTCAATAAAACATTAATTGTGGGCACACATTATAATCTTTAATTAAATGTCATCAACCTTTGATTCTAACTAAAATAAGTGAATTGCCATAACTTTTATCTAGAGAATGGCTGTTATATAAAGAAATGCGCCAGCTCTCATGTGATTTTGACATTAATTTAATTTTTGATCAATCGATGCTCAGAGGCACCTGCTCGTGTGTGCAGCATCGCCAGGGCATTCGCTGCCTGAACAAACATAGGATGAGTGTAGATAAAGGCTCTGGCAAAAATTAAGGAATTGAGCCCCACTTGTGTGCGACGTTACGCATGTGCGATGCGTACCAAAAACTCATGTGCTGGCCATTAAATGTCACCAATCTAAGTTTGTTTTGATCTGAAAAAAGAGATCTACGACTCCTTTCTATAAGAAAATGGTTGCTTAGTAAAGAAATTGGCCAGCTTATGCGACTTTTGATCCTGATTGAATATTTGACCAGCCCATGCTCAGTTTGTCTGTGCGAGTACACAGCCTCGCCAGAACCTTTACTGCTCGCACACACATAAAATGGGTGTAGATAAAGGTTCAGGCCAAAATTAAGGCATCTAGCCCATCATCGTACCTGCCAATGCATGTTTAATGAGTGACCCTACGCATGTGCGATTAACACCAGAAACTCATGCGCTGATTACAGAGCTCCTTCACTAAATCAAAATCAAACAACGGAATCTAGGGCGAAGATTTGGCGCCAGTAAAATGCATTAAGCCCCCCCCCCCACCCGGTAGCTTAGGCTTCTGTTTGTTCTAAGGTAGTGTTTTTGTTGTTGTTGATATATTGTTTAATGTACTTCCCATTGTTTGTGGGTGTTCTGTGCTTGTCTTTCTTTTAGTATATATTATTTTGAGTCCATTCTAGTTTTGCAATCATCTTCACGAGAAAGAGAGAGCTGGTTGCTTTCTTTTGTTGTTTCACTGATGTCTTGTTACTGTGAGTGTTCTGTGGCTCTTCCTCGTGGTGCCGTGGGTTGGTCTTTGGTTTGTGATTGTGGTATTTCCTGATCATACTCACTTACTTTTTGGATGTATGTAGGGTTCAGCAGCACTATGTACGCAAAAGTTACATTCTGTTTGCTAGAGCATGTGTTTAAGGAACTGCCTGCATGCATACACAAAGAATTGGTGTAGATGAAGGCTCAGGTCAATATTAAGGTATTTAGCCCCACTTAGTAGCTGCCCACACATAATTATCGAACAACTTATGCATATTTTATAAGTAGGAACGTTTCATGCGCTGGCTCAAATATTGTAGTAAAGTATGTTAACGCACATTCATTAGTTTAACAGTAACGTTGAATCTATGTTTTTTCGAGAGTGATTAATACATGTATTCTAAAGACTATGAGACTAATGCCAAATGTACATACATCACTCATTAGATGAGTCGGCAATTGAAATATGTCAATAGAATGCATGTCAATAGAATACATGCAACATTTACATGGCATTGTATTAACTTTGAGATCAGAACACACATTCATTTTGTAATTTTTGGACGCATAGCGAACAGCACCACACCCTGATAGTGCTTACATTATATAGAACCAGCAATTAGATAGGATCCCATCTCCTTTCCACTGTGTGGTCAGGTGAAACCCCAGGTGGTCAGGAACCCACTTAATAAAAAAGATGAAAGGGCATTTGGCAAAAAAACTTTAAAAAAAAGGGTAATAAAGAAACTAAAAAATGCAAGAAAAAAAAAGAAAAGAGGACTTTCCTTACGAATCCTCCCTCGGAGAAATTCGTTTGAAGACAAGCCCTTCTACAAGGGCTCGTCATGCACTGTCCAAACATTTTTGGACATAGTAGGCAAAACACATAGATTCAACAAGCAGTGTTTCATTCGACTTAAATGTGTAGAAGCTATTAATTTATTTTGGTGAAAATAAAGCTACTTTAGATACTTCTAATTTCTGCTTAAAATTTTGATGTATTCTTCAATAGGAAAATAAGATCAAGTGCAAATTTTAAAATCCTGTTTCCTTAGAAAGATATCTCTGATTTTGACTGGTTTGAATTTGAATCCCCATTAGTATTCTCCCTTTACACATGGTCCTACTGCTATTTAGATGTATTGTATACCTAAAGGTTATTGGGCCAAAATAGCTGAGGGGTTTAGAGCGCCAGTCTAATGCATACAGGGCGCAAAAACCCCTCATGGCACAGGTTCGAACCCTGTAAATTAAAAAAAATAAGAAACATTTTTTTTTGTCTCTTTTTTTTCATTTCTTTTATTTTCATATATATGGTTGGTGCATGTGTGCTTAATATCATAATCAACATTTTTTTCAGCCAAATAACTATGGTCAATTATCAGGTTACAGTGCTTTTGGACAGGTTGCTCTCAAATGGTTTAGCAATACTTGGTGCAAACTACTATTATGTTCATACGGTGTGTGTGCAAGTCACAATAACTCAGATAAAACTGTACATATGCAAAGGCGAATCATTTTTTACTGTTTATCTATTCAATGAGTGGCAACTTTTCACAAGCTGGTTTATTAGTTTTTCGTTTTTAGTGTATAAAATGTGGTGTACTGTAATAATGCACATTCAAAATTGAAACGATAGCCCAGTTACAATGTTAAAGTGGGCCACTATTGGGCCACCACTGCATTTTAATGAGTGGGTGCAGCTGTTGTTGGTGTTTTTGTTGTAGCTGCCATTGCGCGTACATGCTCGCATGTGGGCGCGCATGCGTGGAGAAGTCAGGAGCATGGTGTGACACATTAATAAAAACGTCAATATATGCGAAAAGACGTTTTACTTGCATTTATATGGGCGTAAATGATGGTGAAACTGGTCAATAAAACATTAATTGTGGGCACACATTATAATCTTTAATTAAATGTCATCAACCTTTGATTCTAACTAAAATAAGTGAATTGCCATAACTTTTATCTAGAGAATGGCTGTTATATAAAGAAATGCGCCAGCTCTCATGTGATTTTGACATTAATTTAATTTTTGATCAATCGATGCTCAGAGGCACCTGCTTGTGTGTGCAGCATCGCCAGGGCATCCGCTGCCTGAACAAACATAGGATGAGTGTAGATAAAGGCTCTGGCAAAAATTAAGGAATTGAGCCCCACTTGTGTGCGACGTTACGCATGTGCGATGCGTACCAAAAACTCATGTGCTGGCCATTAAATGTCACCAATCTAAGTTTGTTTTGATCTGAAAAAAGAGATCTACGACTCCTTTTTATAAGAAAATGGTTGCTTAGTAAAGAAATTGGCCAGCTTATGCGACTTTTGATCCTGATTGAATATTTGACCAGCCCATGCTCAGTTTGTCTGTGCGAGTACACAGCCTCGCCAGAACCTTTACTGCTCGCACACACATAAAATGGGTGTAGATAAAGGTTCAGGCCAAAATTAAGGCATCTAGCCCATCATCGTACCTGCCAATGCATGTTTAATGAGTGACCCTACGCATGTGCGATTAACACCAGAAACTCATGCGCTGATTACAGAGCTCCTTCACTAAATCAAAATCAAACAACGGAATCTAGGGCGAAGATTTGGCGCCAGTAAAATGCATTAAGCCCCCCCCCCCCCACCCGGTAGCTTAGGCTTCTGTTTGTTCTAAGGTAGTGTTTTTGTTGTTGTTGATATATTGTTTAATGTACTTCCCATTGTTTGTGGGTGTTCTGTGCTTGTCTTTCTTTTAGTATATATTATTTTGAGTCCATTCTAGTTTTGCAATCATCTTCACGAGAAAGAGAGAGCTGGTTGCTTTCTTTTGTTGTTTCACTGATGTCTTGTTACTGTGAGTGTTCTGTGGCTCTTCCTCGTGGTGCCGTGGGTTGGTCTTTGGTTTGTGATTGTGGTATTTCCTGATCATACTCACTTACTTTTTGGATGTATGTAGGGTTCAGCAGCACTATGTACGCAAAAGTTACATTCTGTTTGCTAGAGCATGTGTTTAAGGAACTTTTCATGGCGTAAATCATGGCAAGATGTAGCCCTAAGTTTCACTGTATTGCAACCTGGTATCGTGTTGTCATGGTTTCTTTGACGCACTTACCATGTGACTATAGTAATCTGAGATCTGATTCCACGGAGTTGGCCAAGGGTATCCAAATGACATAATGTTTGACACTCTAGTTTCGTATTTTATCTCATCTCGTAGAAACAATCACTCTACAAGTTTTTAGTTCAAGTTTGTTCTCTGTCATAATTTTAAAAGCCAAATATTACATTTTTGACCCCTGTACAAGCATTACCTAAAAATCGTCCACTCCCAAATTCGAATCTCTTGCTAGATGATGCCTTATCAAGTAAGCAAAACATGCTGGCCTAGTGAGATGGGTGGCACATGAGATTGGTTAAACTTATCACAGTTATGCGCATCAAAATGCTCAATTGAGTCTACACATCTGCACAGACTCGCAAGAGCCTTCAATGCTTGCATGTATACACAAAGAATTGGTGTAGATGATGGCTCAGGTCAATATTAAGGTATTTAGCCCTACTTGGTAGCTATCCATGCATTATTATCGAACAACTTGCAGATGCAGATTTAATATTATTAATGTATACCAACCGACCGCATGTTTGGTTGTCAACCCAAAAACGGTTGGCAACTTTGCTTTCCTCTTTAATTGCACGCCGGTGTGTCGGATGTCAGACTCTATGACGGTTCCGACTTAAAGACTTATCTATTGATGAGGCCTGATGCTTTGGCTGTTTGTCGGGCCGA
>CAXHUL010000441.1:13680-30000 GCA_964019695.1 Loripinus fragilis | reverse complement strand
ATCAGCAGAATAAATGAAGTTTATGGTGTGTTTTTTTTCAATAAAATATCGCTATAGCGATATTTTATTGAAAAAACATAAGCTTCATTTAAATCATTTGTTTTGCTGCAATCACACTTGTTATTGTGCTAACATTCTTTTCGTGACGTCAGCGTCATGTTATATAACGTCAGCGTCATGTTATCACCCGCGTTATCAAAGTAGATCCTCGATATACATCCGTGGTCTGATTCCAAGGAAATCCGCGGAATTGGCCGAGGCAGTTCCGATTGTCGTGACAGCCGACCAAACAGCCGATAACTGCGTATCATCAAAGATGAGATAAAACATTAAAGCATAACAGCATGATTATTTGACTAGCTTTTGTTCTGTTTATGTTGATCCTGGCATCATTGCTTCGTTTTTTGCTGCAAGAGACCGGTATTACAGCACTATTCTTTTTTGAGTATTTGCAAATTGATTTAATGGTTTTATTGAGGTAAAAGATTTACTTTTCGAAAAGAAATTTCTGGAATGAAATGCCCGATGAAATGCTTATAAAATATTGAAATAAAATTTGTGTAATTGAACCACAATCTGCGAAACAAAGTCGTCAAAATGTTGTTAATAACACATACTTATTCTACGAGGTGTTAAGAAGTTATCCTGAAAATTTTATGGCGTTATCTCCATTATTCATGGAAATATGGTATTTTGAAACTGCACACTGTCTAAACTTTAACGTCATGACGTTACAAGTGACGTCAAAGTTAACTTCCTGATTTGCAGGTTTGTCGTGTGCATAAGAAACATGATATTTTTGGTAATATGCTTTTTAGTAACCTTAGCATGTGTGTAATGGAATTGGCAGAAAGGTTGACACCAGTTCATTTTTGCCTAAAGTTTGCATGATCTGAAAACGACTGACCATACTTTAAAAATTCTGACAGTTGCTAAGGTAAAGTTATTATTGCCGTGGAAACATATGTCATGATAACGAAGAAGTTTACTCTGAAATAATTGCCAGTTTTATTCTACTATCCACAGGCAATCTTAATTTTTGGTGTTTTAAAATGTTTTTTTACACATTGAAAGTCCCAAAATGTCATTAAGGAAGTTTTTCACAGATCGCGGCTCATATGAAGGCTATAAAATGTACGGCTTTCAGAAAAAATGATAAGTTTTACTTTATGCGTTTCTTTTTTGTCGGAATTAAACAATAATAATGACTTACCCTTATACCGCTATTGTTCTTTTTGGCCTAAAAACGTCGTCTGCTTTATACATTTGCTGCATATATTCAGGAGCACTTCAGACAAGTTTTTTTATGGAAGCAAACAGTATGAACACTGGTCTGATGTGGGTCCATATTATTTACAGTATATGCTACCTAAGAACATAAGCAGACGAGAGGAGCAGAAAACAAAAGTCATGACTGGCTAAACTGGTACCACATTGCACAAAATCAATTTGACTATATTAGCGCCAATATAGGAGAGAGAGCCAATCTAATGACTGGCGGGCTTAGGGTTGGTGTATACATATTCACAGCCAGAGAAAACAACAACAACAGTAACAACAACACCCATGCTATGGCTCTCACTCCAGCGCCTTCGCTGTTCTTTGACGCACATAACGTAGGTTTTTGGACGATGGTTCAGATCTTGTCCTACACTCTGGAAAGCAGGTCATTGCGAGTTACGTTACATGTAAAAGAACACTCGGTGTCACAGGGCCTGGGTGTCATACGACTACTTTCATTCATAACGAAAAATACGTTCACATAAATTTGAGCCGCGACATGTGATTTCCAATAATGTGGCATTTTGACAAGTGTAGACTCCGACGAGCCTGTGCAGCCTTCCTTTAAGCTAAGGAATACCAAATGCTGTTCGGTCAGTAGCTTAACAGTCATAGAATATCCAAGCGACTTGCAAAGGCTCTGATCAGACGGCGCGTATGCGCAGGCTGATCTGAGACATTTCTGGTCGCACATACCACATTGTTGGAAATCTCATGTTGCGGCTAAAGTATTAACATTTTAGCGCTGCGAAAGCTAAAACGCTTCATCAGCAAAATATCTCATACTGACTGACTTCAGTGACTTGACCCTGCCTCGACACATGCTAACTCATGCTCGTGCTTGCACAGGCAGGCTGATTGGTGTCTTATATGTGCTAACAGTAACAAGTCAGCTGGTTTTGCTTTACTACAATACATGTATAGCTCATGGCTCGAGAAAACCTTTCCTCCAGTTTTGAGACATTATGCAGCCTATTCAGCTAGTCTCTACGACCAGCTTGAATCTTAAAATTTGATTGAAGCAAGTATATATACATGTAGCATGCATGTATTGTCTAGGAAGTGAAGTCGCTATTCAGACAGAACGGTTGCACATGCTGATCCGCACCGTTCTTGTTGACTTATTATGTAAACAGGTATTATCATAAAGTGACTATTTAATAAGATGAATCCATCTTCATCGGATTACAAAGCACCTACTTGTATATCACTTAAGCGACTGTGTCCTACATTTTTGTGAAGTAGTGAAAAAGTGTCTACTATCCTAATAATAATCTTGTAAGCTCATGAGACAATGATACTTTATATGCGACCAGTGAAGGCTCAGACAAACCCGCAACAGCATCCACTGCTCACAAACACCCATACGGTATTGTAGTGTATGAAAATGAAGGTCCGGTCAAAAACGGGACCCCTAGCCCAATAACATAGATTCACGTGTAGATTTAGCAATTTTCCTGCCAGTCACTTCTTTTGTCGTCTGCTCTCTCGTCTGCTTATATTCTTAGATAGCCTATATTGCAAACAATATGGACCCAGATCAGGCTGCTCCCAAAGTTCATAGTGTTTGCTTCCATGATAAAATCAAGTCTGAAGTTCAATTGAAAATATGCAGCAGGCATAAAAGGCAGACAACATTTATTGACGGGATGAGGTTTCAAGAGTAATTTTATATATGTGAGTTTGATACTCATAAATTGGCCATCTTATGGGGCTCTTTCTGGCTCTGTACGGGTCATTATCAAAAAATGGAGGAATTCAGAAAGGCAAAATCATAAAAAAATATAGTCCAAAATTTCATTTTTTCTCAAACATTTTTATTAACACCAACATGGAGAAGATATATGGAAAATATGTACAGTTCAAAAATATGTATAATGTGTCAATTGTAAATTACATGGATGGAACTCTTGCTAAAATGTCAGTGCAGTCACAAACAAACTTTTTGATCAAAAACAGACAGTTTAAAGAATTTTCAAAATTTAAAGGGGTCCCTTTAGAGATCTTACTAAAAACCTTAATGGGCATGAATCTTGGGTTATTCGGATGTGGCACTTGTAAGAGAAATACTTTAAAAATAGATGTACAGTAAAAAAAATATATTTTCGAAGTGTGTTGTTTTTTGTGCTAAGAATTTTATAAAATGACGATCAAAATAATTTCACCTAAAAGTTTGGCATTTCTGCATGGCATGATCAGGTATGAAAAGCAAGTGCATTATAACAACACATTTCGATTAGCTTAAAATTTTACTAAATGTGACTGCACTGACATTGCTGTGACTGCACTGACACAGTCGTGACTGCACTGACACATTATGGATTCGCCCTTTCAAAAAAAGATCTTTGAGACATAGCCCCATGAAACGCAGAAATTACATGTCATACATCGAGAACTTGGATCAACCGTCACATAAGCATTGTCTCAGTGACAACATTGAGCGATTTTTTATTGGAAATTTAGAAATATAAAGTTGAACCCAAATCACCGTTGGAGCATACATTTATTGTCCCTAGGCTTTTTGATTTGGTACATATGATATCAACGAGTGTCCGTCATAAAAGCATATTCAATACCTCATCAGGAACACTCGTGGAGTGTATGAGTGGCATATATATCATCTTCTTCTTTTAAATACAACAAGTAACAAATAATAAGTTCTGTGTGCAACTGTAGCTCTCCTGGATGGCAGTTGGTTAGAAATACGGACCATTAACATACTATGTTAAAGATTGGGTAGGATGTGAAGTGAATGTGGATACGCAGTAACGCAGTAGTTTGAAATTGTTGATGGGGTGTGATTTGCTCAGCAGTGTCTAACACGCTATTTTCATATTAATCTAAGTACTAATTAATCAAACCTTCAAAATGAACACAAATGACTGAGAAACGAACAAACTCTAAAATATTTCCAGGGGAGCTAGAGTTGGAAACCAATAACATTAAGAATAAAATTCCAAACAATTAATAGGTGTTTATGCCTCTTCTCGAATTTATTTGGATTCGTCTTTATTCTGCAGAAACTTGCCGTGTGCTCGTCTAATATGCCATCTGCAAAATATAGACAAGCACAAATAAACTCCCCTATGTATCAGACATATGTAGAATAAACTATCGCTGTCAATAATCCATAGAAGCGACTGCACAAGAGAGCCATAGACAGCGATTTAAGATATTTAAGTTAATCTATGAATACATAGGCCCTTATTCACATGTTGTTCTACACCATTGCTGTTTTATGGGATTTGACCATAAAGTGATGAGCAACACCACAACAAAATCAACAATGTGTTATTTTTGGTAGCAAAGACTCAAAAGGCTGGGCATCCACCCAGTCTGATCAAAGTCTCGACTAAGCACACAAAGAAAACTCAGTTTCTCCTATCCTGTTAGTTCATACCAAAGACTCTGATCAGACTGAGCAAATGTTCAGGCTGATCTGAGTCTTGGGTTGGCGCATATGCCACCTTGTTGATTTAGTTACTGTGTGGCGACGCATTGGTCACTAATAGTGCATTTTACTAATACTTTCTTTCCTGTTTTTATCTAGTACGCAAAGAAGCGAATTCACACGAATCATAAACAGCAAATAAGATAAAATAAATTGGCAACTAACCGCCTGCCCACTTAGCACACGTTGTTCTACACCTTGTTGTTCGATTAAAGTGTTTGACAATAAAGTGAATCATTTGAGACACACCATGACAAAACCAACACTGTCACATTTGAGCCGTGACACATGATTTCCAACACTGTGGTATTTTGACAAGGGTAGATTCAGGTGAGCCTATGCAGCCTTTTAAGCTTAGAAACTCCAAATGGTGTTCAGTCAGTAGCTTAACAGCCATAGAATATTCAAGCGACTAGCGATGGCTCTGATCAAACTTCGCGTATGCGCAGGCTGATCTGAGGCTTTGCTGGTCCCACATACCACATTGTTGGAAATCTCATTTCGCGGCTCATTTGATTGCAGCGAAGACTAAAATCAGTCTGGCCATCCAACAAGTCTGATAATAGTCTTTATTGCTCATATTATGAATTTAAAGAGTTTAAGCTACGCAGTGAGCTCATATAAAATATTCTGATCATACTGCGAAAATGGTCAGGCTCATCTTAGTCTTCCTTCAGCGCATATGCTATAGTGTTGGTGTTGGCATGGTGAAGCTCAATATTTTAATGATTGATTGATCACTTATTATGTACTTCACTATTTCTCTCTTTCTTACTTCTACGTAAACTAATTAATGCTGACCGCTGCTCAATTATCTTCTGTACTTCCAAATTTACTTTGCGTTTGAGTCCTTTGTATTTCGTACCATTGGTGTTAACTGATTGTTTATCTGTAGTTTCATAAAATGATTTCTCTGCTTTCCTTATACTTTTTTCACTTTTAGCTCTTTGAAAAGCGAGAAGGGGGACAAAATGATTGGCTTGCCAATGACCTTTGCTCATATCACGCCGCGCACTTGTCCACATAATATACGCACAATCGTTTGGGTTGCTTGAAGAAATGCGTGGTTCAATAGTCCGGTGTAAGTCCTTGCGTATGTTCAGGTTTCCTTCTTTAGGGTGTACAGACACTAGCTTTTTCCCAAGAACACTTGCCAAAGCACAAAGCTGCCACATGCCCATAAAGGAACCAAGCCTTGTGATTTTAAGTGCCTCCATTTGATATATTTTTTCAATGGTGGGCTTATTTAAAATATGCACACCAGGGATGTATCCTTCTGAATACATAGCAAATATTTTAGCAATGCTATGTCTTGATGGACTAACCAGTCCCCTTTGTAGATGGGACTCTGACAGATATAACTTTTTATAAAGCACTTGTTCTACAACAATTCTAACTCTCATTTCATCCCCATGGTCTGGATTTCCAAAAGCAATGATACTTCCACTATATGGAAGGCAGTTCCCATCTCCTAATACTGCTACTGGATATAGATCTTCACTGTTGATAAAATCATGAGGAAGGTGTTTTAAGGCATTTTCATCTAGCTCTACTGGCTTTGGATTTCGTGAGTCTGTATCTATAATGTAACTTGCTTTTTGTAAAACATCGATTTTTTCACAGAGTTTAAACAAAGAATTAAATGTCTTGCATGTTGCAATTTGGCTTAAATGCTTCTTATAAAACTCCTTTCTATCCTTTAATATTTCATGTTGAACTCTGTCCGCAGTTTGTGGCATTTCACAATCTCCATTAACAATATTTCTCATATTGACCTTTTGAGGCGCTCTATCAGTGGTTTCAATGTTTTTCCGTTTTTTAGACAATCCATCTCGGTCTTTACCACAACTGATATTAAAATGAAATTGTTTAAAATCATGGCCTACATGGGGATTATCTTTGGTGCAATAACAGCTAATGTCTCTATAGAGTAATTGGCCAGGTGTCTGAGTAATTACTTGATGTAATTTACTGGTCCCTGGTACAGTTTTTAGAGCAGGCAATTCTTTTTCTTTTTTGTCAACTTCTTCTTGGGACACTTCATATAGAATGACAGAAGAATCTGTTTCTCTAAGTTCTCTTATAAATGAACTGGCATTTTCAATAGTGCCGCCATGTAAAATTCTCATATCAGCAGCCCTCTTTAATGAACCACCAACTCCGTCAGGTGCCCCTTTGCCGTGCCCAGCCTCATGGAAATTCCAAGATGCCACAGAGAAGCCTTTGGCTGCTAGCTCAGTTGAAAAGTAGTAAAAATTGTTCTTCTGTCTATACTGGCTAAAAGGTCCATCACTGAAAAAATGAATGTGTTGAATACTTGGATATAGGTTTTTAATATCGTCAAGTACTGGATTCAGAAATGCCCAAACACCAGCTGGTCCATGTTGAAGAGAATCAGAGACTGTGGCAAACGATACAGGTTTTTCAGTTGAAGATGTGTAATAAACACCAGTATGTATAGTAAGTTGACGTTTGGAAGCACCATACCTACTTTCCTGTATTTCTTTCAGGGATTTGCATACATAATTTTCTGAGAAATCAATGTGAATGAGAAGTTCGTCATCTTTCATGGTACTTTGAAGGTTTCTGTAATATTCAGTTTGGTTCTCAATATTAAACAAATGTACTTTGAACCTTTTCAGCTGACTTTCAAACTTAGCAACTAATTCACCTAGCGTGGACTTAATTTCTACTATTGACGTTATTGTCACTTGTTTAATTTCTTTCCTAATTTCCCTGTCTTCAACTTTAGTCTCCCACTGCCGATAAATGATATTTTCAGTTTTGTCATATGTTTGTTGTATCAACTTTCGAGACTTACAATTGATGCAGTCACCGTACATACAGTCCTTGTTTTTCATGTCACAAACAGAAAGGTTTGCTAAAAGTGAGGGTTTGTCTGTGGATAAAAGCTGTTTTTTATCCAAAGCGTCCACTACAAGTGCCATATTTTCATGAATTCTGCAAGCGCAGGTTTCTCTATCACTATCACGGGGTCGCACGACCCAAAATGGTCTCTGGCTACAGAATGATGTATAGCTTATACTGATATCATTGTTTTCATTTTGAAACTTTTTGTGAATATTGATAAGGTCATCAGTTAAAAATCGCTTTTGCTTTTTCTGCTTGTTTTGTGTGATCGTTCTTTTAATGCCAGGTACAATTCTGCTAATGTCATCCCTTTCGTAAAACTTCCTGATCCTATCTTCGAGTCTGCATGTTAAAGAACGCTTCTTAACTCTATGTCCATGGTCCTTTGATAATCCTAGTTCCCTTCTCGCATGACAAATAAGGTTATATTTCTTCATTGTATGTCCTGTAACGATTTTGGACACCCTTTGTTTCTCCCTGTTGTTGCCATTTTTGTATTGATCTGAAAGTTCTGTCACTAACGAGTTATGAAATTCCAAAGTCTTCTGCGCTGTTTTTGTCGACTTGCCACCAGAAAAAACCCTAAGAAGTTTTCTTGTTTTTGTTTTAGGAGTGTCAACATGTTGTTTGAAACGACTCTTAGAGATATATTTTCTCGATAAACTCTGTTGTTTTGCCTTCTTCTTGCCTTTGTGGATCGGGAATTGATTTGTTGACCTGGTACTAGACTAGAACATGATTGATCTTTTGGGGGTACAGAAGGGGTCACTGTTTTAAGACTTTTCATTATCCTCACTTTTCGGCGACGCACTTCTTGTTGTCTACGCCAGTATCTCCGTTGGCGTCTTTGTTCTCTGTTTGACATTTCTGATACTAGCTTTCTTTTACCAACAGACTTATCATGCTGATACCGCAGTCGCTGTCTCAGCAGGAACTCTCTTCTCCTATCAGGATCTTGATCCCTGCTTTTTCTGTACTTCCTGGCACGTTCAGCAGCTGTCATAGCCATTTTCTTCAACCTATAATATAAAAAAAGTATTTTATTCGAACTTTTTATTGATAATTGTGCTTTCAAAAGTATTCCGACTCAAGATAGGAAAACAAAAATGGATTGGAATGCCTGTTTCGTCAACTGACCACTAACTGTTGGAAAAACTAACAATCAGATATAGTGGACATATGGAATCTCAGCCTTTACCACTGGGTCATGCAATATTCCAGAAGATGTAAGCGTTTATAATGGCCTTCTTTGCTTAAATGACTACTGATGGACAATTTGAAAAGGGCAGATCACTGAAAAATCAAAACAGTGATTTTTTTTCATGTGCAAGGTGAACTGATACACTGCCGTTATATGTATAAATTCTGTACAGTATAAAAGTTATGACTGCTGGCATGACTGAGTTCATACCTTACCACTGGCTGATCAATAAAAAATGAAAGCAGCAAATAAATAACCAACCAGAGGGCTGACGATAGTACACCAACACCGTTTTATACTTTTGACCTTAACCCTGGTGCCAAGACCACACAAAACGCTGTCCAGTACCTTCTAAATCATTTGTCTCATGCACCTAATAAAGTTTGTTGTTGTTGTATCCAGCGGTTTAGGAGAAAAATTACAAGAGTACTTTTTCACCTTCGACCTCGACCTATCGTCATACAAAATATTGCACAGGACCCGGAATTACAATGCCTCCTTAAAGTTAAGGAAGACTTAAGTTAAGTATTGATATAGTAGATGCTAAATAAATTGCCTGGAACGATGCAGTACTTGTGGTCAAAGATAGTATTGTGATCTACAGAAAAATGAAACTATTTTGATTTAATCAGTTTAAAACGTTATTTTTCGCATCCTGAATAATCAATACTTAACTTAAGCCTTCCTTAACTTTAAGGAGGCATTGTTATTCTGGGCCGAGTACTCTTTACATCATCGGACCTATGCACTGGCAAAGCTTTATGTGGCTAAGTGGTTTTGGAGATACATAAACAAGAAAATGCATTATATAATAGATCATTTACCTTGACGTCAAAGTCACCTAAAATGTGTACCCAGTACCCTCTACGCTATGGACCACCGAGATTCGAAAGGTACCATATTTAGCATGAATAGAAGTCTTTGAAATGGACCTTCATTGAATACAGAGGTCAGGTGTGGCGCTTGATTACACTGATTCCTGATCTTTGCCCTCTTTCTTAATTCTATTAATTGAATTTCAGTGTGCGGAGTGTGTGGGGGGGGGGAGTGTGTATATGTGTGTGTGGGTGTGTGTGTGTGTGTAGGTGTGTGTGTGTAGGTGTGTGTGTGGGTGTATTTGTGGGTAGGTGTGTGTGTGTAGGTGTGGGTGTAGGTGTGGGTGTAGGAGTGTGTGGGTGTGTGTGTGTAGGTGTGTGTGGGTGTAGGTGTGTGGGTGGGTGTAGGTGTGTGTTGGTGTGTGTGTAGTGTGTGTAGGTTTGTGTGTAGGTGTAGGTGTGTGTAGGTTTGTGTGAAGGTGTATGTGTGTGTAGTTGTGTGTGTAGGTGTGTGTGGGTGGGTATGTGTGTGGGTGGGTGTGTGTAGGTGTGTGTGTGTGTAGGCGTGTGTGTTGGTGTGTAGGTGTGTGTGTAGGTGTAGGTGTCTGTGGGTAGGTGTGTGGGTGGGTAGGTGTAGGAGGAGTGTGTGTGTGTGTGTGTGTGTGTGTGTGTGTGTGTGTGTGTGTGTGTGTGTGTGTGTGTGTGTGTGTGTGTGTGTGAGGAGTGTGTGTGTGTGTGTGTGGTTAGGTGAGCTGACCACCTGACATGTCCATAGCTAATTAATAGGAGGTAAAGGGACAAACCAACCAATCTTACCACTCAAAAAAAAGACATACATGCAAGCAATATCGATTATTTTTGGGGAAGGGCTGCTTAAGTAAGGATTCTTCACACAGGTATACATGCGATGAATATTTATCGATATTTAGCAGTTGTGAAAAATTCGCACAAAGCCCTAACAGATAGGACTTAGATATGATTTCTTTTGCTCCGGTATTCAAAGGTATTTACTGTTGGGTCTTATCTTTGCTTAATCCCCTTTTTATACCTTGATTTATATGTCCTAGGAGCTATTGTATTGATACGTTAGGGGTCTTTCATGCAAACCAAACATCTATGTGACTTAATCCACATCTTTTGTGGGTCATATATTTCTGTACTTTTGTTCGCGTCTGTTTATTGATGCCTTGTGGTCACCTGCTGGGAAAGGGTTGACCCCTTGGCTCTCGTTTATGATGTTAAATTGTGAAGTTGTCACTTTCCCATTGGTATCCTGGGTCAGGTGTGGTGCTTGATTGTATCGATTCCTGATCTTTGCCCTATTTCTTACTTTAGTTGGAATGGGAGCAATGTTATGAATGTAAAAATTCTTTAAATCTGTAAAGCATGCGAAAAAATCATACCAATTTATCACAGACGCGAGAATTCTTAAAAAACTTCACAGATAGTTTTGAGTGCTCGAATCAAGTTTCCACATGCAAACTTACGTACGGTGAAGGCCCCTAACATTGCGCACTTAAGCCTTTTACCCTCCGTTGGATATAATAAGAAAGAAATAAAATTGAAAAAGTATGCACAGCCAAATAAAGTAATCATTATATATTGTTTACATAGAGTTCAAAATGAAATATATTTTCCTGATCTCTAGCAACTTTGATTTGAAGTGCACAACCCCCTGTTTTAGAATAACGAAAATAGTCCCCTAACATTGCGCACCTTCTGCAATTTTTTCAATAACTTCTCTTTAATGAATTGCTTTTACAAAATCTACCAGAGAAAGTAACACAAGGTTGTTCTCAACAATTTACTTCACCAAAAACTTGATTCAAAATAAATAATTTGAAGTCTGGGTCATTTAAGATTTAGGTCCTGAAAAATTTTAATAACTTTTGCAAATTTTGCCGAAAACCTCCACTGTTCAGCAGTGAACGCTTAAAGTGAAAAACTTTTGCTGTTTTTCTCTTCCCAAAAGCAGCCTGGTACTAAATATCAAAACAGATTTTATCTGATTAAATGTAGCATAGTCACTTAGGCTAGTGCGCAATGTTAGGGGCCGCGCAATGTTAGGGGACACGACTGTAATTGTTAAACAATAGACTAATCTATGTATTTGACAAATTTTAATTGAAACGACGAGCTTTGAAGTTTGAACTGAAAAATAATAAGTGACCTTATGTTTCGTATGAAGAGAGGGCTCGTTGCTTTGGTTGTTAATGTAAGATGAGAGGGCTCATTGCTTTGTTGTTGTTTTTCCTGGCCATCCTCACTTACCTTTTGGGCCCAGTGTGTGTTTGTGTTTGTGTGTGTGTGTGGGGGGGGGGGGGGGGGGGGGCTTGGCCCAGCATCTACTTTGTTTTCCCAAATACATTTCAGGAATACAAGGCATAGCCAAAAAATAATTGAATTTTTAGCAACCCCAAAAATATGTTCCATTTTGTATCTTGACTAAATATGAAAACCCCTAAAATTTATAGAAATCAACCCAAAAATAGTCCAGTTTTGTGATTACCCCTCCCCCACCCTGCCGTCCCCAAAGAAAAACATTTAAATAAATAGAAAAAATATCGTTAAATTTCTTGATACCAAAAAAAATCTATATATTATTTGCTAAAATACTAAATGCAT
Organism: Loripinus fragilis; assembly: GCA_964019695.1. Classification (NCBI taxonomy): domain Eukaryota; kingdom Metazoa; phylum Mollusca; class Bivalvia; order Lucinida; family Lucinidae; genus Loripinus; species Loripinus fragilis. The sequence continues at coordinate 17,756 of CAXHUL010000441.1, read as the reverse complement.
TGAAATAAAAAAAATTGACGCCCCCAACTGGGCCAAGCATATATACGTCTAGGCCTATATTAAACAATTAAAGTACCCCACCCCCTTATCCCTAGGGTTTTGGGGTGAGGAAAAGATTATCGTTTTAGGAACAAGTACGATATCGCCTCAATAGATCATCACTTCTTCCTAAATAGCCTACACTTTAGAGTTGAAAGTCAGTGCAGTCACAAAACTCGTCAGTGCAGTCACGATAAGGAGCGTGATTGCACTGACCGTGACTGCACTGACTTTCACACCTAAATGTGATTCTTGAAACTAAGGATTTAGCTCAGGCTGAAAATTTCGCCTATCTGTTTCGACAGATCCTCAACTGAAACAGAAACATAGCAGTAAAAATGTATTCAATATCTGAGGAAGCGTCACATTTCTCGTGATTGCACTGACGGATGTGGAAATATCACATGGATTTTATCGAATCTTTTTAATATTTAACCTGTATGATCCAGCTTAGCCAACAAACTTTCTTGTGTTTTTGTTCCCATAAGTTGTCGTCTGCAAAAAATGTTATTTTGACTCAGATCATTGTGAGCAACTCTAGCTGAGATTGATTTTCTATATCTGTAACTGCATTGACAGGTATTCTAGGGACACTCTGTATACATTATGGCTTCCTCAACAAGTGCTTTAATGATTCGTAATTTCTATTGGGATCGTTTCTATAAAGTCCTATGTAATGATTTACTTAAGAAAAAGATGACTATTTATATGTTCTTGGTAAAATTGGAGATAATAAAACTACTTACCCTGCTGTTGGGACATGGTGAAATTGTGAGAAAAGGCGTTTCTGTCAGGTTGAATTTTCAAACAACGTCATCGGACACATGACATAGTATTCTGTTTTATTGACCCACAGTGTCCCTAAGTGTTGTAGACACAAAAACAAAAAAATGGACGGCACATATGCGAGAAAATTATAAAGGACAACGATTCCTCCATTTTTTGATAATGACCCGTATATAGAGGCTGACAAAATCACCTAATTTTTTCATTCAGTGTTAATTATTTCATTATAGTGTAAAAAAGATCACAACGGAGAATGTATACGTAGTGCTCCGCTCTGGTGCTGCAAATTGTGTTCGGTTTTACCTGAATCGTTTTTTGTCGTGAGGTAAACAAACAACTTTGAGTATATGTCTCTTCAAACGCTTTAAAAGTAAGTCGAAATGTGTTGTTTTGTTGCCTGATTCTTCTATTTACGAAAACAAAAAAATGAGAAAAAACGAATTTTGAGAACAAATAAATACAGATTGACCTTTATTTACCTCACGACAAAAAGAACTCAGACAAGTTAAAAGAAGTTAAAAGACCAGAGCGGAGGAGCACTACATTCTCCATTTTTCACTGTTTTACACTATAAACGCACTGAATGGAAAAGGTTTCTTTGCCTTTTTCCTAAATTTTAGGTGATTTTGTCAGCCTCTATATACATACGATTTCCTTATATTTCTATGTATTTTCCTACACGTGTATGATAACCTGTTATGCCTCGTGTAAATGATTACGGTGATAGATTAGATGATCAGGCGGATTACATGTTGCTCCCGGACATAACACCACAAAATCATATACCCACCCGGGTCACCCGACTTAATACTGATAGTCACAAAAAATATTGTTGTTTTAATGATCTTTAATGAACTTTAAAGGGAAACTTTGTGCGCTCTATTTAATTACTCCTATACCTTTTGAGACATTATACATTATAGGGTATTAATCAGGGATAACCTCTTATTGTTTGAGTTACCTCCCTTGATTGAATATTTAAGAAGGAACCTTGTATTCCATAATTTCATACCATTTGAGTATTTTGCTGATATTTTAGTAGGCTATCAAAATCGGTTGCTGTTTCTTGCTTTTTATTTCATTTATCTGCCTTGAACAAATTTTAAAAGCCAATCCTTGTGTGCTCCACAACTGATTCCTTTATGATATTGGGTATATGAATGTACATATCTAGGAATATATTTTATGTCAAGACAGTTGGTTTAGTGCAAGAAGAGTTGCCACATCTTGATTCCTGTTTGTTTTTCTCTCATTATCAAAACTGAAACAAAACGCTCAACACTCATTCACTTGCATTTCCTTTCAGATACTTTGATATCATTTGGTATGGTAATATAGCAAGTCAAAATGGCGTGTCCAATGTTTCTCTTTAATTTGATACCTTTATAGTATTTGGTGTATGTATGTAGGAATATATATCAGCTCAAGGCAATTGGTCTTGTGAAAGATGGGTTAAACCTGTTTAAGCCCTCCAGTAAAATATTTTTACTGACCGTTCCAAGGAGGTGCTTCTTTTTAGGGTCATTTATGTTATTTCTGTTTTGTTTTGTTATGCTTTTATGCACGTCTGTTTGTTGATGCCTTGTGGTCACCTGCTGGGAAAGGGCTGACCTCTTGGCTCTTGGCTATCGTTTGCGATGTCTTATTGTGACATTGTAGTCACTTTCCCATTGGTATCCTGGGTCAGGTGTGATGCTTGATTGTATCTATTCCTGATCTTTGCCCTCTTTCTTACTTTGCCACACATTGTTTCCTGTTTGTTTTTCTCTCTTTATTTTTTATTTATTAAAACTGATACACAAAACCTTGAACACTCATTAACTTGTTCCTGCTTGTTTTTCTCTCTTTATCAAAACTGAATCACAAAACCTTCAACACTCATTAACTTGTTCCTGCTTGTTTTTCTCTCTTTATCAAAACTGAAACAAAAAACCTTCAACACTCATTAACTTGTTCTGTTTGATTTTCTCTCCTTATCAAAACTGAAACACAAAACCTTCAACACTCATTAACTTGTTCTGTTTGATTTTCTCTCTTTATCAAAGCTAAACCACAAAACCTTCAACACTCATTAATCTGTTCTGTTTGATTTTCTCTCTTTATCAAAACTAAACCACAAAACCTTCAATACTCATTAACCTGTTCTGTTTGATTTTCTCTCCTTATCAAAACTGAAATACAAAACATTCAACACTCATCAACTTGTTCTGTTTGATTTTCTCTCTTTATCAAAGCTGAAACACAAAACCTTCAAAACTCATTAACCTGTTCTGTTTGATTTTCTCTCTTTATCAAAACTAAATCACAAAACCTTCAACATTCATTAACATGTTCTGTTAGATTTTCTCTCTTTATCAAAACTGAAACACAAACCTTCAATACTCATTAACCTGTTCTGTTTGATTTTCTCTCTTTATCAAAACTAAATCATAAAACCTTCAACATTCATTTACTTGTATTTCCTTTCAGATACTTTGAAATTATTTGGAATGGTTATATAGCTAGTCAAAATCGTGCGTCTAACGCAAGAATAATTGCTCGCCCTTGTTATAATGTTTTAGTTACATCGTATCTCTCATGAGCATATTTCAAAGGCAAACCCGTATGATCTCAATAACTTTTATAACCTTAGATAGTTTAATAGTAGTCGATATTTACCAGTTTCACTTTTTTTTGTTGGGTGCAAGAAAGAATTCTCTACAGGGCTTAAGTTTCGACTTGCCTCGCATGGGTGAATGAAATTGTTTCTCTACGGTTTTCTTTACTTTAAAGCTGCATAGTCTGTAACTTTTGATCTTCTAATTTTAAAAATAATGTTTTTATTTTTCAAGAACACAGTAAAAATACTCAAATTCAGGTAAACATTTTACCATTTTCGTAAATCTTAACAAGTTATCACTATCAAAACAACTGCATTTATGTTAAAATTCAACGGTCTAGAATTATTGGAGGGACGCAAATAATTACCAACAAGAGAAAAATACACCTATTTGATAAGATAGTTCACTTTTTCATGCAGTTTTCAGCTGTACTGAACATTTTTAATGTGAAAATATAGCTTAATTCTACTTTTACAAATGATTTAAAAAGAAAAGAAATTTTTTCGAAAAATGTTCATAGTTACAGAGTATGCAGCTTTAACAGATTGTAGTTTTCTTATCTAATATGTTTGCTTGACTGCTGATCATTTACTTGTCATCTCCTCTGATGGATAGGTTTATTAAGCAAAAGGCTGAAAAAAGTACTGAACC
>CAXHUL010000441.1:0-13657 GCA_964019695.1 Loripinus fragilis | reverse complement strand
CAATAACGAAAAGTATAATATTACCGCACCACTGATTTTTGTCCAGTAAATGTTGTCTGCTTTTTGCGTCTGCTGCATATATTCAAGTGCACTTCAGACTGAATTTTCATGGAAGCAAACAATATAAACCCTGATCAGACTGCTCCCTTAGGAGCAGTCTGATCTGAGTTCATATTGCTTGTATTATAGGCTACCTAAAAACAGTAGCAGATGAGAGGAGTAGACGGCAAAAGATGTGACTGGCAGGCTAAGGGCTTAATCCAGACTTCCCATCATTTAAGACTTTAGGGTTGTTAGGGGGTAGTTTTCAATTTTATTCAGATATTAATAAACAACTCCTGTGAGCAAAACATAAAGACCCTGGTATGAAGCCATATTATACAGAATCTGATCTAGTTTTGCACTGCTTGCTTATGTCCCATATAAAGGACATGCTTATATGGGTTAATCTTTAAAGCACTGATAAAATGCATCTGGAAATCTTGTTCCATTTAAACAAAAGAGGCTTATTTTCACTTTTGATGGCAAAATTGAGTAGAAGCTGGCATCCAGGCTAATTATGTTTAGATATGTGTAGTAAACACATTAGAGGTGGATGCAAAGTCTGGAAATGTTCCTAGGACTCAGAATTAGGTCAAAGGTCAACTGGGTGCAAAATAACAAGATAATAGACAAATTACTCCTTTCTATGTCATCTCCCGCCTATGTAACATCCATTAAATTCACAGACACTATCCATGATGTGCTTAAGATACTTGATGCACGTATTACATGACCTTGACAACAACTGAGCCTTTGTCTGTGCAATGTTAAAGGTCATTTAAGTGCAAATTTCGAAAAATAAAAGTATGCAATGTTAATGCTGTAATTTTTATCGGTGTCATACCAATCTAACAATAAACTAGAAATGTCACAGTCACGTGACGAATGCCCCCAAAGGAATTGGTCTAGCATAAGACACATTTGAGGACAGTTAGCTGTAAAATAGGAGATATGCTCCAGACAAATGAAGCCAGAAGTCAATGTTAAGGTCAAAGTGACCCAAAATGTTATGCATCAGAAGAATCAACACACCAAATTTGGGAGATTCCTACATCAAACTAGAGGACCTGACGGTCCTGAAGCGCTCACCTGATCTCCTTAATAATGTTTAAATAGGTCAAGATCAACTACGGCTTATAATGAAACATATTTTGTTTTATAGGGGTTGCAGCCATTGTGGTCAAGTGACCTAAAACAATCTAATGAATACTACATCAAACAGCCTAGTGATTTCTGAGGAAAAGATGTTTAGATAGGTATGTGACAGTCCAAATAAGTGGCCTTGGATAAAAGGTCACAGGTCAGCTTGACATATGGTACTTATATAAAACCATTTTCTCATTAGGCTAAACATTTCTTGCAAGTATCATGATTTTGGCCTAAACAGTTATAGAAAAATGAACATTTCAAGATTTTTCCCATATAAATGCATTAGGAATCAAATTTGACCTTGCCATAAAGTAGGTCAAGGTCAACCTAGATTCATCATTTGTGCAAATCTGGTAGGGCCCACATCCCCAATGCTACATACCAAGTCCCAAGGCCATTGGCCTTTTGGTTCAAACAAAGAAGATATTTAAAGGGGTTTTACCATATATGGGCTTGGTGGCCATCTTGGTCATGTGACCAGTACAATTGGTATAGAGTTTGGCTAACCTATCATAAGGAGTCTTCATATGAAATATGAGTTCAAATGGCCTTGTGGTTTCTGAGGAAACTACGTTTTAATGTGTTGATGGGACTCCAATATGAGCAACCTTGGCTGAAAAGTTAAAGGTCAACCTTGACCTTTGAAACTTATTTATAGCAATTGTCTCATTTGGTTTAACATATCAAGCGAGAATAATGACTTTGGCCTCAACAGTTTTCAAAAAAATGAACTTTTCAAAAAAAAATCCCATTTATATGCATTAGGAAGCAAATTTGACCTTGAGGTTAAGTAGGTCAAGGTCAACTTAGGTTCATCATTTGAACAAACTTGGTAGGCCATTCATCCCCAATACTACATACCAAGCCCAAAGGTTGTCGGCCTTCTGGTTCTGGAGAAGAAGATTTTTGGAGGGTTTTTACCATATATTGGCGTGGCGGCCATCTTGGTCATGTGACCAAAACATTTTGCATTAATTTTGGCTAACTTAAGGAGTCTTCACATGAAATTTGAATTCAATTGGGCCAAAGGTTTGTGAGAAAACTATGTTTTAATATATTGATGGGACTCCAATATGAGCGACCTAAGCTGAAAGGTCAAAGGTCAACCTTGACCTTTGGAACTTATTTATAGCCATTGTCTCATTAGGTTAAACATATCAAGTGAGAATAATGACTAAAGCTTCCACAGTTTTCCAAAAAATCAACTTTTCAGAATTTTTCCCATTTAAATGCATTAGGAAGCAAATTTGACCTTGACGTTAAGTAGGTCAAGGTCAACCTAGGATCATCATTTGAACAAACTTGGTAGGCCCCACAACCCCAATAATACATACCAAGTCCCAAGGTCATCGTCCATCTGGTTCTGGAGAAGAAGATTTTTGAAGGGTTTTTACCATATATGGGCGTGGCGGCCATCTTGGTCAAGTGACCAGGACCATTTGGACAAACTTTCGTTCCCCCATCCTTAGGAGTCTCCATACGAAATATGAGTTCAATTGGCCCAGTGGTTTCAGATGAGAAGATGTTTGAAAATGTTGAAGGATGGCGGACAGACGACGGACGCCGGAGTCACTGGTATACTATTAGCTCACAAATGAGCCTTCGGCTCAGGTGAGCTAATAATATAGGAGATATGCTCCAGACACGATTATTCTAGAAACTAGGTCATAGGTCAAGATCACAGTGACCTAAAAACAGTATGTAACACATCAGCATCCAAAGATGTATCCATACAGCAAATTTGGGATTCCTCCCTCAAATAATATATGAGATATGCTCCTGACAGGATTATTCTAGAAATTAGGTTAAGGTCACAAAACTGATACATGACACTCTGCCATCCAAAGATGCAACCACACACCAAATTTGGGATTCCTAGCTCAAATAATATAAAAAAAAATGCTCTGAACATGATTATTCTAAAAACTAGGTCAGAGGTCAAGGTAACAGTGACTAAAAAATGGTTTGCCACACTTGGCCATCCCAAGACACATCCACACACCAAATTTGGAATTCCTATCTCAAAGAATATAGAAGTTATAAAGATTCATGAAACTACGTCAGAGGTCAAGGTCACAGTGACTGTAAAATGGAACAGGACAATCCGCCATTCCAAGATGCATTCACACTCAAAATTTGAGATTAATACCTCAAATAATAAAGGAGATATTATTATTCTAAAAACGAGATCAAAGGTCAAGTTTAAGGTCACAGTGACCCGTAAATGGTACACGACACTCCACCATCCCAAGATGCATCAACATACCAAATTTGGTATTCCCATTTCAAATCATAAAAGAGATATGTTCTGGACACGATTATTCTACAAACAAGGTCAAAGTTCAGAGTGACCCGAAAACGGTATGTGACACTCCGCCATCCAAAGATGCATCCACACAACAAATTTGGGATTCCTACCTTCAATAATATAAGAGATATGCTCAGGACACGATTATTCTAAAACCTAGGTCAGAGGTCAAGGTGACCCATAAATGGTACACGCAGATCCAACATCCCAAGATGCATCCACACACCAAATTTGGAATTCCTATCTCAAATGATATAAGAGATACGCTCTGGACACAATAATTCTTAAAACTAGGTCAGAGGTCAAGTTCACAGTGACTCGAAAACGGTATGTGACACTCCGCCATCCCAAGATGCATATACACACCAAATTTGGAATTCCGACCTCAAAGAATTTAAGAGATATGCTATGGACACAATAATTCTTAAAACTAGGTCAGAGGCCAAGGTCACAGTGACCCGAAAATGATACCAGACACTCTGTCATCCCAAGAAGCATCCACACACCAAATATGAGATTCCTAACTCAAATAATATAAGAGATAGGCTCCAGACACGGTTATTCTAAAAACTAGGTCAGAGGTCAAGGTCACAGTGACCCAAAAATGGTATGTGACACTCCTGCCATCCCAAGATGAATCCACACATCAAATTTGGAAATCCTACCTCAAAGAATATAGGAGATATGCTCCGGACACAATTATTCTAAAAACTAGGTCAGAGGTCAGGGTCAAGGTCACAGTGACTCGAAAATGGTATGTGACACTCCGCCATCCCAAGATGCATATACACACCAAATTTGGAATTCCGACCTCAGAGAATTTAAGAGATATGCTATGGACACAATAATTCTTAAAACTAGGTCAGAGGCCAAGGTCACAGTGACCCGAAAATGATACCAGACACTCTGTCATCCCAAGATGCATCCACACACCAAATATGAGATTCCTACCTTAAATAATATAAGAGATAGGCTCCGGACACGGTTATTCTAAAAACTAGGTCAGATGTCAAGGTCACAGTGACCCAAAAAATGGTATGTGACACTTCTGCCATCCCAAGATGAATCCACACATCAAATTTGGAAATCCTACCTCAAAGAATATAGGAGATATGCTCCAGACACAATTATTCTAAAAACTAGGTCAGAGGTCAGGGTCAGATCACAGTGACCTGAAAATGGTATCTGACACTCCGCCATCCCAAGATGCATTCACACACCAAATTTTGAATTCCTACCTCAAAGAATATAAGAGATATGCTCTGTACACAATTATTCTTAAAACTAGGTCAGAGGTCGAGGTCAAGGTCACAGTGACCCGAAAATGATATGTTACACTCTGTCATCCTAATATGCATTTACACACCAAATTTGGGATTCCTATCTCAAAGAATATAGGAGATATGCACCAGACTCAATGCAGTTTCTAGAAACTAGGTCAGAGGTCAAGTTCAAGGTCACAGTGACCAAATTATGGTACGCAACACTTCCTCATCTCAAGATGCATCGTAAATTTGAAAATCCTACCTCAAATAATATAAGAGATATGCTCCGGACATGATTATTCTAAAAACTAGGTCAGAGGTCAATGTCAAGGTAACAGTGACCAAAAAATGGTACGCGACACTCCGCCATCCCAAGATGCATCCACACATCAAATTTGGAATTCCTACCTCAAAGAATATAGGAGATATGCACCGGACACAAAGTGGGACGGACAGACGGACGGATAGTGTGATTACTATAAAAACAAGGTCAGAGGTTAAGGTCAAAGTCACATTGACCCGAAAATGGTACGTGACACTCCGCCATCCCAAGATGCATCCACACACCAAATTTGGAATTCTTAACTCAAAGAATATAGGAGATATCCACCGGACACAAAGCAGGGCAGTGCGATAACTATATGCCTCCCAAAGTTCCTTTGGGGGCATAAAAATTATCATAAAACTGCATTAGAAATGTTTAGGAGTCATGCATGCTGATATTGATAGTGTAACTGCAGGCCAGTTCAGGATTAAAGGTCACTTAGGTGCACAGTTTGTGTAAAAATGCATTGAAAACAGCTTCTTTATGAAATCAGCATACCCAACATAACCATTAAACAACAACATAAGTGAGTATGAACTATGAGCTCAGCAAATATTTTCACTTAATGAAATGTAGGTATCCGATTGCAAACTAGCAGCAAAAGGCCTCTTGGGCTTCCTATAGGACACAATAAGACACAATCGGCTTTAATTATATCAGAACAGCTAAACGCAGATCAGTTTTGATATCCAAGCTCTCTGACTAGCACTTTTGTTGTTCGCTGATTAGGTACAAATCTTCCAGACTCTAGCTAAGCTCTGTAGCACAGCAGGCCAGTTTGAGTCATACCTGGTGGTCAAACCTGAAAATATATTCTCTTGATGGGGCTCAATTTATAATGATCAAGTAAGCATTACATATAGATGCTGCTTGTTTTAGTTTCTACGGCTACATCGACTGGTTGTAAACCCAAGCACAGTTTATAGTTATGGTTTCCGCTTTAATTACACAAGAGTGGATCAGGTTACAGACTCAATGATGACCCTATCCTAAAACTTTCATGGGTTGTTAGTGCCTGATGCTTGCCCTTGTCTGGGCCCACATACTATAGCTCAACTTGAGGTTCTAGCTGTGGGTTACAAGCCTTTTCTCTTTGTTTCATCATACTTAGAGATTTGGTGAAGATTTGGCATCATATTAGTGCACTTTAGACCAAAGTAGTTTATGCTGCTGTCTGTTCTAATGCAGTGGCTCTGTTGATAATGATTTATTGTTAATTGCTGCTCTCATTGCTTGTTGGGGGTTTGGTGTTTGGTCAATAACTTGTTATGCTGTACTTAGTGTACAATCTAGTTTTTGAATCATCTCACTGATGGAAGAGAGCTGGTTGCTTTACTTTAATTGTCTTCCGGCTGTCTTGTGGGTATTAGTGGTTTGTGTCTCTTCCTTAAAGTGCTGTGAGTTGGTCTGCAGTGAGTGACTGTGGTATTTCCTGGTCAATATACTCACTTACATTTTGGTCATTTCTTGTTTATTACAATCAAAATGATTCAGTTATTTTGTGTAAGTTGCTTAACTGTTTGTCAGGGCACTCAAACAGTGAATTATCTCACAAAAATTATTGCTATAGTAGATCTATTTTAAGTAGAGTATGTAAAATTTGGAAAACCAATGACATCAAACCTACAAACTGGTGTGTATTTCAGAGATGCTTTAGTACACTTGCATCTCATTGATGCATTTCGTCTTGCATAAACAACTAATTGGCTGCATGAACACAACTTGGATAGCTAGCAAGCACATGTATTTGAATACGGTTAAAGCAGGTTTTCATTTTATGTAGGCTGTGTTGGAATCATAACCTAAGCGACAATGTATCAGCAGCCAAATCAGACTCATTGTGGAACTTTGAAACTATTAGAGGGTCAGTGATGAAGCCTAAATGGCAGAAACTATTCTGGCCAAGGAAATATGCACACTCTAGTTTCAGTTATTTAGAGCAGTCTTTGCTTCCGAAGGATACCCTTTTAAGAACATATTTGACTTCACTACAGCTGGTGACTGGGACTGTGTGGCGGCGTTAGAACGTCTCCCTGCCCTTCACTATAGTGTAGATTTTATTTTCTTGTCCTTTGGGATCATGGGTTTCATAGTGGAACTTTGAAACTATTAGAGGGTCACTGATGAAGCCTAAATGGCAGAAACTAGCTAGTCTGGCCACGGAAATATGCACACTCTAGTTTCAGTTCTTTAGTGCAGTCTTTGCTTCCAAAGGATACCCTTTTAAGAACATATTATTCTCACCCAGTACTATGAACATTTCCTAGACCTGTGGCAAAGTCATAAACTTCCAATATATGAATTTTCTTCTAGGCATCATATTATGAGGAGGTGAACAATATGATGGAGTTACATATTACAATGGCAAACTATCATGCTAAGAGGTACAGATGGAAAAAAGTAGTTTGGTATTGATTGTCCATTTATGCAGCTAATTAGCTGTGGATGCAAGACAAAATGTGTGCCAGTGAGATGAAAATATTCTGAAGTATCTCGGAAATACACACCAGCTAGTGAATGTGATGTCATTGGCAGCACAAGTCCTACATATTTCACTTAAAATAGATCTGCTATAGCAATAATAATTGAGAAATAATTTGCTGTTTGAGTACACTGACAAACCTGGAATTATAATTCAGCAACTTACATAAAAGAACAGGTCTATTTTCAATGTTATATAAAAGAAATGACAAATACGTACGCAGCTGTAGAAAACTCATTGACTATAAAGTGACATCTATTTGTAGTGCTTACTTGATCCATTTTGAGACCCTCCAAGAGAACATGTGTTTTCATTGTTTACAACTCAACCCGGCCAGCTCTGCAACAGAGCCTAGCTAGAATCAGGATGAACAGTACCTTATAATCAGTAAACAACGAAAATGCTAGTCAGACAGCACGGACTAGAAGCTTTTGTTGTTCATTATGCTTAAAGCAGATTTTCTCTTAACTTGGCCCAAAAAGAATCCCATGAGTTTATCATGTCCCCGCCATGTTCAACGGAGAATTACCCTTGTTTGTACAGCCCATCCCATATGTACTGTACCTTATGTGTGTCCTGTGCAAAGACTTTTTCTCTCATATAATGGCCCTGGGTGGGGGTATTTGTGTCACACTGACACATTCTAGTTAACTGCTAGCTAACAATTATATACCTATATTTCCGTTGGTTAGACTGTTTTCTGTGCTCATACGCCCTACTCACTTATCCTGATGTTTAATGGATGCGTTAGGTACGCTGATCGCTAAAAATAAGCTATTTCCCATGCATTTTACCCAAATTATGCACTTAGATATCCTTTAAACCTGGTCTGGCATGTAGTGACAGAATTAATGTCGCTATGCATTGCTTCTAAACCATTCACATGCAGTTTTATGATAATTTTGTATTGTCAGGTGTGTATGATACAAACAAAAGAATGCTGCAACTAACATGACATACTTTTATTATGATATTTGCACTTAAATGACCTTTAACCTTGCACATGGGTATGCTCAGTTCTTGTATGGGTTATGTTTTAAATATAACAAGTATCTCCAGTTCATTCTGAATTTTTTCAGTGAATTTAATAGATGCTTTTTAGGCAGGAGATGACATAGAAAGAAGTGTTTTGTCTAATATCTTGTTATTTTGCACCCAGTTGACCTTTAACCTAATTCTGAGTCATAGGGACAGTTTCAGACTTGGCATCCACCCCTATCGGTTTAACTACACATATTGGAACATATTTAGCATGGATGCCAGCTTCTACCCCATTTTGCAATCAGAAGTTTTTTTTGTGAAATGGATTGCCAACTATAAGTCATCTACTGCAAATGATTGCCTAACATTATTGACTTAGTTATTTAAGCAAAAAAGCAAACAGTGTGGACCCAGACCAGACTGCTCCTACAGGAACAGTCTGATCTGGGTTCAACTGTTTTTCAGAGACTACTATGGCCTTCAAGCAGATGACAAAAGCAGACAACTTTTGTTGTGATTGTCACTTTTTAAAAGGGTAAACACTTAAACCTCCACCAAAATTCTGCAGCAGGTGACTTTATAAACTTTGTAGCTGCATTAAAAACAAAATAGTGCGAGCGATGACATGTAAATCACCAGCCAGCAGATGGTCCATATTAAATATCTAGCCTGAAGGAGTTTTATTATATAGAGAATTTTACATGAGTGCTCATGTTAAATGAGATCAAATGCAAGGCTTGCCAAGCATTTTATCTCTTTTTTCGCAACAAGCTGTTTAACAAATGAGCCATTGCATGAGATTTTCAACAATGTGGCATTTTGACATGTGTAGACTCGGACGAGCCTCTGCAGCTTATTTTAAGCTTAGACACCCCAAATGGTGTTCAGTCAGTAGCTTAACAATCATAGAATACTCAAGCAACTAGCAAAGGTTCTGATCAGACTGGCCGAATGCGCAGGCTGATCTGAGGCTTTGCTGGCCGCACATACCATATTGTTGGAAATCTCAATAATTGGCTCAAATTCAATAATACAGGAGCATGAATGATAGATTCTATTTATCATATGACATTAAAATTACTTTGAATTCACATTTCTGCTATGAACATTTTTTATTTTGTCATCATGTATGCAATTTGTCATGGACGTAGTTACATAATGTTACTAAACATTGAGTTATCGATTTTAATACATGGCATTATATCACTAAGAGACATGACGTCATGTGATAAATCAATGTTTATGTCACAATCATATCCACTGAAAAGCAGCAATCTCTTATGATAAAAGCATTTATGGAAAAATCTAACACACCTCGCCTTAAGAGTCAATGTTAAAGAAACGTGATATATTAAACAATAATTTGCAGTTTTGTAAGCACGATGAATGCATGCACTAGCTGAGGTCATTTGTTACTGCAAAAATGACGTCAGTCATGGCGTAAGATGGTATAACATTGTTTTTATGCTTGAAAGACGTTACATGTAAATGTATGCAACACAGTCCAACTATTGGCGGTATTTCCTCAGTGCAATGGTGGAAAGTTGGAAGAAGCTGAAGACTTATTGTTTATTGTGTGTTAGAATCGAATTAGATCAGCTCTAGTGCATGAATTGTTGAGTAATAATTTACTGTTTGTTGGTCAGTTGTACAAAGATAAATCACGAGCGCTGCGCACTCGTGATTTGATCTTCTTTACAACTGACCTCCAAACAGTGAATTATTATACAAAAATTCACTGCTTGAGCTGATCTATTTCTTAAAATCATAAAACTACTGTGAACATATTAAATGCATGATTTTACAGTGGCACCATTTTACACTTGTATATTTCATTAGGAAATTTTTTTAGAAATCTTGAAGAAAAAAACAAGCATTACCTAGACCTTTTCTCTTCATCCACTTGTATCCTAAAATACAAATACAATACAAATACAGTATAAATGCGATGTGATCAAGTCTTTGTATGCTAGAAAATGTAGCATGCTTTTTTGATGGACTGCTGATATTAAAGTTTTCAAAGACATTCTTTCAGGGCTAGTATCAGAGTCTCAACCAGTTTGAAACCAGATCAGGCCTGATGTTTTGTTTGATCTATTCTGGGTCTAAACTTTGAAAACATTATCAGCAGACGAAATTTGTTGGCAGGCCTCAAGGTATGTGGGGGTAATTAGGGGATAACTGCTTTCAAAATTTTCATTTGGGGAGAGAACTCGTCGGATATATGCCGTAAAACAAATTTCCGACACTCCCCAAATAAAATTTTGAATATGGTTATATCCCATTCTAATGCACTTCTGCAGTCTCGTTTCAAATTAGAGTGTTGCAAGCTGCATATAGCCTCCTGTTATCCAAGGAAATGCGACTTAATTAATGACGTCAAACTATTTCCGACAGTATATCACAGGATATATTGTCACAAAATTTTGACGTTATCCAATCAGACGTCGCGTTACAAAACCAAGTGTATTAGAATTATTTATATAGGATTTGTTTGTTTGGTTTGATTCTTTATGTCCCAGTCAAAATTTTTTTAGTTATGTTGGGACTGGTCTTCTTGGATTGAACCAGTTATAAGCAAGGATTTCTGTGTCTTGCTCAAGGACACAACACTGACAACGGTGAGGCTCTATCCTACAACCCCTCGGCCACTGAGCTGCCTTATATTTATATATGATTTTCTTATTTCTCAATCAATACATATGCTATGGGTACTCAAGAAATCTCTTCACAAGACACCAAAACAAAACTTTAAACTGATACATAAGAAATATTTACAATCTTATGTCCTAAATTTTTATTTATCTGGATCGACGAATTTCGATTAGAAAAGGTTTTAACTTCAATACTTTTGCAGAAGAGGTAAGAAAAAATAATCAAAAGATAATATCAAATTGACATTCACAATGACAGACTATAGAAATACCATATGCAAAGTTTCAAACCGATTTGTGGTCAACTTGAGGATTTGAGTTTACAAAATACACACTGTCTTTTCATTATGATACCATTTTGGGCTGAAAAAAGTCTAAGTTCCCAAAGATGAACAGTTCAGTGAAAACCAGTTCGGGGATAACTGTATTCAAAATTTTCATTTGGGGAGGTATATCGTCGGATATACTGTCGGAAATTTAGTTTTACGGTGACGCGTGAGCGGAGCCGAAAACGTGATTTCCGAAACGTATATCCGACGATTTACCTCCCCAAATGAAAATTTTGAATATGGTTATTCCCATTCTAATGCACATCTGCAGTTTTGTCTCAAATTTGAGCATTGCAAGCCGCGTAATACCGCACGTCATCCAAGGAAATATGACGTAATTAATGATGTCAAATTGTTTCCTGTAGTATATCGCAGGATATACTGTCGCAAATTTTTGACGTTATCCAATCAGAAGTCGCGTTACAAAATCAAGTGCATTGGAATTTAAGTTCTTTATCAAAGCCACATGCACATCTACAGACCATGGAGGAAACGCTGCAAAGTTTCAAAATGACTGGCATAAAGCTGTAGTGGAAATTTTGTTCACAAGCTAAATGGCTTGACAAAGACAGAATAACTGATTGACATGATACAATGACAAGGCATATAAGAATCTATTATGAGTGTGAGGGTGGGATAGAATAATCCATCCCAAGAATCACTGTTTGGCATCATGAGACTTGCCGAGTGATGACAAACGGTGATCCCGAGGGATGGATTTATCTATCCCACCCTTACAAAAATAATGGATTCTTTTTCTTGGTCAACATTGACCCTTTATTTTACAATAAGCTTTCAGAAGTCCCTTACTACGCTGAGATGCATTATTACATGATGATGTCATTTTGACACAACAATGAAGTCACTTGAAGACCATGTGCTTGAGTTGCAATACATACACATTATTACTTGAGTAATTGATCTGATGGATCGGATCACGTCGAGTGGCTGCGCCAGGAACGATCGGATCACACGAGACGAAGTGGAGTGTGATCCAGTAGTTCCTGGCGCAGCCACGAGACGTGATCCGACCCATTAGATCAAGTTACTCCAGTAATAATGATTTTATTATATACCTACATAACACAACAAAACTCATTTCAGTTTTAGCGGGCAACTCACCAAAGTTGATACCATGTGACATGACGTTGCGATGCCGTTACGATAGCAAATAACGTCGTGCCAAATGTTTGATGACGTCACATTGTGTAAACGTGTTACGACAGAGGCGGAAAATGCATTTATCGTGTTTAATTCCTTTCCTTTAATACGGGAAATAAATAAATAGAGGCTAATCGCCTAAACGTCGGATAGAAATGTGATTTTAGTGATTAATAATGCTATGGCTAAGATTGCGAATCAGATTAAGAGTTCGCCGCCAGGTGCTGGCTTTTATCTTGTGAGTTGGGTAAAACATGGAAGATGGTGATACGGAAAAATATCACCCTAGTAGCGTGATACAAGATTTTGTATTTTCGAGTTGGTTATATAATAAAACAAATGTACAGCCCTCACATGACAGCCTGGGTAAGATAACATGGTTGAGATAATAAGAATCTATCATGAGTGTGAGGGTAGGATAGAAAAATCTGTTCCGAGGATCACCGTTTGGCATCACGAGGCTTGCCGAGTGATGACAAACGGTGATCCCGAGGGACGGATTTTTCTATCCTACCCTCACACGAAAAATGGATTCTTTTTCTTGCTCACCACTGTTTTTATTTATTTATTTTTTATTTATTTATATCCCAGGGTAAAATCTCAGATATCCTTATCCGGTGCGCAAGAAAATAATTTTTGTCCCAGGATAAAATATCAGATCTCCTTATCCGGTGTGCAAGAAAATAATTTCTATCCCAGGATAAAATATCAGATATCCTTATGCGGTGTGCAAGAAAATAATTTCTATCCCAGGATAAAATATCAGATATCCTTATCCGGTGTGCAAGAAAATGCAGTATTGTTCACTTATTACAAAGCATGGATATAATAAGAATAGCAAACAAAGACGGCTGATTATTTTGCACTCAATCAGTCAATCATGTTGGTCAGAGGATATATATCTTAACAATTGAGCATGTCAATTTAAGTGCCTAGTAAAGTGGCTAAAGTGTTGTGACGG
>CAXHUL010000440.1:154009-226000 GCA_964019695.1 Loripinus fragilis | reverse complement strand
ACACTTCGTCTTGACCTGATACACATTCTTATAAAGTTTCATGAAGATATATAACGGTTAATGAGTTATGGTGCGAACAAGATTTTGTTTTACAATAATCAAAGGGGCACGGCTCAGAAAGAGGGAACAACCATTCTTGTATAGGCCAATTTTGAACTCAGACGGATCAAAGATCAGACTATTCGAATTTACAGCACGTGAAACGGGAAACAGGTAGAAACCGTTACAAAGCGGTATCATAGGTGTTTACATGTATAATACATAATACAATATGAAGTAAACTTTCAACCATTTAGTTAACGTTCTCTGTAGCTCAGTAGGTAAAGATCACTATATTATATTTTGTTTTATAAGGCGAAAGAAATCAATGCGAGTTCGAGTCTCGGTCAGGCATATTTTTTTTATTTTAATGCGCGTACGTGCGTGCGTGTGTGTGTGTGCTTTTTTATATTATATTTTGTCACCATGGTATGTATTTTATTTCGTATTAGCTTTCAGATTCATTTAATTTCACATGCCCTCCGTCTCGCTGGCAGTGTCAGCATCGGAGCTGTAGTCGGTTTCCGACGCAAGATCGATCACCACTGGCTCATGTTCTTCCTTTATCGCGATCTTCTTTAACCAGTATACACGCTCTACTGACAAAACATGAGAGTCACTTTTGGTATATATCGAGTATCGAGTAATAAAAGTCGAGTTTCGAGTAATAAAAAGCGAGTATCGAGTTATAAAAGGCGAGTATCGAGTTATAAAAAGTGAGTATCGAGTAATAAAAGTCGAGTATCGAGTTATAAAAGGCGAGTATCGAGTTATGAAAGTCTAGTATCGAGTAATAAAAGGGGAGTATCGAGTAATAAAAGGTGAGTATCGAGTTATAAAAGTCGAGTAGCGAGTAATGAAAGTCGAGTATCGAGTAATAAAAGGCGAGTATCGAGTAATAAAAGGCGAGTATCGAGTTATAAAAGGCTTTGAGGTACGGAAGCGTATATACGCCACCACTTGCTACTTAAATCTGTCAGAAAAAGACTGTTTTTCGCACTAAATATTTTATTTTTTCTCGCGTTAATATCAACCTTTTCGATATGTTTTACTTGAAAAAGCGAATAAGAAACACGACACGAGGCATTAAGTTATTGCAATGTGCTATTATTATGTCGCATTGTCTTGATATTTTCGTTTATTGTTACATAATTAATACTCTTTCAAGAAAATGTTTACGCAGTTTGAAGAGATATCGCTACTAAACAATTCATTAAAGCTCTTTGCGAGAAGAGTTTTAGCAGTCTACGCCATACCTTTAGTACTCTGAGGCTGTTGAAGATGGGAGGTTTGACAATGGTCGAAAAAAGGATTTTTTCTGGGGCAAAAGGTAAGTATTTAATCATTCAAAGTGTTTTTATAGTAGTATACATCTCATAATATAGAGAAGGTGACTACTGTACAGTATAACATATATATAAATTGTGTAAATCACAGAATTTGGATAACTGTTTTGCCTCTACGTGCCACGTGGCGTGGTTGTTTGAATTGGGTTGGTTGTGGAAAGTTTCAACGTGGTGTGCCAGTGAGTGTTTTTATAATTATGACTAGAATCCACCCTGACGAGCACAAGGTGCGTTGTTGTAGGGCTATTTTCAACCGTAATTTTTTACAACACAGGCCGATGAATTGGTACCAATTCTCACATCGCATGAATAATTGGTACCAATACGTCACCGATTTTATACCAATATTATTCATGTGTGAGAGAAATATGCATGTAGTCAAAATTCATGTGGCAATCATGCAAATTCCTCACATCGATAAAGTATCCCACAAAGCTGCTGCATTCTACATTGGCACGCATTCCATAGTTAGAAGTCGCAGGCAACTATATATCTAAATGAGATTCTTCACATGTGTGAATTATTGGTACCAATTCTTCTCTTAGTGAGGAATTGGTGCCAATTCTTCTCATGCGTGAGGAACTGGTACTAATTTTTTGGTTTTGATGTAAGAAGAATTAGTACCAATTCTACACATGTAAGATGAATTGGTACCAATTTTTCACACATGAAAGAGGAAAAATTAGTACCAATTATTCACTCTAGAATTCCGAGATTAGGATGTGTTGCCTTGCCAAACAGAAGTCAAGCAAGGCAAATATGTCAAATTTATATCCCGGGCAAAGGGTAACCTTAGAAAACTTATAAATCACAAAACATAAATCCCATTTCTCCAACCCCTAAGTTCACCTTGAGTGGGTGCGTGTCTGCGAGCAAAATATGTGTTACAATGTTGCTGCATTCATGATTCCCTTTAATTTGATATGCAACATGACAATGTACTGAAGAAGTTGACTTTTGACCTATTGGCCGGGTCAGGGGCATTGGGCCAGGCAAAATAGTTGCTACCATGTTGCTGCATTTTGTGATTCCATTTACTTTGATATGCAACATGACCATGTTCTGAAAAAGTTGAATTTCGACCTATTGTCCCATCCCTAGAGTTCTGGGGGAGGGGGTATGCGGGCAAAATATTTGCTACCATGTTGCTGCATTTGTGATTCTCTTTAATTTGATATGCACCGTGACCATATTCTGAAAAGTTGAACCTTAACCTATTGACCCCATCCCTAGGGTCGGGGATGACTGCGGGTAACATATTTGCTACCATGCTGCTGCGTTTGTGATTCTATCTTTTTGATATGTAACATGACCATGTTCTGAAAAAGTTGAACTTTGACCAAGTGACTCAATCCCCAGGGTCGTCTGCGGGCAAAATATTGCAGCATTTGTGATTCTCTTTAATTTGATAAGTAACATGACCATGTACTGAAAAAATGATTTTTTTACCTACTGATCCCATCCACAGCGGTGGGGGTGTAGGTGGGGGCAGGCATGCGGGCAAAATATTTGCTACCACGTTGCTGCATTCGGGATTCTCTTTAATTTTGATATGCAACATGACCATGTTCTGAAAAGTTGAATTTTGACCTACTGACACCATACCCAGGGTCGGGGCGAGGGGGTAGGCATCTCCGGGCAAATATTAACTGCCTTGCTGCTGCATTTTCTGATTCCCTTTAAATTGATATTCAATGTGACCATGTTCTGAAAAAGGTAAATTTTGACCTATTGGCCCCATCCCCTGGGTCGGGCTGTCTGCGAGCAAAATATTTGGTACTATGTTGCTGCATTCGTGATTCTCTTTAATTTGATATAAACCATGACCATGCTCTGATAAAGGTGATTTTTTACCTACTGACCCCATTCTCAGGGTCACGGGTATGGGGGTCTGCGTGCAATATATTTGCTACCATGTAGCTGCATTCGTGATTTTCTTTAATTTGATATGCAACATGTCCATGTTCTTAAAAAAAATGTTTTGACCTACTGACCCCATCCCTAGGGTGGGGGGTATTGGGCGACCAAAATATTTCTCTTTAATTTGATAAGTAACATGTTCATGTACTGAAAAAAATGATTTTTTACCTACTGATCCCATCCACAGGGTCGGGGTACAGGTGTAGGTGGGGGCGGGTCTGCGGGTAAAATATTTGCTACCACGTTGCTGCATTCGTGATTCTCATTAATTTGATATGCAACATGACCGTGTACTGAAAAAGTTGAATTTTGACCCCGCTCCCTAAGTCTTGGGGGCACAGACACAGGCCTTCGATCGTAAATCACGTTTGATATGTTTCGTATTTTTGTACCTCTGTATGAATGCGAAATTTCCGTAAGAATATTGACAACTTACTGAGTTATTGCGAAATTTAAATATTCGACCTTTGACCCCACCTAAAGGGTCAGGGGGTGGGGTAATTTTTTATCACTGTCATGCTTATCTACAGGCACTTGGTAATCATGGTCCATAGCGGGCAGTTGTCAGATATTATAGGTTTGGAGAAATATGAAGTTTATACCACAAAAAAGGCCAATATAGCTTTTGCATTAGCTTTAACCTAAGTCAAAAAAGGGCCATAGCTCAGTCAAAAATTGCAAATGACCTCTAATTTCAAGCTTGACCTGTATCTTTTTTATGTTTTACCCTTCCTTAAAATTTGAAAGAAATGGATGCATCCCATCAAAAGTTATTGACCGGAAACCACAAATTGACAATTTAGCTAAAATCTAAGTCAAAAAAGGGCAATAACTCAGTTAAAAATTTGCGGATTACCCCCCCCCCCCCAACCTTATCAAACTTGACCTGTATTTTATAATGCCTGACTCTTTTGTAAAGTTTAAATTAAATTGATGCATCCCTTCAAGAGTTTTCCATCGGAAATAAAAAGTGTGGCGCCGCAGACGACGACAACGCATGATCCCTTTGCAGGAGGCACAATAAAAACCAGGTCACAGATGTGACGAATACTTATCAATTCTTTCCATGCCAGAAAGTATCAATAAATTCTTCACATGTATGAGGATTTTGTATCATTTTTCACATGTATGAGGATTTGCTGCCGATTCTTCGTATCTGAGAAAAAAGTAACACAAGTTCTTCACAGAAGTTATTCACACGACAGAAAGCACCCAAAATCTATTATCGTTGACCATACGAAATGATAAATTTACAGTTCAACAAGGCTATCTTTGAATAGAGCTGCTCCATAGCTGTATTCGAAGGAAGCCTACGAATACAGCTACTGCGTAGCCTAAGAATACACCTACTGAAGCGTTCGAATATACCATAGCTGTATACATATCTAGAAGCATAACATGTTTTCACCGAATACAGCTATCCTTGCTTAAGTTTATTGACTTTCTCTTACTTTAATCAAAACTCATAGCAGCTATTCTGTGGGACAATGTTGCTTTGGTTGCAGCATTCCCCAAACCAATAAACTTTTTGTTCTTTCCCTTTATCTATATACTGCCTGAAGCCCTCACAAGCATAATCGTCAGGTATACTTTGTACACACTGGGTAGCGAGATGAAAGAACGTAAGAAGGCAAAGATCATAAATCAATACACGCCTGACCAAGGGCACCACATGAGAAATTGACAAAACACAAAAAGCTTCACATACAAGCAAACCAAGAAGTTAAACATTTCCAAGCAGGTGCCCACGAGGCTGCAATGAACAGACAAGAAAGCATGACAAGCACGAAGCATAAATAACAAAAATGATCCACAAGAGAAGCACCGCTTTGGAACGGTCAGGAAAACTATTTTACTGCAGGGCTTAAACAAGTTTCACAATACCATTGCCTTTAGTTCTAATGTGGAATAAGACACATAGATGTTTGGTTTGCATGAAATACCTCTAACTTATCCATGAATTATCTCCTTAAACATATAAATTAAGATTCAAAAAAGGACTTAAAGCAAACATAAGGACTCAACAGTACATAAAACTGAATACCGGAGCAAAAGAAATCCAATAGTTAAACCCCCGTGGGTCTGACAGCAGCCAAAGCGTCAGGCCCCAACCATCGCATCCATATATAAGTCCTTACGTCTGAACTGTCATAGAGGCGTACATGTAACCATATCTAAATTAACGCAGGGTTCTTTAACCTGCACAAGGGGTGTCTTTCCCTGCACAGGGTGTATCCACTTAACGATTCCAAGGACGGTACGCTTTTCTAGTGTAAAGTATAGTTACAAACGTTATATAAATATATTAAGCAATAGGTTTAATAGTTGCAATTCTTCTTCGAATTTAGCTACTCAAACGCATCGGCTTATCAAGTATCTCAATTCGAAGGTAGCCATTTTCGGTACGACGGTGCCTAATTTAAAGTATATCTTAATTTCCCCATATGCTATTGGTACTTAAAAGAACCGCATTAATGGCAAAAAAAGTTTTAAATCTAATTCTAGTATAGTGGCCATATTGGATATTGTCATTTGGCCGATTAAAAACTACCAGATGACCTGATGCCCAAAAATATCAGCTTGATGTGTCAACATTATACAGATGACCACCATGGTGATAGCATTTGATATTACATCTTTGAGCCCCTATTATATCTAGATGCAACTAACAAAATGCCAGCATTATACAACTGGAAGTTGGGGAATAAAATATGAAAATCGATTGTTATTCAAAATGACCACCATGGCAGTTATTTTGTGAAACCCTGTTATCATTAAATTATATTCTTATATATAAGTACTTCCAATATTATATCTGTGCCAGTTCAGTCAAAAAAATTTTATTGGTTCAGAAGACAGGACAGACAATATGCCGGTTCAGTCTGAATATTTTCATTAATTCAGAAGAAAGAACAGACAAGGCTATTCTATAGATTTAAATGAGTCTGGCGACCTTGTAAACTAGGTCAAAGTCACCAAAATGTAATCAGCCATTATGCCCTCCCAATGGTGTATATTTACCAGTATGGTCTGAATCTATTCATTGGTTCAGAAGAGAGAGTGCCTTAAAGGCTTATTCATATAGCTACGTTTGTATATGACCCTGGTGACCTCGAGTATTAGGTAAATGTCATGAAAATATAATAATTCCTTTCGATTGGCCTAAGTAAATATCTATGCACGTTTGGTTGAAATACATCAAACGGTTCAGCTACACTCACGCTGACAGGATCTTTACCAGTTTCAAAGGACAGGATTCCCACTAAACGATGATCCACAGTGTATTTAAGTGTCTGTCAGTGCAAGGGTCTCGGACTGATGGGAGGAATCGATACTATGAATACATTTTCTCATGTTTTACCCATGTTGTGATACCTTAATATTCACATTTTGCTTACACTTGTGCATGCTAATACGACTTGTGCTTGCACAAGTTATATGATGTTTCTGAAATAAAATAATAAATAAATAAAATAGCTCTTAAATTGGTAAAACAAAGACTTATTTGATACTACTAAATTGTTGTTATATTTTGTAGGCGATTGACTTTGTGATTACTATTGGTTGTGTGGATGCAGTGTTCCCAGAGCCTGGTAAAATACAAGTTTAACAAAATTTGTTTGGTACTATTTTGAACAAGGCTACATCAATACGGACATCCTGTTTATCAATCGGTGTCAGGACATTACAACAACGAATATCAACAAAACACAATTCGTGTTGCTGACAATGTCAAAGTTCCATCAGAGCTGCTGTATCAAAAATAATGAAATTATTGTTTATGTTTGTCAAGGTTGTAGATACAATATGTGGTGTGAGAGTACAACAGAAAACAGCAATGCTTTTTTTAAAGACAATGGATCCCGATGGTGAACGACTTTGTAGTTTTCACAAACAAAGTAGGAGTGGTTCCGATTTGTTGGTACATATGGATAGTTATTACAATCTCCTACCATAAGAGTTTCCCATTCCTGGTGCTAAAGATGGGTTCTCCAAGGATATACCGTGGGGCTAAGACTTTTAACACCAAAAAATCCCAGGTATGTGGCAGGACTGTATTACGATTACAAGCACACAATGCAAATCAGGAGAATCCCAAGGATGATAAGAAGAGAGGCTGGCACAGAAAACTCGCTTGTGAAAGACATTCGAATTCTACTAAGATATCAACATGATGATAAAGTTGCCGGATCAAGACGCTTTTCTTTATGTCGTTCATCTGTAAATCAGCTAAAAGAAGCATTGTGGAGCTGTGTAATGCGCATTTTAGAAGACAGATCTGGTAGATGAGATAACATTTTATAGTGCTTGCTACGACCATCATGGCTTGGTCTCTCAAATGTTATAAAAATCACTTAGACATATTCTGTAGTTACTAGAACTGCCACATAATTAGGGCCAATAACAGCAGTGACGTGCAGTCTGGAACACAAGATGTTACATATCATTAATTCATTGTACTTTGCTCTAGTGACTACTTCTCAGTACAATCGTGTACAATGGGTGAATGGTATGAGTCAATTAATTGCGTGATGATCAGTATTGATGTGCTGTCCCATACAATAACTGTGATGATCAATATAAGGGCGAAAAGCAGAAGTATCAGAGATGGTTCTACTTTCCTAGTCGTCAGAGGATAATGAATTGCTTTTTAAGGCATTGCTTGCACAGTTTTAGGAAACAAGCCAGTACCTTATAAATCAAGCAAGATTGTATGTCATCTATATGGTTTATTTAACTATTTTGCGTTTCTATGATAAAGGTATAGGTTATATTTTGTATATGTTATATAATATACATTCTCAGCTCCATTGTAAATAGTTTATAACCAGTACATAGCATAACCTGTATAGCCCTGACCCAGCTGTTTCCATTGGCTGTGACACACTAGATTTAGATTTTGAAACATATATTGTGTTGCTATTTATTGATCTTTCAGAATAGAAGGGTTCCGGTAAACAATTATTGGTGTGAAAAAAAATAGTTTGACCATTTTTAAGCTCAAATAAAATAAATAATCTAAGATGTATAGTGTTACTCAGTTTCCTTAAAATCGAACATGTAATTGTGTAAACATGGTTTCTATGATGTTTAATCATGTGATGAAAATGACCCTCCATGTACATCCTAGATCTGATTCAATTGAATGGGCCCAAGAGTTCAGAATGTTCATTGAATAGACTGTCATTTCTATTCTAGCCATGTATGCGTTCAGATATTAATGCATTACACTAAGCATTCAGTTAAGACTCAGACAACCAGTACATACACTATCTGACAGGAGTCTTTGGTGATATGCGATGCTCATAGCTGAAATTCTTAGCTTTCTTTCTACAGGCAACAAATGTTCTTTTGATTAGACTGTGTAAATGCCTTTACTAAGCATATCGGACAATTCTCTTTGTGCAAAACATAGCGTTTCTTCAGTAAATGGTTTTGCTCACACGTCAAAAGTGCTTCTGATACTTTATTCATATATGAGATAAGAACCCAGTTAACAAACATCATATAGCATTGGCTTAAGAAAAGCTGTCTTTGGGGTTCCTGTCAATGCCATGAGTCATTAAAAATAAGTCCTATTACAGAAAGTTCTGAAAAAAGATTCTGCGACTGTTTCTGAACTACGCTTTGGTTATAAACTCTAATTTGTAGAGGTAACATTGAGTAAGACTTGGAAATGCCACAATCACACACTGTATACCAAACTAGGGTAACGTGACGTCAAGATGACAATTTAAGTAAAGCAGCCAACTCTCTCTTCCCCAAAATAGAAAGGCACTGAATACTGCACAACATGGTTCAAGGAAGGGTATCTATCTTTTCCCCGCCATTCAGGAAATTGTCATCTCTAAGCTTATCTTCTAGCGTATATGTTCTTTTAAAGCATATGCCTATTATTTTGCGAACAATTTATCAACACAAACTGTTTGGACCCATGAGAAAATCCATAGGACCAGTTGGTAAAGTGTGCCTTTCCATCTGCACTTTTCGGAGGCTGGGCAGTCTGGGATTTAAGAATAACATAATACACCATAAGATAATTTTTATTATGTGACCATCTAAGGTCATACATGTGATAAATAGCCTATTGTCATCTCCACCCCATACGCAATTATTGTGAGAGATATGAACATCAATGAGTCTAAAAGGAAAATGAGATCACCTTACGAGTTTTAGACAGATTTTAAGCATATCTGACATTGACCATTGACCGCAAGGTCATATTGGTAATCTGAATAGCGTTCATTGTGCGAAATTTTTTAATATTTAAAATACACTGAATCTAAAAATGAAGATTTAACTTTATGTGACCTTGTCATTTGGCCCCAAGGTCATATAAGTGACCTTAAGAACATAAGTAAGAAAGGGGACAAAGATCAGCAATCGATACAATCAAGTACTACACCTAAATAACATACTGCCATCTACATCCCTAAGCAATAGTTGTTCCAAATATCAACATCACCTTATAAAATTGAATAAGGAGTCCACAGTACGAGCATCAGTGACTGACAATGAGCAACTGCACCACTGGTGCCCAACTCCTTCACAAATATTTGAAAAAATTCACCAACAGGTCATCATGAAACAATTTGGACGGATAACAGAAAGAGACAGTTAAATTTAATTTAACATTTTATCTGCTATAAATGTCAAATATATGCTTTAATTGTTTAAATAGTGCAAGATGTATTTCCCACTTTGAATTTCTTAGTTGTATATCGTTTCTGATGAAAAAAAAAACAACAACAACGACAACTGCATTTTTCACAGCATTGTGATGGTTTGGACAGCGATCAGAGTTTTGATATCACTGTCTCTTTAAGACAATGACAAAGATTGGACTTTGATATAGTCATGGCCTGGCTAAGATAGTCACAGTATGGCTAAGACAGTTTAACTGCAGAGTTAATCCAGTTTTTCACTACATATGTTTTATATTGTTCCGTTTCTCATAATTTTGAGTTGAATTACTCAATACTTAATGGCTTTATTGTATAATTTGCTGAACTGGGTCCCGAACTGGGGACTTAAGTAATTTGTTAAGACCCAGATTGGATGCCGTAGAACGCAACCTCTCGGCAGTCTTTGTTGCTGGCTTCAGAATACCATTAAATTTTCAAGCATTTTTACGTATCTTAATGCAATAATCAGATAACAGTGATGAAAAATAGTAAGTGAGTATAAACATGGTTTACTGCTACATAAACATCTTATAGGCCCCTGGGGGTTCTGAAAACCTTTGCTTTACACTCTCAGGTTTCAGCGCCAGTTTTGGGGCCCACCAGATGTTAATGCATAGAAAATCATGTTTGACCCCTATATAATTATACCTCACGTGAAATCCCATACAAACTTCCATAGATGAGCCAATGCTATGGCTTTGAGGAATATTGCTAGAATAATCAAACAGAACATAGATTAAAAACAGTGAAAAGTCTACACCAGTAGCAGAGAAAGTTCAGATGCCACACCATTGGATGTTAAGTTCACTAATTTTACAGCGTATATAGTTATTATAAAAAAAAGTCCTACCGCAATAATAAGAAACGCGAAAATCTGGGATATTATTTTATTACATGCATTTTTCCAAACAGTAAGCTCAAATCTGGATTTAGAATATCCGTGTCAGAAAAAAATTGTTGGAAAATTCTACGTCCACTGCCCTGACCCCTAATCTCTTGGGAATTTCGATATTTTTAGGCTTTCTGAAAAGCGGGGGGAATTTAAATGGTGTAACAGCCATGTGACGGCCTATATATCTGTACTTGAATTTCTACAGGTAAGTGTCAAAAGCATCACATATTTTAAAATCTTGATTGCTTTGTACATGCCAGTTTCATTTTTTAAGCACTGCCATTCAGTTGAAAGTACCGATTCAATCAGCATAGTCACAGATCTAACCGATCCAATACGATCAGTTTGATCTGGATAAATACTGTTTGCTATATTTGTAAGGACATTTTCTACTAAAACAGCATGATGTGTCTATTATTGACAGTTTTATAAAACAACTTTTACGGTGGTAAACGGCCTAAACACTATCAACTACACATATGTAATTTTATAGTCGGCCATTCAAGTACTGCAGAACAATAATATTTTTTTCACACAATGGATTAGCTAGGTCTATCCAAGGATTATCCCCGTCAAGTGTCAAATAAGTGGAATAAAATGCCCAAATTCTACCATCAGAATTATTAGAACAAAAATTAGCCGTAATACCAGGCAATATCTTTTGTCAAAATACTGCCTGAAATGATTCACGATTATTGAATACTCAATGTGATATAAATTGAAAACGTATATCTGAAGTCATTTATTCGCGATCCTAATTTATGCAGCAGTACTTTATATGTACAATTATGCTATACTGAACAAAAGTGAAAACGCTATACTACAATATTTTAAATTTTGTGAGAAAGTATTTGACGAAAAGTATTAGTTAAAGATTAATAACGTTTTCCAGACATCCAGCAAGCGATTCGTCGAAACTCCACCAATTTGTCTCTTTTGAAGTTTGAATTATGTTCCTTATTGTGTTTCAAGCTTTATTCACTGAATTTTGCAACTGCGCATGCGCAAAAAAGATTGTTATGCTTATCAGAATTCGTCATACTTGGGTTGCATTATTACACAAGAAAACTGTTTTTATCACTTGAAACAAGCTCAAAAATCAATTTCGAATTTATCAAATTTGTAAAAAAAATGGAAAATGTCTGCCTTTGATAAAAACACATAGGGAATATTATATAAATATTAAGTTCCCTGATTGAGTGATAGTCGAAAATATCATCCTGAGGAATTAGATCAGGGGCGTAGCCAGAGGCTTTATCAAGTTGAAGTCCACCAAAAATATTTGGAGAATTAAGAGATACACGTATATGACCTAGTTACTTAATTTTTCAGATAGCGAAGAATATAGACGCTGATCCGACTGTGCGGATGCGCAGGCTGGTCTGGGCCTTTGTTGTTCGCAATCAACAAAAGTCACGGTGTCTCAAGATGTCAATGAAGCCTGTTGCTTCCTGGCCTTCGCCTGGCTACGCGCCAGCCTCCGTTGATAATAACATTTCCAGAGATGATATTTTCGACTATCACCCAATCAGAGAATGTAATATTCATTTTATTATACCGAACATTAGACCCTTTATTTCCTACCGTCTTAGGCCTACCATGGCCAGGGGAGTTCAAAAGGGAAAATGATGCACAGCCTCATATCTCTATGCATGAATGAAAACACATCTTTCACAACAGTGTTCTTTTGAGTAGTTTGAATGCTCGAACTGATCATGATGTTCGGTCAAACGAGTTACCCCATAAAATGTCGACGACGCCAAACTTAATACCAAGCAGCGTCATTTAAGCGGGATACTGTACAAGATGTGGATTTGTTGCAAAAATAGAAAATTTCGCCAAATCTACTCAAATTTGGTCTCAACGTGTTCCTCTCGTCCTAACTAAGAAGACGAGTACCTACACTTAATGTTTCTGACCATAAACAACGAAGTTATTGGGAGTGGAAAGTGGCCAAGTCATGCCTCATGTCCGCCATTGCTATTGAACGTCTCCTGACGTGAACGAACCGTACACGCATCGGCTTTGCGCATCAGACGAACGACTGATTTTTTCGACTATCACCCGCTGCTATGACAAACGAGTGAGAGTATTCGGCGTCGCTATAGTAGCGAGTGATAGTGTAAAATATCAGTCGTTCGTCTATGGAATTTTTGTAATGGGAAATTCACGTGAGGTATAATAATAAATATTTGGCAATCTTCGATTGATCACGATTTTCGATAACTTTTTTTCTTTTGCCAAATCAGGTAGACCTATCGGAACATTGTTCCTACCATTTCTCCACCAGTATTGTGCTCAGACTAAGATGTAATACTACATTTATCTTCCTATGGAGATTTAAGTGATAAAATTTCAAGCTTGGACAATTTGGACGAAAACCCCACTTTCTAAGGTTGCTTTTCTAAACGATCAAAACGCATTTCTGGTTGTCAAATGTCTAAGGCTACCATTTCGTTCAGTCGGATCTGGTTGGCAGTCGAAATTTGAAACATAATTACCCTGGAGGGTTGGCATTATATCATGACTTCAGACCCCAGGGTCCTTGCCCCTCTGTGGGACTGGATGTCAAAATATAGGACATCTTTAAAAAGTATGACAAAGTTTTAGTAAGAGTTTCTCGAGTGGTACATATCTCTGTAAACCCATATCAGAAGTCATTCATATTTGGACAATAGTAACCCTGTATGATTGGCATTTACTTCATGCTTCCAGATATAAGGGTCCCTGCCCCTGGGCGAGGCTGGAGGTAAAAATGTAGGACACCATTAAAACGTGATTTGTTTCTTTTCTGACTTACACAGATATCTAACCTACCATTTGTTAGAAAGCATTCGTGCCGTGGACAATTGGTACCATTTATAGTTCACTTTGACTTGACGATTTCAGAGCCTTGGGTTGATGCCCCAGGGTGGGGTTAGATGACACAATCTAGATAATCTTATTTTTTTCTTTATAGATTTTTTTTAACAATAAATACTAATGAAGACTGATTTTGTGTGACCTCACACGCTAGGGTTCATGACACAGAGTGGGGCTGGAGGTCAACATTAATGTCACCTTTAAAGTGCTATTTTATTTTTTCTGACTTATGCGTATATTTTACCAACCATTAATTAGAAAGCATTCATGCCCACCCCCTGGGGCTAAACCAGGGTAGGGGGGTCACAATCTAGGACACCTTTGAGAAAGCTTTATTTATTTTTCAACTTACCCCCAATAAACATTTATGGGTATTTGATATCTTTTATGACAGGCTTCGACTAGGCAGCTTCAAACTCTTTGATTGGTTTGAGGTCAAATTTAATGTCAATGACATATTAAATATTTTTTGTATGTAGTCATCTGAATTTAATAACCTACCTTTTTCAGGCTGACTTTCTCTCGGCTATATCAGTCCTCGTAATTCACGGCCCAGGGTAGGGCTAGAGGTCAAATCTTGGATATCTTTAAAAAGTGCTAGTTTATTTTACTGACTTGTGTAGATATTTTACCAACAATGACAATATTCAATGTTGATATCATGCATGGCTTGCTTCCACTTGACTACTTTAGATACATGGTTACTTGCAAGAGTTCAAAATCTAGGACATATTTAGATTTTTGGGGCATGGGGGAGTTTGGACTGGGACAGAAAGGGCATCAGCTATGGATATACATGCCTCTCAAGACACGTTTTCAAGTATTGGATCCTCTGACGAAAAGTTGCTTGATATTTTGGCTTTTGGGGCATCGTCCTTCTACCCCATTAGCCCGTCCATGGCTGCATCACTTTAAATTATTGTTTAGACTTTCGTGCAACTTTATGAGATTCTTTGTGAAGACAATGGAAAATTGGTGATCCAAACATTTATTTCTCAAATCACTTTTGCTGTCTTCGAATTTATGTGAGTCGCGCATTCTTGTCCATTTTTATATTGAGCCACATTATCCCATCCCACCACATGGAGTACAATACTGTTCATCAATTGTAATGTACAATACCACTGCTTTACAAAAATGCAAAAACATTTTGCATAGAATTACATGCTTTTGATATTTTGTTTTTTGGGGGTAGGGCGTTTCTATACCAGATTGAAAAATCCCCATTTATACCAAAGTAAGAGAGAAAGCAAAGATCAGGAATTTATACAATTAATTACCACACTTAACACAGGACACCATATGGGAAAAAGACAAAAGCACAAGAACCATCCCATATAAGAGAGCGAATATGTTAACACTTTCCCAACAAGTGACCACAAGGCTGCAATTAAAATATATCACAGAAGGCAATGACAAACACAAGAATCACCACCTTGGAACGGTCAGTAAGAAAATTACCGGATAGCTTAAACTAATTTCACGGTGTCAGCCTTCCCATTGGTTTTGGTGATTCGAGACACATAGCTGTTTGGTTTGCATGAATTATCCCTAACTTATCCATGAACTATCTCCTAGAACATATAACTCAAGGTATTAAAAAGTAAGTAAAACAAAAAGGACTCAACAATACTTAAAACTGAATACAAGAGCAAAATAAATCAATAGTTCAACCTCTGTTGGGTTGACAACAGACGTAGCATCAGGTCCCAACCATCCCATCTATAGATAAATCTTTAAAGTCTTTGAAATAGTAGATAAACTTTAAGCTAGGGATTCCAATGTGACAAGTTTGTTTACATATACACTACTGTACCTCAAAATTTAATTTAAGGCGATATGGAAAGTCAAATATACCCTGCAGGACTTCAGTTACATAAAGCCAATACCACTAATATTGAAGCCTCGTTTTTTACTTACATTTGACCAAAATTTAGGATAAGCGTGACGATTATGATTTTGAAACTGTCAGTTTCCCATTTAAGATGGTGATGTTCCTAGGTCTACATCCTATGGAGGTTATATTTCTCAACTCATCCGATTTGCTAGAGCTAGCTATGTTACTGCTTTCAACACTTGCAATTTACTATTAACTCAGAAACTTCTTAATCAAGGTAATATGTCTCATAAACTTCGCAAAACTTTTTCAAAATGTTACCGCT
The DNA here is from genome assembly GCA_964019695.1 of Loripinus fragilis. NCBI lineage: Eukaryota > Metazoa > Mollusca > Bivalvia > Lucinida > Lucinidae > Loripinus > Loripinus fragilis. Next base: position 210,093 of record CAXHUL010000440.1, on the reverse strand, counting down.
GATGCTATGAGTTGGTATTCAAATTCAATATTGGACTTAAATTTCTCTTCAGAACCAGAGTTTTACGGCGACTAAGTGTATAAATGAATGGAAATTGTTGGCTCCAATAATTTTTTGATGCAGTTTATTAAAATAATGTCTCATAAGATTTGTTATAAAATTTATGCATTGCGTCCGACTGCATACTTGGTGGTAGACCAAATCACCGTTAGCAACTTTGCTTTCCTTTTTAATTTTAACGCTGGCGGGTTGACCTAAGATTCTATGATGGTTTTGATTTAAAGACTTATTTAAAGATGAGAGAGTTAGGGCCTGATGCTTTGTCTGTGGTTGAGCACACCTGTATTTAACGATTGGAATATTTTACTTCAGTATTCAGATGAATATACTGTTGAGTTCTTATCTTTGTTTCATCTCTTTTTTTAATCTTAATTTATATTTACTAGGAGATGATACATCGATCAGTTAGGGATCTTTCACGCAAACCAAACATCATTTGTCTTGATCCACATCAAATATAAGGGTGCAGTTGGCGCCCTCAAAGATGTTTGGACACTCCAGTAACTTTTTACTGACCATTTGAAGAAGGTGCTTCTTTTGTTGATCTTTTTTTTGCTATTTGTGTTTCATGCCTGATTAGGGGCTGACCCATTTTTGTGTGTGATGTTTTCTTTAGTTTTTGTCACTTCTCATATGGAAATATCTTTTAATTGGACCAATAAGTTCATCTTAAATCAAATTTTGAGTCAACCCATTTATACAGAATGTATTTTCCCATCCTTATCAATTGGACCAGTCCTTTTCCGTTGCAATGGTTGTTGGGTGGTATTTTCATCTTTATTCAATTTCTAATATAATATTCTGTAAGCAAATAGTTTAAAAGTAAGAAAGACGGCAAAGATCAGGAAACGATACAATCCAGTACTACACCGGACCCAGGATACCACATTGGAAAGTAACAAAAATACAATAAACATCACCAACAAGAGCCAAGAGGTCAGTCCTTTACCAGCAGGTGAACACAATGCAGCAATGGATAGACGCGAAAGCATGAGAAACATAAGACGCAAAAACACAAATGATCCACGAAAGAAGTACCGCCTTGGAATGGTCATAAAACCCTGAGCTGATGCTCCTTTATGCGTCGTATAATCTGCGTATAGACTGTTTGCCTATGTCCCACCAAAAGGTCGCATTGTATATATGGTTTAAGTAATGTAAAGAGTTGAAAAATCGTATGCAGACAAATTGGTAGCAGTGCTTTTAATTTATATTTTACTTAACTTGAATTTTAATAGAACAAAATAGATTGTTACCAGATCTTTCATATTTTTTTCGTGGCACCTTATTACATGCTTTTTGATAGTAGTGGAATCAATATTCACATAGGTATTGGTAATGATTTTATTAAAATTATACATAGTATATCTAATAGAATTATTTTATTTATGGCTAATGTTTAGGAATTTCTGTATAATTAAAGTAATTTGGAACAAAGTATATCACGGATCCATTCATTTTAAAGATACTATGTAAATCAAAAAACTTCATACTTTTGTTAATGAGTAGAATTTTAATAAAATGGCATTTATTGATGACCTCAGAATCGATATAAGGACAAAGAAAATGCAGAACATAACATAACACCTTGTAAAAAGGGCTTCGTTCTATGATTTGTTAGCTATATTGTAAATTTATTAGCCTCTAACTCTAAATTGCGTAAAACTGAGCAAGGTAAATAACTAAGAAATGAATGTAAACTATGGTTACCACCCTTATCCAAAACAACTGAAAGATATTTAAGAGAAGTATTAATGCTTTCTTCTGCACATAATTCACACTAAACGTTGTTGTTTTTTCTACGTTAACCATGAGATCTAACTTAACGCTTCTTACATTCAAAAGAGAAAGAACATCAAAATCGGACATTTTAGAAATATTATATTTTTGGCATAAATGTATTTTATGATTAAAACCCTCAGGAAAATGTGATTGCCAAAATTTTATCCATTTTAATTCAGTTTCGAGTTTTTATATCTTGATTTAGACGAAGTATTTGGATCATAAATGGTGTTTTCAGTTTTGAACTTTGCTAGGTGAATGGCCTGTTTGGTATAATTGGCAATACAGAAAAGTGTCAATTTTTAGGCCTTTTCATCTTAATAAAGTACTCATGAAATCTAGTCTCTAAGGATCGACCAGACTGCCAAACATATTGCATGCCTCAATAAGTATAAAATTAACCAGAGCAGATGATGTTCAGTTCAAATCATAATTATTGATTATGGAGACCTGTCTACTATATACAGATGAGGTAATGGTAGGTTTTGTACATAAATGTGTGCAACAGACACACCATTTGGCATTGCAATTAGAAAACATTGAGAAACTTTCCTCGTCTCTTGAACACATTGAATGGTTAGTATACTTCCTAAGAATAGGTGACCCAAGAGGGGATGCCCTAATGGAAATGCCTTAATTCCCAAGCATGGGAAAGGAGAAACAGAATCGTAGCATATCACTTAACACATGCTACAAATGATTGAAACATTCTTGTTTTGACTGCACTCTGATTTAGTTAGATGTACAAAAATCAAAAGATAACAAATAAAGGTTAATGCTAATGTAATAATCAGTAACACAAGCGACAAATATATGCATAATAACAGTTTATTAATATTCCATTTGTGTGGCCTGGTCTCCTCTCACTCCCCCAAAGACCCTTGCAAATTCGATTGAAACTAAAGCTTGAGGAGATCCCAGAAGAAACAACTAAAAATTGTCTATGGAATAGGGCATGATAATTACCTGATTGATCCAAGGCATAAGGTGAATGGGCTCAACCAATTGGCAGGTGACCCGACCAGATACAGCCAATAGAAAGGTAATCTCACCATGGAACATGGAAGTTAACATATCTGTTGCTTAGGGTAGAATGACCCCGACTCTTTATGGAATATTAATGCAGAAGGCGAATTATCGCGCCCCTAGATTAATTCTTAATGATGAAAGGCGACTGATCTCAACAAGTTTGGCAGATGATTCCACTAGATACAGACAATAGGAAAGTGATCTCTGCTTTGAACAGGTAAGTGATCTTACCTTTAGCTATATGTCATGAAACGAATTTGCCTCATGATTAGCATAATTGATAAAGGACTTCAGAACTATATTCTATTGGTGTAGCCTCATGATTAGAATAAATGACAAGCTATATTCTAATGGTGTAGCTTTTAATTTGGCATAATATCATAGTCTCCTCTATACTAACTAAAGATTGTTTTAACCATTACAGAGACATGGAGGGTACACAATGAAATAATTGATCTGATCAAATGTAAACCAATGAGAACTTGACATAAATTTATACCAATATTTGATCACCCCGTGCAATGTACTTGTCGTCCAGCAAAACCCAGTCCTGTGCAAGAGGTATAAAAGCTGTGGATTACCTACATTGGGAGGTGGGTGGCAATCCAACATCCAGTGATCAATTTTAATATGCTGCCGTCCACAGAATATAAACCTTTTTCAAGGCTACACCAATTTTTGTAAGCACAATTAACTGATTTGAAAAATCTCATGAATTAAAATTGCCCCGTTCATTTTTTTTTCATATGCGCATTCATCTAGCACTTGTGACAAAGGTCTAGATTGACTGAAAATCCAAGTTTACTCAATACTGGATGAACCTTAACGTCATACATTCCAATCTATTTGATGAAATGTTTGGAAAGGTCAGTCCATTACAGTAATGAATAATCAATAAACAACTGAAAAGTGGTGGCGTTGGGGCGTTTGCTGGGTTAAGCATTTTGCCTTGCCTTGTACGGTTTAATAGGCAAAAGTAAAACGGTCTTTCAGAAAAGTTGTCTCTCAATCCACGTTTTTTTTGGTTAAAAATGCAAAAATATGCTTTTTTGAAGCAAAAATGGTTTTGAGTGAAGTTTTATATTAAATTTGATTTCAGTTGGTAACAAATGGGTTAAGCCGACTTCAAAATAACAACAAAAACTTGAAATTGTGTCAAAAGTAGATGTCTTACACATTTTTTAAAATATCATATTTTTTATAGTATTTTGAAATTCATTTGTAGCTCGTGCTAAAATTGTTGACGCATTTTATTTTATTTTTACAAGACAGTCCAAACAGTATAGAACCCTGCCATCTTTCTAATTTTGATTCGTGCATTTTATGGTGATAAACATTCCACTGCTGCTGCGCACTTCTGGTTTGAATGTGAAACTTAAAAGTCAATTTGACTGTACTTTGCTTTATTTTTTTCAAATTCTAAAGTAGAACAGTGACATCTAGTAGTAATGAATGCTCGCTGAAAATTTCAATGCCGTGTTGCAGATATTAAGGCGTGCAGAACAGTGCCAACTTCCTATCAAAATTGTATGCATAAAGCTTGAGTCCTATGATCTAGCTGCTGGTAGTGTTTGTCTTCATGCTATTACGTAACAAAAGCGAGGATTGGAGCAAATCATTTGAAGCATGTATGTTTCTGATCACGGCAGTCAGACACATCTTCAAACAAACAAAAATACAAATGGATTGCGTCTCTGTGGAATAGTTCATATTCTAGAAAAAATGTGACATTTTGAAATGAGGGTACCTTTACTCTAGCAGCATCTGTGCAAGAAGTACCAGTCATTTTTAAATGAAATGACCTGCAGAGTCTTGGTTGGTCTATAGAAGCATGCGTTTTGTATAACCCAATCTTATTTTCAAAACTAGTGTACAAATGTAAGGTGACCAATTAGAAATTTCGCAAAGTGTATATTTTGTACTTGGTCAAAATTTGAGTTACAATAATAAAACGTTGCGATCTTTGTCAAGATACTATTTCAACATAAAAACTGCCCATATATGTTTAGAATATGTTGGCCAAATTGCATGAAAATAGAGGAACGGTAACATATTTTCTTACTTGTAAACATATTGTCCTAATTCATAAAAATAAAAATAAACAACAGTTATGTTTCATTATAAACCATACTTTAATACTGACTTAGTTTGAATAACCATGCTTATTTTAGTGGCAGAGGTTGATGTGTTCAGTATTTTTCCCTGTTATGGATTGACAAATAAATAACACTATTCTTTGATTGTAAAATTCAATGAGTTTTGTTTAATGAAGTGCTTACACAATAGTATTGCCCAAATTGATACAATATGATGAGAACTCTACTTAACTCATCTAGTTTCTACCGTTAAAGCTACATCTAGCACCAATTTTACACTTGATATACTTAAAGCCAAAAGAAACTTTACACTTTGGACTACCGAATATATCTTTACTGTTTTTGACTTTTACCAAATTGAATATTGCAATGAGTTGCTGGTACCCGCCCTAACCTAATTCATGAAAAACAACTTAGGTAAATTAATCCTCTTTTGAGTTATCTGTGCTTTCAATAAAATCACAAAATCAGCATTTCCTAACAAAATCCAAAGTAAGCCTAGGATTTGAACACGCTATTTTAAGGGCCATCGATTTCACATTAAAAATACTGAAAGACATTTTGTCTCTGGCGTATTGTTTGTGTTTGGCAGCATCTTAAAGTTGGTGCACTTTGAAATTATCTCCCTTTGAATTAAAACAATAGTTAATTTTAGTCCCTGCTAAAAGCTTTATCTCAGATGGCATTTGGATTTTTTATTAGCAATTTGTTGGGAATTCTGCCCTGAGTTTGTGACGAGATAATCTGATAAAAATTCCCATCGGTTTGGAAGAAAAACGGCAAGCAGTTTCTTATGGGAAATTCCATAGAAAGCATTGTAAAGTTCACAAAAATGGGTATGTACGTAAAACCACAACTCTAATTTGTGTTACTCGAAGGGCGATCCAGGCTGATTTTAACTTTAAACAACAATTCAATAGCAATTTGTTGGGAATTCTGCCCTGAGTTTGTGACGAGATAATCTGATAAAAATTCCCATCGGTTTGGAAGAAAAACGGCAAGCAGTTTCTTATGGGAAATTCCATAGAAAGCATTGTAAAGTTCACAAAAATGGGTATGTACGTAAAACCACAACTCTAATTTGTGTTACTCGAAGGGCGATCCAGGCTGATTTTAACTTTAAACAACAATTCAATAGCATGTCTTTCATACTGGTTCTTTAAAATTAAAAAGTGTCAAATTGCAAAGCTACAGCAACACATCAAAGGTGATGCGTTTTGGAAAAGTTTATTTTGCCCCCTTGCTTCTTTCATTAGGGCATTGTGGTTGCATTTATGACAGCAAAAACATGAAATTTAAAAGGTCATATGAATAATTGATTGAACTTTAATATGAATCAAACACATTTAAAATACCACTCACCAATACCCAGAAAAGGTATATATAATAACAGTGTAAAGTTACTTTTGGTCTTAAGTATATATAAAATTATTAAAAATATAAATTCATACAGAAGACAAAACTTGTGACAGGTCAATTCACACAGAAGAAGAAACTTACATTTTTGATTTCATTATTGGTCAAAGGCTTCATTAAAAATCCAGTTCAAAAAGTTACTCCCCATCATACCTATTGGTTAAAAATAACATTTTGTTCAAAGAAGCATTTGGCCACAAAGCTATTGTTCTGTAAGACGGATGAAGATAGTTATCAAAGAGTAACATTTATACTTTAGCTAGCTGCGTAGTCCAGACATACAACTTCATTTCTTGGTCTCACTTGTTCACGCAGAACACTGTTCTGTGATATCACTCACCCGACTCTGTTACACTTTATCCTGGTCACGGCACCACTGTGTGGTTATAATGTACCCGAATGCCATATATGCTTGTAATCTCAACGTTACTTTTTATACATCCTCTAAGAGGGTAGGAATTGAGAGGGTGGCGAGGGAAGGTTAGGTCTTGTAATTCTAGAAAGCCAAGTGGAAATGATAGGTATCAAAGTGACAAGACAAAAGACATGACAAGATTTATTTTGAGTGGACCATAAACTAAACTGTAATTAACAGAAAATTTTTGGTAGACAGATTGGATGATTGTATTGAATAGCTGTTGATAGAGTGCGATAAGTAGGGGTATGATAGATGATCTTAAACCTAAAACCATGCCTTCCCACCAACTTTTACCTACCATTTCTAACTATAATCCATACTACATGGTTGCGTAGTGAAGTTGGTAACGTGTCTGGCTACAGATGTGAGTCTGCCTGCAGATCAAGGGGTCACAAATTTGATACTGCCCGTTCCAATACTTTCGTGGAAATTGATCATGAAATAGTTTCTAGTGTCATTCTTCTCCGTTTGGCCCAAATCATTCAAGAAGGGTTCAAGAAGGGTTGTTGCCAGTTACAAGCGAAAGTATATGCATAAAGTACTGGCTTGGAAAAAGTGTGGTAATGTTTACTGAACGCCCTGCCATGACCATAGCTGTTGAATTGGGGCGTAAAGCAACAAAAAAAACTATAATCCTTAACGATAAAAATCACTTCCTTACCCTTACTTATGAGACACATAACACTATTACGAATCGACCTTCACATTTCATGTATAATCTTTTCTGCACTAAACTGTTGGATATGTTCAACGGACATGAGAGAGCTGATTTTTTTCAGGACCTCTGTGTTATTAGCTGCATAAGGATTGTGGGTGACATGATAATACAGAGATGTTGTCGACTGGATAATTTTATTTTTCAATAATTCACAGAATAGGACGTAAGAGAGTTAATAGATACAAAGACTTGTAATATTAGAAGGACTCTAGGACCTCATATGGGAAAGTGACAGAACAAGAACACATAACACACAAGTAAACCAAGTAGTCAACCCTAAGCCAACAGATGACCACAGGGGTTGCAGAAAAGAGGCATGGCAAAGACAAAAACACACAAATAAGATCCACAAAAGAAGCACCGCCTTGGAATGGTAAATAAGAAAACTACTTGAAGGCTTAAACTAGTTTCACGGTAACAGCCTCGCCTTTAATTCTGACATAGAACAAGACATGGATGTTTGGTTTGCGTGAAAGATCCATAATTTAACCTTAATCATCTCCTAGTACATATAAATCAAGATATAGAATGGAAATAAATCTAAAATCAGGACTTACAACTGAATACCTGAGCAAAAATAATCCAACACTTAAAAGCCGATGGGTCGGAAAACAGACGAAGCATCAGGTACCAACCATTTGATATATGGATACTGCTTTAAGTCAGAACCATAATAGAATCTGAGGTCTGACCAGCAAAGAGGAAAGCAAAGTTGCAAATCGTTATTGGTTTAATTACCAAGCATACGAAATTTGTTGAAATACATAAATGTTATAGCCAATCATTTTATAATGAGACATTATTTTGATAAACTGTGATAAACATTTCTTAATGCCAATGGTTTTCTTTAATCTATCACTAAGTCGCCACAAAACTCTGGTTTGGAAAGACCCTGGCGCAAGAGATTTAAGTCTGCCATTGAGTTTAGATATCAAGTCAAAGCATCGGCAATACAACTAAGAAAAACATTTGAGAAGTTTATGATACAGATAGGCTTGTTTAAGAAGTTTATAAAGTTAAATATTTTTAAGAGTGTTGAAGTCTGCAACATGACTAGATGCTCTAGCAGATCAGATATGTTGACAAATATAAACTCCATATGATGTAGAGTGAGTAACATCACCATCTAAAAATGGAAATTTAACGATTTCATAATCAAAACCGCCATATTTATCGTAAATTTTGGTAGAAACAATATCATTAGAAACGGAAAAATGCAAGTCCAAAAACACAGCTTTGGTATCAGAGGTATTAGTTATTAAGTTGGAGCTCTGAAGAGTACATCTGAATTAATATATCGTCAAAAAGTGTATTATGTATGCTTAAAATATCATCCAAATATCTAGATGTAGTGTTAAACCCCTGAATAATGTAAGCCTATTGATTATCAGAAAAATACATCATAAAGTCCCTCTCATAACAAAATTAGAATGAATCTGCAATCTGGGGAGCACAATGGAATCCAAACAACTTGTCTATCCAATATAGTGACCCCTATCGTATAAAAATGCATTCCAACCAAACAATCATTTTAACAAGACCGTGCATGATATATTTTCGGCTGTTCTGAAGTGAAAACTTGTTTCTGTCATTTCATGCAAGGTAAGGAGAGCCTTCTCTTTGGAAATTTTGTTCAATCAGAACAGTTAGTTTATCATTAATTAAAATATGAGGTTAAGTAGTTTAAAGAGTGGAAAAAGCATATGTAGACAAACTGACGGCATTGAAATCCCTAGTTTTAAGTTTATCTAATACTTCACCTGAATGTTTACTAGACCAAAATAGATTCTTATCAGACTAGTCATTAACTTTTTCGCAGTGCTTTATTACATGGTTTTTGATAGTGGTAAGACAAGAAGTTAACAAGGATCTTTGACAGTCTTAAAGAAGAATTGCCCATAAAAAATGGCCATAGACAGTTTCTAAGAAAAGGATATTTTTTTCCATCGAACGATTAGTAGGTACATCCCGAATTATCGGCAAAAATACTTTTCTCATTGGACAAGTACCGATTTAGAAGTATGGGGTGAAAACTCTGCTTTTGTCATTATATAGGAAATAGAAAAAAAATATTTAAAGTGCTTTTCCCCGTGAGCAAACTTATCCTTTTTGCATACAGTTGTAGTTTCACATTACACACAATTTACAAACTGGGATGATTGGCCAGGGTATGGGGTGCGGTGGGGTGAAGGCTGTCAAAATGCTTAAAAACAAATTATTACAAAAGTTTATTAAGCGTTATTTTGTATAAACATGTAGCTTATCATCAATTTACAATTGCATGTATACAGTATGTAGTTCTGATACACCTTAGTGAACAGGACAGACTGATTGAGCTGGAATCATAACATGTATAATCTAAGTGTTAGCCATTTACAGGTAATAGTCAAAAGTCTTTGACAGCGGGGTTCGTAGTGTGTTAATTTGATTAGAGTGTTTCTCCATGATGATAGATTGCAATGGTTAGAAGGCGTCCATGCGAGCTGAACATTTCTTGTACTTCAACAACAGCAGAATTTAGGGCGAAGATTTGGTACCAGTAAAATGTATTTAAGTCCCCCCCCCCCCCCCCGGTGGCTTAGGCTGCTGTCTGTTCTAAGGCGGTGGTTCTGTTGTTGACTTGTTGTTTACTGTTAAACCCATTGTGGGAGTCTGTAATTGTTCTATGTTTTGTTGAATGTTACTTTATGCCCCTTCTAGTTTTGCAATCATCTTGATGGGGAAGAGAGAGCTGGTTGCTTTGCTTAGTTTGTCTTTCTGGTGTCTCGTGATTATTGTGTGGCTTTTCCTCATGGTGCCATGGCTTTGTCTGCACTTTGTGATTGTGGTATTTCCTGATCATACTCACTTACTATTTTTTCGTGTTTCTCAGCTTGTCCAGTTTGCTGTGTTGCTGATTTCGGCACTCTCTGTTGGCCGTTAAATCAAAAACTTCTTAAACAAGGCTATCGGTATCATAAACTTGGCAAAACTTTTTTACTAAATTTTACCGGGCATAAAAAGGTTTTGATATAGGGCTTTGGTCTCTTTTGACCCAGGGATCTATGGTGGCGACTGAGTGCAAAAGATAAAGAAAATTGTTGGCTCTATTATTTTTTCAGCGTAGTTAATTAAAATAGTTTTTCATTTTAAGAGATGTGTAATAACATTATAGTGGTGGGCTGCATGCTTGGTGGTCAACTCGGTAGCTAGCAGTTGGCAACTTTGCTTTCCTCTTTAGTTGCACACTGGCGGATCAAACCTCAGGCTCTGTGACAGTTCTTACGTAGAGACTTGTCTATAGATGGGGGTGGGGTTGAGGCCTGGTCTTGTGACTACCAGGGTTTGATTGTTGGATTTATTTTGCTCCAGTATTCAGTTGTATATGCTGTTGAGTCCTTATCTTGGTTCCATCTACTTTTTATATCTCAATTAGTATTATCTAGTGGATGATGCATCGATGAGTTGGGGATCTCTCATGCAAACCAAACATATATTTGTCTTGATTCACCTCAGAAATAATGGTGAAGTTGGCACCCTATAACATATTTAGGCCCACTGGTAATTTTTTACTGGCTGTTCTTCTGTGGATCTTTTTGTTATTTGAATTTAATATCAGTTATGCTGTCTTGTCTGTTCCTTGCGATCACCTGCTGGGAAAGGGCTTACCTCTTGGCCCTCTTTACGTGATATTTTCGTTCTTTGTTGTCACTTTCCTGTGTGGTTTCCTGGGTCATATGTGGCATTTAATTGCATCGATTCCTGATTTTTGCTTTCTTCCTTACCTTGTGTGAAGTACAGCTCACTTATATGCTATAATGATGGTAACTGATGATTACACGTAAGAGTGCTACAGGAACATGGAGGACTGGCTAGTGTATGTACTGTTCGCAAAAAGTAGGATAAATTCGAACATTAAAAGTTATATCACTTACACAACCAATGTTAACTAGTATTACATTTTCTAATCAGCAAGTGATCTCATGCATATGTAGGATTGATCCAGTCATGTGTTTCTCACACAACAATATTTCGACCAGGGGTTGACTCTCGTATATCACAAGGTTGGCTCTCATATTTCACAATTATATCTTGTTGACGGTAATAAAGCAAACAATATCCCCTATTCTTTACTTTTTGTAAGTTCAGAATATTTTTTCTCTCTTAGTCCTCAGTTTCAGATCCATATGGGTAAAATATCTAACAAGTTTCAGTGAATCGTCACAGTTTTTAAATGTTTTCTTCGCCTAACTTAACAGAATTGACGATTATGGTACTAAGATTGCATCCATAGCAGACAAATCTGCGGCATCGGCTGCTGCCCGTTCTAAGGCGTTGGTTCTGTTGTTGTTAACTCATTGTTCATTGGTACTGCCATTGATTGCGGGGTTCTTGATGGTGGTCCATTTTTGTTGTGTAGTATTAAGTGTCCTTTCTAGTATTGCAATCCTCTTGTTTGGCTTTACTTTTCCCTTCTTCTTAAGTGCATGTGATTGTTAGTGTTCAGGGCTGTAGTGTATGATTTGTCGTTTACTGATCATAGTCAGTTACTTTCTGAAGAAGTTAGCGTGTTAATTACAGTGCAGTATAATTCCCATCTTATTATATTTCGAAAGTATTATAGATGAAGGCCCATGAGTGTTAGGACATTTCATATAGCGCACGTATAACTTTCCCTAAATCTCAGACTGATCCCAAACAAGGCAGACCTATTAGACTCGACACTTTTCCTTTGTTGCCTGTTTATGCTAACACTGATATATGCAGAAAGGATTTATGAGAATTGAAGAAACAACTCTGCAAGATCTTTGAACTAATTGCAACAGACTTCATGCTTGGTGGTCAACCAAATCACGGTTGACAACTTTGCTTTCCTCTTTAATTGCACGCCGGTGGGGTGGGACTTCAGACTCTATGACGGTTCCGACTTAAAGACTTATCTATTGATGAGATGGTAGGGGTCTGATGCTTTGGCTGTTTTTGTGGGACCCACCGGGGATTACCTGTTGGATTTCTTTTGTTCCAGTATACAGTTTTATTTACTGTTGAGTCCTTATCTTTGCTTTATCTCCTAGTTATATCTTGATTTATATGTTCTGGGAGATGATGCATTGATAAGTAAGGGGCCTTTCATGCAAACCAAATATCTATGTGTCTTGATCCACATCTAAATTAAGGGGGGGGGGGTGGCGCCATGGGGCCGGTTTGAGCCCTTCAGTAAAATGTTTTACTGACCGTTCCAAGGCCGTAATTCTTTGGTAGATCTTTTATGTTTTGCTGGCTTGTGTTTGCTATGCCTTTGTGCGCGTCTGTTTGTATGTGTCTTGTAGTCACCTGCTGGGAAAGGGCTGACCTCTTGGCTTGCAATTGTGGTGTCTAACTGTGAGTTTGTCACTTTCATATTGGTATCCTGGGTAAGGTATGGTACTTGATTGTATCGATTCCTGATCTTTGCACCCTTACTTACTTTCATGTACTTTTATTTTTTAAAAGAAATAATTTCAACATTTGTTTGATCAGATCTAAATCAGAGAAATAATTTCTACAACTGCTTGATCGCATCAACATTGCGTTTAAAACAATTGTCTTATTTCACAATATTTAAGAGAGAAAATGTGAAAACAACTATCACCTGCGTTTTCTCCGCTACAATGTCAATATATTTATTGGCAAAAATGATATAACTAGAAGCAAGACTTTCAAATTATTAGCACTGCTAATTATTTATTTGGCACGAAACTTATTTAAAAACAACACGCGATAATTATGTTATCAAAAGTAAAATATTTTGTGATCGCGTCATAATTATGTATAGTTCTTTGATAAATAGCATTAATTTCGTTAAAAGTTTTAAAAAATCTCAAAGTGCCAAATACAATTTTATCAAAACAACATACTCAACAGGCTCAGCTAAACATTTATACAGCTTGCTTCTTATTTCTTCTTATTGCAGGAAGTAATACTGCCAATATGCAAAAAGTTCTAACGAAAAGCAATAGTTTTAAGCTAGATGCAAAAATATTGCTACAACTCCTTTATAGCAATATCTTTTTTGCGAGGAGCTACATACTTTTTTGGTCAGTTGAGATAATAATTTGCCAGACAGGAAAATAAGACGTGCATGCTGTTTCTTTAATCCGTTTGTCGACAAAAGATTGACCATTGAAATAAAAATTACTATCTTAACGCAATATATTTGAATATTCTAAATATTATCGCATCAAATCCACTTATTTCTGACATTTTCGCCAGAAAACAGTCTTTTTCTGACGGATTTAAGTTGCAAGTGGTGGCGCATATACGCTTCCGTATTGAGGTGTAAAACGTAAAGTATACTGCTCTTAACTCTAAATGGAACTCGTGTTTATTCTTGGTCTATTTGCGGGATAAATTGTGTATAAAGTATGAACTGCTGTAGTTCAGCAGGCTTTTTTGTGCAGTCGTGCAGCGGAGCTTCGGTGGTAATAAACAAAACCTAAGCCCCAAACGGCCATAACTGAGTCAAACTTATCATGATTATGAAGATGGTTTCTAAATTCGAACTCGACCTGTATTGTACAATGCTTTTACTTAATTACTATTCTGTATTTTTTTTTGTATTTTATTGATGCATTCCTTCATCAGTTAATTATCGGAAACCAAAAGTGTGACGACGACGACAACTACGACGGAGGCATGATTGCTTGCCTCGCACACGACATAAAAATATTCGAAATAAGTTTATAAAGGTGGCCCAAATAATGTCGTAGTGGTGGTGGCGGGTAGTGAGGGGTAACATTTCCAAAAAGTACAATGTCACTTTCCGACCTCCAATCTGATCCACTCGAGCATGGTGACACTAAATGACGTATAATCCTGTAAGGTTGTTGTTCTAAAATTAATGTGTTATATCGGACATACCAATACCACAATACAAATGTACCAGATACAGCAAATTATGGACTTTACAAATTACCCAGACTGGCATGTTACTAACCTGATGGTCGCTCTCAGGGTGGTTTAAGATACTATCAAACTTGGAAGTGACAGTTATTTTCCAAATAAATAAAGTTTTGCCTGCAAAATTAACTATCATTGTAAGCCCATAGGAATCAAGATAGTGTGGAAAGATCCCCGCTCGACATTAAGTAATTAATGCGGGGAATGTCCCTTAAAACTCTTTGCCTGCTAGTGATGAGTTGTACCTTGCAAAGGGCTTGGCCAGAAACGTTGGGCATGATCTGGGTCAAAACCATTTTACACGTGGATGATATTCATGAAAGGTTTTAAAAACTGATTTATGATATGCAAAGAGTGAACCCTAATGCCAAACGCTTTGAATTCGGTATGTTCTAAAGCCCTGGCCTGGTCCGGTCAGTTATCTTAATCAGGGCGGACATGTCAGGCCTCACTCCGTGTAGGCGGCAATCGAAAACGCTCTTAACAATCGACGAATGCGGATCAAAAATCGCTAGAAACAGTGTCGGGCGACAAATGACAATCAAAAACTCTGTTTCTATCGATTTTTGATCTCTGTTCTACGATAGAATTGATGTTTTCGATTGCCGCCTACCCGGTGTGGGCCTACTCTGGATCAAAACTGTTTGACACTCTGATGGTATCTCTGTTGTTGTTGTTGTTGTTGTTGTTGTTGTTGTTAATAAAAATACTACATATATTATATTTCTTAACAGGAGGCCTACGATGGCCCCTCAATCGCTACCCTGAATTTGTGGATGTTGTCATACGAATTGTTTGAGTTTATGCTTGACGCCCAAAGAAACACTTTTTAATTATGTCGGGATGTTCCCTTGGTTGAGTTAGTCCTTATACTAAGCAAGTGATAAAGTGTCTTGCACAAGGCCACAATACAGTTCCTCTATGAATGCTGAACCAGCGACCCGACGATCTCAACATTCGTTGGAGAGGCTCATCAGTTATATAAGAGTCAGTTCATCAGATTTCGATACTTAATCGACCAGAAATGACACAGTCTCTCCAGAGCCTGTGCAGTATTCCCTGAGCCTTCGCTGCTCGCACACCCCATAAAAGGACATCCTGGACGAAAGCTCGGGCTACATTAGAGTCCAAAATAATCGAGCCCAGAGCCCAACTATTGGAGTCCTTCGTTGATGTAGCAAGTTTGTGCATATAATTTTATGCAAAATTGCACTATCTAGCTTAGCAGGCAGAGTTATGTCCTACCTGGTAACAACCCCGAAGATTTTTTCTCGATATACCTACACATGTATATGTAATGAATGGACCAATCCATGAGCAATGGTTGTTCCTTAAACGTGCTATCACGGAAACCTTTCGAACAAAAGTAACCCTAAATATTTGACACCTATTTATGTAAAAACATGTAGAAGTCTACAGCTTTTTATTTTCTCCAAGAATCCGTTGTGAGTACGCACCAGGAGACGACGCATTGAGACGCTTCCAATGCAATGATGATCACCTATATGTAAAAAAAATACTATATTCTTGGAGAAACCAAGGCCCAAAATTACAATGTCTCCCTTATCATATCTTTGGGGGCCATAAGTATTGCATCGATCCTAGTAATGTTAAAAGCGAGTATCGAGTAATAAAAAGCGAGTATCGAGTTATAAAAGGCGAGTATCGAGTTATAAAAGGCGAGTATCGAGTAATAAAAAGCGAGTATCGAGTTATAAAAGGCGAGTATCGAGTAATAAAAAGCGAGTATCGAGTTATAAAATGCATTGAGGGGTGAAACTGGACCAGATGTTGTTTTGGGCTTGTCCGCTCATCTATCTGTCCTTCTGTCTGTCTTTCTGTCTGTCCGTCCATCTGTCCATCCTTCCGCTGGTGTGGTCACTCTAACTTAGTCATTTTCAATCGGATTTCTTCCAAATATCATTTATTGATTGCTTCCATCAACTCTGATTCAAATTCAAATATGGATTTTTCTGACAAAAGATAATCAAGATATCATTTATTGATTGCTTCCATCAACTCTGATTCAAATTCAAATATGGATTTTTCTGACAAAAGATAATCAAGATGGTCGGCTTAATGGTTTGCATCCATTGTGGTCACTCTAACTTAGTCACATTTAATTGGATTTCTTCCAAATTTCATATATGGTTTGCTTCCATTAAGGTGATACAGGACCCATGTCAAAAGATAACCGATTGTTTTTAAAAAAGTAAGAGTTATCTTTATTTATTGTCTTAAACATACAAGTTTTGGCGTTCACAAAAGAATATAATTTATCAACACATCTGTATGACCAAATATATTTTGACCGTCTGGTCCAGTTTCACCCCTCAATGCATTCCGAGTTATACTGGTCAGGCAATTCTAGTCAGAAAAGTTAATATTCCTGCTTATTCAATGTATGTACTATTAGCTGATAAAGTGTCTTGCCCCACGACACAACACTTTGACAATGGTGCTTCACAAATAAGTAATCCTTCAATCCCTAGTGTAACACTCTACGAACTGAGCCACTGTGCTTCTTAAGTCCATTATCTTTGTAAATATGACGTCGTAAGTGGGAGGGCCCCTTTTTTAGCTTGGATGAAACCAAAGAGCAACATATTGGACAATGTGAGAGCGCTCGCCAAATGCTGGGGCGTGACTATTTTTTGCTAGCCAATGGGGAGTTTTTTTTACCAAGGCTTATTTTGTATATATATATGCGAGCTGTGAATAATCGAATATGGCCGTTCACA
The DNA here is from genome assembly GCA_964019695.1 of Loripinus fragilis. Taxonomy (NCBI): domain Eukaryota; kingdom Metazoa; phylum Mollusca; class Bivalvia; order Lucinida; family Lucinidae; genus Loripinus; species Loripinus fragilis. The sequence goes on along the minus strand of CAXHUL010000440.1, from coordinate 192,915 downwards.
TATGCATGCTTGTCTTAGCATTAACTAATTGCATTTATGAAAAAAAACTAAACTTGTGTATCATCCCTTCATTACCCATTGCCGCATTGGTAGAATGTTCAACTTGAGACTAAGTAGTCGCTGGTTTGAGCCCTATTGCTTGTTTGTTTGGTTACTTATTTGTTAGTTCGTTTGTGTTTTTCATGGGAGTGATATAACGACATGTACCACTAGTGGTTTCCAAATTTAGGTAACGCTATGTAATGACGTCCGTAATGGTTTCTCATTTAATTATATGGCAACATCAAAGCGTAGTTCCAGGCAATTTCTAACGCGATTTAAAAGTAGTTCTATGGCCATACAATAAATAGAACCTAACAGTCGTGCTCCTGTATTATAAAATTTAACAAGCTTGTCACGAAAAAGTGACTAAATTCTTGACAAGCCTCGCATTTCATATCTTTTTACAGCTCGTTTAATAACTTCAATATTGGGATCAAACGTAATTTTCTATGCATTACCACCTGCTAGAACACCAGGGTGGTGTTGAAACCCAAACCTGAAAGGCGAGGTTATGACTACCCCTGAGGAGTCTAGCAGATGTTAGTATATCAGAAAAACAGTATTGCATAAGGTCGTTTTCTCGCTTGAAAACTTGCGACATTTGAGAAATAGAACCTTTTTCTAGATCAAAGACTTGTGGCATCCTGAAGACACTTCTATACCCGTAATTGCTGATGACGTCAATTTTGTAACGAATCCATACGTAAAGTAAAGTAAAAAAGAAAAGATTAAAAGCAACAACAAAAATGCTATGAATCAACAGCACGTGAATTGCCCTCTCTTTCTCTCATACACTCACCCTCATTTTGGCACATACACAAGCGCGCGCACGCACGCACTTATAAATGTCTTAAGGGTCCTAGAACGTGCCAACTGAGGAGTAGACAAATAATAGGCTTTTTTGCACACGGAGATCAACTCAAACAATACACTGTCTACGCACACGGACATAAATTAAACAATGAAGCAGGTATGGCACTCCATGCCTGTTTTAATTTCAGAGGTAAAAGAAGAAAATAGCACAAAAAAGAAAAACGAGCACGGTGACATATGCTTTTTAATTAATTATAAGTTTCTATGCAAAATTTCCTTCAAATTAATAAGTTTTTTGTTTCTGTAGTTACATTGTGTGACATTTTTTATTCTAGATTTAAACGATGTTTTGGCCTTAATGCTTTTTTACAAAATAGATTTTAGCTTAAAAAATAAGCTACGTGCATTTTTTTCGCTGTTTTTTGTGTTCTTTTATTAGCCAGTAGCATGTAGCGTATTCCCAGAAAAAATATGGCATTTCTCACTTTTTACTTTTTTAAAATAAGAGAAATTGATATTTTGAAAAACTCATATTTTACGATTTTTAAAGTTAAATAACTTTTTAAAAAGCACGGTAAGGTCCTCTTATTTTTGTCAAAATAGATGAGTTTTGAGCTATTCTAAAACATATCAAAAGATGGTAACTTTTTGGATATATGCTGGTGAGTCCGGTACCACCTTAAGCCTCGTTCATATGCACAATATACTCCCCGGTGCAAAAATACACCCAGGGTGTAAATTTGCACCTGGGGTGTATTTTGGTCATGTAAACGGTGCTTTATGAAAATGCACCCCGGTGCAAATCTGCACCCGGGTGCTAATTTGCACCACCTTTGTAGGTGGTGCAAATTCGGTGGAGCAAATTAGCACCCGGGTGCACATTTGCTCCTAGGTGCAAATTGCGCACATGAACGCAACTTGTTATCACACATGTACAATTTGATCTTAGACTTTGGTAAATTACTTATCTTTTCTATATGAACATGTACATGTGTATGAAAATAAACTATATAAATAGTCCCTTTATCAAACTGAAGGTCATGGCTTCTCTCTGTAATCACTACTTCATCGGCTATGCCGGGTTGCCACGCAGAATAACTGGAATTTATGGTCTATGGGCTTCGATTTGCACGATTCTATTTCCGAATAATATCTCTTCCTAACCTCAGCAATAGAAATCAGAGTTTGCCAGAACCCTGGCGCCATGCACGAGTCCATGCTATCTGATGTACACATCGGTGAAAAAGTCCCCCCCCCCCCTGCATAATAACGGAGTGACCACCTTTACGATTCATGTAATCAACGTGATGTTCAGACGTAGCAATAATTAAAATATGGCTACCCTTTATCTTACGCCCCCCCCCCCCCCCCCCAGTTTGGGAATCCAAACCTCTTGTAGCCATTGATAACCTCGGTTGAGCCATTCCCTTCGGAAACTTAACAGAGATTTAAAAGAGAAGACAAAACCCAGGACGTTTATTTTGCTATTAGGAAGAGGTTCTCAATTGTCCAGCTCTGCGCAGTCCTAAGTCAAACTGTCACCAGCAGTTCAATTGAAACAACTTAACGCACACGCGCATTCCGTTGCAGCTATTCGCGCAGTTTGTCGCAGAGCCCGTGACAATCGGAAGCCATGAGTCATCAGTACATGTATAAGTCTCAAGCACTACGTTCGTCCACCTCTCTTGGCCAGATAGTCATATATTTACTTAGTACTGCTGCAACAGCTTCTATAAGTGCCATTTATGCACCAGTCATTTGTATCCACTGCTCCCCCACCTACGAGGATGGGCGGGGATAATGGTTTTTACTTTCCAGAGCCCTGGTATAAGCCCCGCCCTGTGGGGACAAGCTGATGATAACAACCCTGCTCTTTGCCCCACCCTACACAACAGAAAATCCCAACAGGGTAAGTGCCCCAATGTTATACCCCCACACGTCCCCGGTACTGCGGGGACAATCAAAAAGTAATTGTCCATCACCTTACCCCGGCTATCCCCGTAGGTGGGGGCCGTGGATAAAATGACTAGTGCATTATCCTCTTTAAATATTGTATAAATAAATAAAGCAAATAAAACCAAATGGAGTTGCATTTTTCTCACACGACGGTATATTGAACTGACTAATGATCGAAACATTCTTAACACATCGAATTTCTCCTTAATGTAAAACTGAAACATTTGTGATATGTTTAAAGAGCAAATCCAATAACATATAAACACAATTTATTGACATATGAACGCTACATAAGGGGGAGCAAATTTACTCCCGGGTGCAATTTTAATCGAGGCTTTAGACAAGTATAAAGTTTCAATAGACAATCTATGAGGCTTGTATAGGGGTTTTAGGGATACAGGATATTTGCCATTTTACTTCCAGGGATATAGGATACTGTCCATTTTACTTCCAGGGATATGGGATACTGTGTTCAATATTTTCGTTACATTCAGGGAAATAGGAAATTTAATTATGGGAATATTTGCCAATTTATAAGGGATACTTGCCCGTTTACTTCCAGGGATATGGGATATTGGGTACCCCCTATACAAGCCTCATCTATTGCTCTAAAAGCACTTAGTTATAATATGTCATTTAGCCTTGACCTGAGTAAATAACCAGCTGATCAAGTCGCCTTGATTTTTTTTTGATTTCTACCTATTCCCTAAAGTATTTTAGACTTTTGGCCAGTTTTTGCGGTAGTCACGATGTCAAGTATATTTCAAAGTTTGCCTACAAAAAACTTTTTAGATCCCAATATTTTTTCATTTTGTCATTTACCGAGGACCAAAAGAGCATGAAATTATAACTTGAGGACTGACGGTCCTGAAGCGCTTACCTAATCTCCTTAATAATGTTAAAATAGGTCAAGATTAACTACAGTTTATAATGAAACATATTTTGTTTTATGGGGGTTGCGGCCATTTTGGTCAAGTGACCTAAAACAATCTAATGAATACTCCATCAAACAGCCCAGTGATTTCGGAGGTAGGTTTGTGACAGTCCAAATGAGTAGCCATGGGTAAAAGGTCACAGATCAGCTTGACATTTGGTACTTATATAAAACCCTTGTCTCATTAGATTAAACATTTCTTGCAAGTATTATGATTTTCAACAGTTATAGAAAAATGAACATTTCAAGATTTTTTCCAAAATAAATGCATTAGGAAATAAATTTGACATTGCCATAAGGCAGGTCAACATAGTTTCATCATTTGTGCAAACCTGGTAGGGCCCACATCCCCAATGCTACATACCTAGTCCCAAGACCATTGTTTGTTTGTTTGGTGCTTAACGACGCATCAACCGTTGTGGGTTATTTTAGCGTCAGACGATATTAAACTAAACATGATGTGGATGGAAAGAGTAAAACATTTGTAAGATGAAATAAAAGGAATGATGATGATGAGTTTGTATAATGATAATAAGTTGCAATACGATTGTTGACAGGAGAGACCACGTACAATATCTGACAGTTTCAAAGAGCTATTAAGATAACTGTACATGTTCTTTAACTGAACAGAATACAACATAATATAATCTGTATTATGGTCTCAATCAAATGTAAAACAAAACATGATTCTAAAAATAGCAATTAGATTTTGTTAAAAAGATTTATTTGTCTTAAAAATGTCATAATACTATCAATATGTATATCTTGAAATAATTCTTTCATGTTATCAACATGGAAGCAATTATTTCTTACTTGTGCAAAGTCGCCACATTCCAAAAGGAAGTGACGTACAGTGATTTGTGCGTCGCAACCAACACATTGTGGCTACTCTTCACCTTATAGTAAGTATGAATGAGTGACTCTTGTATGACCTAAGCGGAGTCGAGCTAAAACTACTTCTTCTTTTTCTAATGTTTCGAACAACTGATTGATATTCACCAATAGTTGGTTTGATGTCAAGAAGTTTATTTCCAATGCTGTTATTCCATGAAGTTTGCCATTCCTCCAAGATATATTTATTGATAGATGGCTTAAAATTAAAAAAAATGAAATCTTAAAAGAAGTTGGTTCTAATGAAAGCGATGTTTTTGCTTGCTTATCTACCATCTCATTCCCTTGGATACCTATATGACTAGAAATCCAACAGAGAACAATTTCTTTATAAGTTAAAAGCTCGTGACATTTTTCTAAAAGTTTATGAATCTGTGTTTTTTTTGAACTGGTATGGTTCATTGCTTTCAATACAGAAAGCGAGTCAGAAAATATAATAAATTTATTGTTTGCATCACAAGTGCTAATGAAATCTAAAGCTAGATCAACTGCTTTGGCTTCAGCAGTGGCATTTTGGTTCAAGAGTAGAAGATATTTAAAGGGTTTTTACCATATATGAGCGTGGTGGCCATCTTGGTCATGTGACCAGTACAATTGGTATAAATTTTGGCTAACCTATCATAAGGAGTCTTCATATGAAATTTGAGTTCAAATGGCCTTGTGGTTTCCGAGGAAACTATGTTTTAATGTGTTGATGGGACTCCAATATGAGCGACCTTGGCTGAAAAGTAAAAGGTCAACCTTGACCTTTGAAACTTATTTATAGCCATTGTCTCATTTGGTTTAACATATCAAGTGAGAATAATGACTATGGCCTCAACAGTTTTCAAAAAGTAATTTTCAAAAAGAAATCCCATTTTAATCCATTAGGAAGCAAATTTGACCTTGACGTTAAGTAGGTCAAGGTCAACTTAGGTTCATCATTTAAACAAACTTGCTAGGCCTCATATCCCAATGCTACAAACCAAGTCCCATGGTCATCGGTCTTCTGCTTCTGGAGAAGATTTTTAAATGGTTTTACCGTATATGGTCATGTGACCAAAATATTTTGCATACATTTTGGCTAACTTATCATAAAGAGTCTTCACATGAAATTTGAGTTCAATTGGGCCAATGGTTTTGGAAAACTATGTTTTAATATATTGATGGGACTCCAATATGAGCGACCTAAGGTCGACCTTGACCTAGCCATTGTCTCATTAGGTTAAACAGATCAAGTGAGAATAATGACTAAAGCTTCCACAGTTTTCCAAAAAATCATTTTTTCAGAAATTTTCCCATTTAAATGCATTAGGCAGCAAATTTGACCTTGGCGTTAAGTAGATCAAGGTCAACCTAGGATCATCATTAGAACAAACTTGGTAGGCCCCACAACCCCAATGCTACATACCAAGTCCCAAGGTCATCGGCCTTCTGGTTCTGGAGAAGATTTTTGAAGGGGTTCTACCATATATGGGCGTGGCGGTCATCTTGGACATGTGACCGAGACCATTTGAACAAACTGTTTCAAGGTGATAACGTAAAAGCATTAATAAAATTGTCAAATTGTGAAAACTTGGTAGACAGTTCAGAAAATTGCAGCATTTGCTATGCTTTTTTGGTTTCAGTGACCATAAAATCGCTTGAAAATGTTTTTGGCTCCCCCAATGATCAGAAATACCCACGTTACCCGCTAGCCTTAAAACTTAACGTCACTTTAGCAATTCCACATTTTTTTTTAATGGAAATTCTTGTCAGATGCTCGGCGTTTGTATCTTCATGACAGCAAATGGTAATTGAGATCTGATTTGGATGGGCTCACCCATACAAAACAATTGCTAAACTTATTGTGCATAGTATATATAATTGATGATATTGTTTTGCAAATTGACCTGCAAGTGTCCAGTAGAAGACACATGGCATAGGACGAACTTTGTTTAATAATATGAAGAACACACATATGAGCCGTGACATGTGATTTCCAACAATGTGGCATTTTGACATGTGTAGACTCAGACGAGCCTGTGCAGCCTCCTTTTAGGCTTAGAAACACCAAATGCCGTTCAGTCAGTAGCTCAACACTCATAAAATATTCAAGCGACTAGCAATGGCTCTGATCAGACTGCGCGTATGCGCAGGCTGGTCCGAGCCTTTGCTGGTCGCACATACCACATTGTTGGAAATCTCATGTCGCGGCTCATATATACTTTATCAGGAGCCATCTGGCTATAGATGTTCTTGCGCGAGATGGTACCAAATGATCGTACCTGAATGCAGACATCTTGAATAATTCATAGTGTAAATGTGTTAATGCTTTACGTCCAAGTCAACAATGTTTCAAACATGTCAGGATAGGTCTTGAACTAGTACTAAACAGAGGATAAAATCTCTTGCACAAGTGCTTCGGATGAGTCACGAACTACGGCCAGCGACCCCTCGATATCAAGTCTAGTAATCAACCACTGAGCCCTACAATTTTGGCTGCTATCTTAACATGTTTAAGGTGTGAAATCAGGACTTTTTGCGAGTACATATAATTTGGTAGAGCCCTGTTCATAGGATAAGATAAGGAATGTTTTCAATTATAACCCAAGGTCCAGATAATGGTAAACATGTGAATATTTAATGAGACGGTTCTTTTGAGTATCCACAACATATATTTTGGTGAAAAAAAATAAGATTTTTTTCAGTTACACACTCTTATCTAGAGGTCTTGCTGCTAACTTCAACCGTTTTTCGCTGCAGCAAAATTGCTGCCAACTTGACCGTTTTTTGTATTGCTGCTAACGACCGTTTTTCAATTTTGCTGCTAATTTGACCGTTTTTCACTGCAGCAGTTTTCATGTTTTGCTGCAGCAATATCGATGATAATTTGACCGACATCTATCTTATATAGAGACCTGAATAATGCGTGTGGTTTGCGTGGGGACCCGAAACCTGGATTTGTAACGTAAAAACGACTTTTAAGGTGACACAATTTCACGCAAAACAATCGTATCTGTTTATCAAGGCTATTGTGAGGATCGAATGACGTACTTCATCTATTTGAGAAAATAAGAAATTAATTACGGATGGTTAAAGGTATTCAAGTGACGGCTATTTGATCAAAGAAACAACAAACCGACTTGATCAAAATCGCGCCTAGGTGGATGAATATAATCGGTCTCATTAGCCGGTACATTTAGGTATTGCTTTTGTAAACACTTTCAGTGCCACTCGTGTTTAAAGTTCCATGTGTGGATCCAGAGGGGGGGGGGACAGGAGGTCCGGACCCTCCCCCCTGGAAAATTACAAAAATATAGGTTTCCTTAGCAATACTGGTCCGGATCTGCTTAAAATTACAAAGCTAATAAGCCAGCATTCAATGTTAGGCCAACATCGGCACGCCAGGGAAACGCCATTTAAATCGCTGGCGGGCCCCGCTAATAGTGGAATTTGGATCCTTCCTCCCCTCATCAAACAAAAAAAATTACAAAAAACCCAAAAACGTTGTCAAAGTTGGACCCTCTGACAAAACTTTCTGGATTCGCGCATGCCTTATATCATTTCTACGATAGCCTTAAACCCAACATGACGAACTTCTATCTAAAACATTTTGCAGGTTTAAAAGACAAAACTACAAGCGCCTGTTTTCTTACGTCGACTGTTTTGTGTTTAGGAATCTACTCTCTAGCAAACAATGTGGACCAAGATCAGAGTCCTTATATCCTCCAGTAATGTGTTTTGACGCACATCTATTATATCTTGACATGCGTACTTCATAAGCGATGAAGTAATGCTTAAGTGCGTCAAAACCAATGCCACTAGGATAGAATAACCTGAAGTTGGTCTTAAATTGTTCGCATGCTTGTTAAAATTCAATGTGTTGTTTGAATGCAAAAAGCCGACGATACTCCATAAACAAGGAGAAATATGAGGCCATTCTATGGCTTTGTGGAACAATACTTTTAAGGGAACAAAAGAAATAATATTATGAGGGGAACAGTGGGCAAAGACATGTCTGGGGGGACAGGGAGCAAATAATGTCAAACTTGTTTTGTTGGAACATGGAAAAATTGTTGGACAAGGAAACTGGTAATCCCCCTCCCTCTAGTTCCTTCCCCGCGGCTCTACAACGTGAATATTTCGCTTCTCCTAGAATAAGCAAACCATGTTTATAATTGAGCCGCCACATGTGATTTCCAACAATGTGGCATTTTGATATGAATAGACTCAGACAAGCCTGTGAAGCCTCCTTTTAAGCTTAGAAACTCCAAAAAAATGTTCAGCCAGTACCCTAACAGTCACAGACAATTCAAGCAACTAGCAAAGGCTCTGATCAGACTGCGCGTATGCGCAGGCTGGTCTGAGCCTTTGTTGGTTACACATACCACATTGTTGGAAATCTCATGTCGCGGCTCATATTAAGAGGGAAGTGCACATGTTCTTGATTGATCTGGCTCCGAAATTAAAGACATATATTTTATGATATATGGAATCATTAGTGACTTTACTGATAGGGGACAGTTTCAGTATCTCACAAACTTAAAGGGGCCTCAAGAGGGGACTTACCTGTATACAACGCAATTTCTTTCACTAAGATAAAGATCAATATTTTATCAGAAAATACCTAATCCCTTCATGGGACCACTTTATTGCCCCCTGTAAGGAAGTCATAATCACCTCAAAAAGATTAGCCTTTGGTCTGTCCAGCATGACCCCTGGAGAGAATCATAACGAGTGGTACCAGTATTATTGCTCAATTTTCTATGCCTTTAAAACACTCTTTCCATGCTTATCTCAACTGAGCATGGACTTTATCCTGCTCAAAAAGTTTCAAACAAATATAAGCAAGATAAATACTACATTTGAGAGCACGAAAGCAAGGTATGCCTTTCGTTTTCAACTGTTACAATTTCATGCTCAGGCGAGTTGAGCATGAAAAGTTGCATAACCTTGGGGCCTGGCCCAGAGATTAAAAAACAAACATACCTTATTTCATACTTCTGAAACTGAAATTTATCAGATGTTTATAAGCAGTATAAATAGAACATCTGATGAAAATTATTAGTCAGCATTTAAATAATTATGATCAGTGGAGATTTGATGCTCAGTTGAATTAAGCATGAAAAGATATCTATAAGGGATGTTTTTCTCTGTAAAATTTAAGATTCTAAAGGATGGACCGCGTTTCCCGCTTAAATTGCTATCAGCATTAGAAATACAATGTTCAAAAACAAATACAATGTTCAAAATTGCTTAATCGATGGTCCTATCATATTTAAACTTTGCTGCTGCAATATACTGTATATAGCAGAAAAAAAATATGCGCAAGCGTTCGTTTGTTCATTTCCAGCAAGTGTAGAACAGGTAGGCCACGGACTATGGGAAACAGGGAAATTGGTCAGAAAAAAAAATCCATGCAGGGAAAAATCTAGGATGAAAATCGGGGAAATATCAGGAAATTTTGATTTTTTAACATTTCCTAATATATGAGGCTTGTATAGGGGGGGGGGGGGTACCAATATCCTATATCCCTTTAAGTAAATAGGGAAGTAGCCTGGTCCTCCATATTCTCACGGTACTAACAGTTCAGTGATCAATATTTATATGCTTACTAGAGATATAATCAAATCAATCATAAAATGTGTTAGCTTATTATCTAGTCCATCAGTACATTTATCATATATTAACAGTTGTAGCCTAGAATTTCTATCTGGCTTCCAATGTAAACACAACTTCCACACGGCAGCCATATTGAATGGGGACTTCATATTCTCACGGTAACTAGTTTGTTTTTGGCTTGCAGGAAGTTCCTGACCTGGTCATGTAATCTTTTCTTCAAATTCGTGAAAATCAATATGTATCTCGTTTTGAGCTGTCAAAGCTGCGGGGTTTAACTAAAAATATTTGGAGAAATATGAAATTTATACGACATGGGTGGGGAGGCAGATGCCATTTGCATTGTTAAATTGATAAAAAATATTTTTCATTCTCAACTTAAAATTTTTTGAAGTTTCTATTCCATGAGTGGTTTGTAGCCTTCAGATTACTTATTTGCACATGTAAAATGCTGATAGATGACTTGGCGATTCATTTTTACTGAAATAATGGTTTACCGTGAGAATATGGATGCCGTGAGAATATGGCGTTTGAGTATATCCTATATCCCTTTAAGTAAAGTTGCAAATATCCCTATAATTAATTTTTCTAAATATCCCATATCCCTGGAAGTCAACACAATTATCCCTGAAATTATTAACGCAAAATAAGAAAAGAAATACCTATGTTAAGTGCATGTAGTGATCTGTATTGGCATGTATTCTACAACTTTACGCAAACATAATCTAAACATCTGCAATAATTGTTATTATTTCATAAAACCTGTGTCACACCTTTTTAACAGTCATTTATCTGGCACAAACCCATGTATACAATGCACCATGAAACATTTCAATCAAGGTATGAACTTCCAATAAAATCATTTGAGTCAGCACTTGAGATTTGGTACTTGTCATATAATCAAGCTATGGAGGCTCAGGTTAGCCTGGGCAAATGCATAGATACACAAGACCCTCATTGCTCATATATACAAATTATGGATGTAGAAAAAGACTCAGACCAAGAATTAGATCTCTAGTTCCCCTGGATATGTCAGCATGGGCGTTTTAATTGTTATTGGAGTTTTTTTTGCACATATGAGATAAATAACTAAATCTCATGTACTAGAGGTCCGACCTCTAGCTAAGACTGCATAATTAAAAAAAGTTTCGAATATCTCTCAACCAGGCACTTGTTATGGGTACTCAAAAGAACTGTCTCAACAAGACGATCACTTTGAGCATCGAAATAGACATGTTAAAACTGAAAGATAGCAAAATATTCACAATTTTTTTGCTTGAAACTTTATAATCAGGACCTTTGGATGTTCTTGAGAGATTTTTGAAACTTTTACCAATTGTTATGCTTTGTTTTGGTGAATGAAACTTTATTGAGATAAGTCTCTAAATACTTCTGGTCATAACTCAAGAAAGACTCAACCTACCTATTAACAAGGTAGCAGGTATGCTGCTAATGCATGAATTTGTTACCTAACTGAATCAAAAAGTACTTGCCCTGCACCATAGCCCGGCTATTCCACTGCTATCCCCGTAGGTGGGGGAGGCGTGGATTCAAATGACTGGTGCATAACCAACTTACCTATAAGTTCATAGTCTTTAGATACCAGATGAGTAAGCATCTTTGAAAAAAACTAGGAGAAAACCAGGAACATTATTTACAAAAAAACTTGGAAAAAACTAGGAAAATCTAGGAAGTTTAACGCAAAAACTAGGAGTTATTTGTTTACCTTTTTTGATTTATCCCTACCGGATTACCACAGTAAATGAACACATTTCATTCTACATGTACAACTAAGTTTTCTTCTGCTGTCAACAGGCACCCTAGCAGACTCATGAAATTAAAGGTTTTTTATAAAGGCTATTTTAGGCACAAAAAAGCCTGTTTCACTGATAATCTAACAAAAAATAAAGAGCAAATTAGCATTGATTTTTCTAGCCTTTTTACTGGATCCTAGCCGTAAAAACCGGGCTATGACTGATAGATGATGGTATTGTAGGGGTACAGCAAATCCTTAGCCAACAAATTTATAGCCAACTTATCACAAATTATAGTAAAAGAACTCTTTTTTTCACGCACATCGTTTTCACTCCGCGACTTGAATACCTCACTTCTAACCAGGTGCTGTGTTGACTGAATATTGCTGGATTGAAATTTTAAAACATTAGTCTGAATGGGGGTCCTCCCCCGAAAATTTTTGAAAACCAAGAAAGCAGAAGCCATCTCTGGTCATTTTACAGGGGCAATTTTACCTTAAGAAAATGAGGATTTTCAGAGGAAAATGCTCTAATTTAATGTATGCTCTTTTTAAATATAAGATTTAGACTGATAGGCATATGTCTGTATTAGGCTTGGGTGTAGAAACCACTATTAAAATTGTACAACCTTAAATGTCTTTATACGTTATAAAGGTTTTTCAGCCAAATTAAAGATTTTAAAGGATATCAACCAAATTGAAGGTTATTTAAGGTTCAGCTAAGAGACTGGTGTCAATTGTAAGCATCACCAGAGAAGGCTAGACTATGCACCAGTGACACTAGACACCAAATACTGTCAGGGCAACACCTTGAAGTTCTTATTCTGAAACAAAATCTCCAAAACACATAAAAAGACAATTTTACTCCTTCCAAAAAGTGCAAAACTTATGAAAAACTAGGAACACTAGGAGGTTGTAGACAAAACTAGGAAAAACTAGGAGCACATTTAAAAAACTAGGAAAAAGTAGGAAAACTAGAAAACCCTAGGAACGCTGGAAAGCTTGAGTAAGGGCTATGAAGAATTGTTCTTGAGTGTCAACAGCGAATACCCTGCCCTTTGGATAGTCTTGTTCTGCTGTTGTTCGATTGCAATTGACTGGAACTTAGTACGTATTTGTTCCCAAATCTTGACATCTTGATCAGAGGCTGGTCTTTTTGTATACTGGGAATGTTGCTCATAAAGCTCCACTTCGTAACAGCTTTTTCAACACCGTTACGATAGACACAGGCTGTGATTTCTCTAAACATTTCTGAAAGCCTTCTTCTTGCTGTTTGTAAAAACTCACCATCGAAACAGTAAGGTTGTGAAGGTCAAAAAAATCTTTCTGATAAACGTTTTCTTTTTAAGCTCTCGTCTTTCAAAGGGACTTTTACTGTTGTTTTTTCTGTTGTTGTTTTTTTATTTTTCGGCAAAAACACAGTATCCCTGAAATTGCACAGAATATCCTATATCCCTGGAAGTAAAATGGATAGTATCCTATACCCCTGGAAGTAAAATGGTAAATATCCTGTATCCCTATAACCCCTATACAAGCCTCATATATCTACATGTAATGTCAAAACATGTAAGCTTCAAACCAGTTTACTTGTGGCTACTGGATGTTTTCTTCTGTATTACTCTTAGAGAACCTTGGGTTGTACTGACCATGGACTGATGGAGTCCAATTTCTGAGCATGCCTGTGTAGGCAAAAGCTTTAAATACGAGGGCTGTTCAAATATGAATGCAAGTAGCTTCATAACTTTCTTCACATATACGCTACGACAAAATGGTAAACGTTTCTATAAAAGACTGTATGTCATCTTTAAACGGATACCAGAACTGAAGAAAAATACAGTATGCTTATCGAGTTACAGCCCTTTGAATAAGGGTCACGTTAGTATACTAACAAACTCAATACTTTAACAAATGCCAGTGATATAGACGAGCGTATAATTCTTCGATAAACAGGAGAAATTTCTTGAAATTTTTAAGGAAGTATCCCCATATTCTTATATAATGATTCTGTGAAGGTTGCGAAAATCCGACATGCTTTTGTTAAATTACAACGAATCGTCTTCACTAAAGTCCCCTTATGTTTGCAAATAAATGGTAAACAAAACACCACCCTGCAGTTTTCAGTTAAACTTATCTGTAATAAAATGCACGAAGCAATATTTAAATTAGTTTTAACGTAGAGAAAATATGTTGATCGCTCATACTGAGTTTTTGCTACAAATTATTGATGGATGGTGAGTATTTTTTAAACGCTGAAAAGCATTTTTATTAAGTCAAAAATGCCTAAAGTGGAGGGGTTATAGAATTTATACTTAATTTTGTTTTCATAACAGTGCGACTTTATTCTATATTTGAACGTAAACTATAAGTTTGACTACTATAGGCGTCATTTACAATAACATTACTCACCTGGTCTTGAGGACTAGAGAGATTGAACATATTTGAATTAATGTAAACACGTCATTAAGAAACAACATATTTGAATTAATGTAAACACGTCATTAAGAAACAGAAAAATGCTTGAAAAATGATTTAAAATACGATTACTCTGTAAATAGAGGATGGCGCATTTTGAAAATTCCCTTATGACATATTTAGCATGTTTTCAGCAAAATGCAAAGAACAGACACAGCGATGTTCATTATTGCATCACCAGTAGATAACTCAAAATGACGTTTATCATAAAATTAATGACGTCACAATAGTGCCTGATAACTCAAGATAGAAACAGGATTATATAAAGTTTTTCCTACAAGCGACCTAGGGATTGTTACTTAAACTTGCATCTAAAGTTTGGTGTCATTTTGTCTCAAACCTACAAAGATATGGCACTTTATCCGCACATGTACCAAAACGTGTGTTGCAATTTGCTTCAGAAAAACTTCAGTATACTGGAGCGGCTTTTATATAAGGGTCTGTAACTCGAGAAAAATAGTGTTTCTTTATGTTTGGTACCATTTTAAAGGCGACAAATAGTTCTTTCAAGAAAGGTATGACATATTGTCGTAGCATTTACGTGACGAAAGTTATGAAGCTACTTGCATTCATATTTGAACAGCCCTCGTAGTCTACAAGTACAGTTCTAAAAGCCCTAACATTGCATTCACGCGGCAGATCAAAAAGTTCTTGGTTTGACCGGAAAAAAATTATATCCTTTTTGATATCGCATTCTTTTAGTCCATTGTTCAAGTATTGGCTTTCCTGTAGTCTATCACTGCCTATGTAAACGCAGCAGAGATAAGGACAAACCCTTGTATACTGAAGGACTAGAAACGCACCACCAGCTAGTTTATTGTCGAAAAAATATATTTTAATGATAAGAAAATAAAATTGACAAGTCCCGTCATTTAGCTTGCATTCGTTAAGAAAATTGAAACGCTGTAGTTTATGGTTGCCGTTACGTCGCGATAATTCAGAGACAACCCTTATTCAAAAAGTCACAATGTACCAATACCTTCCATAATTAGCTCAAAAAAGTTTTCAAACCTATGTTTGTTCTCGAAAGCAAAAGGGGAAAATCAAATCATGAAGTTAAAGCCTTTTAAGGCCTTTGACAACGTTCATTTCGTCTACATGACGCCAATTACCTTTTCGACGTACTTGGCCGTTTATATACGAAGGAACAGGAATAATCAAAATCTTTAAGTGCCACAAGATACTCATCAATCAGTTGCATAAAAGAAAAAGTACCCTGGCATGCGCGAACGTCATCGGCCTGTTATTTGCAGTTTGAAAAATAAGACTGACGATAATGCTGACGTAAGTAAAGAAACGCTGAGCATGGGAGTATAATTAAATGAGTATTTCCAAAACCGTTTGTGTTTTCCATTGGTTAAGACATCTGGCTACTAGCTGAAAGTGTTGAATTTCGATTGAATTAAACTGACTTTTGTGAATGTCAGACGATAATTAATGAAAATCACTAACGTCGGTTTTACGTCAGAATGAACAGCATGAGCAAATCGAAATTATGGCAAACAATGGTCCATTTTGTAAGGGCATAGAAAATGATTAAGGAAACGTCTTTGAATCAGAATTGTTGAAAAAAATAGTGAATGTATTATGGTGCGTTTCTAAAGTCCTTCAGTATATTTTATTTGTATGCCAAAAATAACAATAAAGCTTATGGAGGTGAGGCAGAGAACTTTTGTCGGCTTCGTAAATGTACGAGGGGGGTTCAATATGTAATGAAAACCCATTCATAACTCCATCCACAAACGCGTTAGGATTTTATGTCATATGCCAAACGAAAGATCGAAGCGCCGCCGTTTTAAAGGTGCATGCCAAATTTAATAAGTTTCAGACTTTTTAAAAAGCACACTAATTTACACTGCCTTTATTTTCCTCCGAATTGTGAAGACTCATTTTAACAAAGGTAGAAAGGCATGCTGTATTTTCTAAAACAAACATTTAACATGCATGAATCACATATCCATAGTTTTCTATCTTATTTTTCCTTTATCTGCTATATCTATAACACTTTTGAGTAGCACCGATTTCTCGTGCAAACGGTTTTATACGTTACCCCCTCCTACGTTGACGTTGTTTAAAGCAATGGACGTTACACTAAAATACGCACGGTTCTTAAAACTCGGAAATGTGGCTTTGTACCAAGAAAGGACAATTTTGGTTATATCGAAGTTTCAATACTTACAGTGCATAGGCAGCAGACCAGTTAAACTGAAACCAATATCTAGGGGTATCTCATCTGAGTGGTATACCCTTTTCGTTTCCTATAATTTAATTGTCTGCGATTAGCCAGCCAGATATGTACATGCAAATACGTGTAATAATGTCCAAATAATGCATCCGAATGCAAACATCGATGAAACGCGGTATTTTGTCTGATCCATTTCAGTGTAAGCCAGAGATGGCATTCTTTTAAGTGACTTTCTTATTTCAAATAACGTACTTGGGGGTACTTTATGAGTGAGATTAAATATGGAAATTTCAAAATCGGCTGTATTACTTGTAAATGAACATCAAAGCGACCTGAAAAAATGTTACAAATGATTTTCGTTTACATTTTCGCTATGTATTCGTTTACGCAAAAACGACTATGTCAATTGAATGCCAGAAAATGTAGCATCAAAGAGGATTTTAACCAAAATGGCAGCCTCAGTATTTCATAGAATATAAAGCAATATCAAAATAGTTTGCAGGTATAAATAACCAATATATGGATATATACCACACGAAGAAGCAGACTGAAAACACCCCTCTTTCATGTAGTTATCTGCTTTTGAAAACATTGTTTTATTTCATATCGCAGTGTACTTCAGCACCATACCTTGAAAGTGGCTTGTGTAAATTAGATAAGGAGCTGGACAACTACAGTTTTACATTTATTTAACCAAGAAACAGACCTTTTAATGAAAGTAATCATGAAGTGCGTAAATTTAAAACTTTGGGAAATTATTGGCTGTTTTCATTACATATTGAACGCCCCTCGATTACATATTGAACGCCCCTCGTATATGCTGTGAGAAGCTAGAAAAGATCCAGGCCTACAAGTAGTCCTACTTTTTACTTACTTTCAGAAAACTACTTTTCCTTATTCATGATTGGTTTCAGGAAAAGCTGAGATCCCGAGAATTTGCAACATTACCCTACAGCCTAGCGTTATAAAGTAGGCGACATACTTTGTCATATTCAGCGGTTTTCTAGCTTGTTATGACAACTAGCTTCCACAGACGTGATCCTTAAGATACTTTGGGATTACTTTCAGAGAAAAATGCATTTTGAGGGGGCAGATAACCCTTTATTTACAAACAATACTTTTTACCGTCAGATTCCCTTTTTTATACTTTAAATGACTCTTACTGTTTTCCTACTTTTTCATCAAAAGACACTTGTAAGCCTGAGGTGTGAGAAACTTTTGCCGCAGAAGAACTCAAGTTGAAGAATGCACGCATGCATCAGATCAGCACTACAAACCGAGGAATACATTAGATGAACCATTTCATTCTATTCTATGGTCTGATTAGAAGGGGCATATAGAGTAACACTATAATTATCTGAGTGCGCATACACTTTTACCCAGTTTCACAGCCAAAATAATGTCAATTTTATATTCATATAAGGTCGGAACGTTTTTAATTACACATTTCGATTTTTGTAGAAATCCTGCTCAGCAGTAGAATGAATTATTGACAACCTTTGCTTTTTAGCTCACCTGAGCCGAAGGCTCATGGGTGAGCTTATAAGCCTTATAGTCTACCAGTCACTTCGGCGTCCCTCTGTCCGTCCGTCCACAATTTCAAACATCTTATCATCTAAAACCACTGGGCCAATTAAGTTCATATGAAGACTCCTTAGGACGCGGGAACGAAAGTTTGTTCAAATGGTCCTAGTCACATGACCAAGATGGCCGCCACGCCCATATATTGTAAAAACCCTTTAAAAATCTTCGTCTGCAGAACCAGAAGGCCGATGACCTACGGACTTGGTATGTAGCATTTGGGTTGTGGGGCCTACCAAGTTTGTTCAAATAATGATCGTAGGTTTGCCTTGACCTACTTAACGTCAAGGTCAAACTTGCTTCCTAATGCATATAAATGGGAAAATGTCTGAAAAGTTGATTTTTTTAAAACTGTGGAAGCCTTAGTCATTATTCTCACTAGATATGTTTAACCTAATGAGAGAACGGCTATAAATAAGTTCCAAAGGTCAAGGTTGACCTTTCAGCTCAGGTCGCTCATAATTGAGTCCCATCAATACATTAAAACATAGTTTTCTCACAAACCATTGGCCCAATAGAGCTCAAATTTCATATGAATGCTCCTTAAGAAAAGTTAGTTAAAATGAATTCAAAATATTTTGGTCACATGACCAAGATGGCCGCCACTCCCATATATGGTAACCCTTTAAAAATCTTCTCTAGAACCAGAAGGCCTATGACCTTGGGACTTGGTATGTGGGGCCTACTAAGTTTGTCCAAAAGATGATCCTAGGTTGACCTTGACATACTTAATGTCAAGGTCAAATTTGCTTCCTAATGTATTTAAATTGGACAATTTCTGAAAAGTTGATTTTTATTAAAACTGTGGAAGCCTTAGTCATTTTCTCACTTGATATGTTTAACCTAATGATACTATGGCTATAAATAAGTTCCAAAGGTCAAGGTTGACCTTTTAGCTTGGGTCACTCATATGTCCCATCAATATATTAAAACATAGTTTTCTCTTAAACCATTGGCCCAATTGAACTCAAATTTCATGCGAAGATTCCTTATGATTGGTTAGCCAAAATGTAAGCAAAATATTTTGGTCGCATGACTAAGATGACCGCCACGCCCATATATGGTAAAAACCATTAAAGAATCTTCTAATCCAGAACCAGAAGACCTGTGATATTGGGACTTGGTATGTAGCATTGGGGATGTGGGTCCTTCCAAGTTTGTTCAAATGATGATCCTAAGTTGATCAACTTAAGATCAAGGTCAAATTTGCTTCCAATTGAATTTTTTGGAAAAGTTGATTTTTTAAATACTGTTGAAGCCAAAGTCATTATGCTCACTTGATATGTTAAACCTAATGAGACAATGGCTATAATAAGTTTCAAATGTGACCTACTTTATGGCAAGGTCAAATTTGATTCATAATGCATTTATATGGGATGAATCTTGGAATGTTCATTTTTCTATAACTGTTTATTCCGAAATCATAATACTTTCGAGAAATGTTTAACCTTATGAGAAGTTGGCTTTATATAAGTACCAAATGTCAAGCTGACCTGTGACCTTTTATCCAATGCTACTCATATGGACTGCCACATACCTATATCAACATTGGTTTCTCAGAAATCACTTGACTGTTTGATGGAGTATTCATTTGATTGTTTTGAGTCACTTGACCAAAATGTATGTGACACAGTCTTTGTGGCTGGTAGGAGATGGTAGGAGATGCACAATGCTAGTGGACATGACTGTTATTATGCTACATTAAGTGATATCTGCATGATTTAGCTTTTATCCCACGTGTTAAATCATTTGATATTTAGGTTAAAAAGTATTGTATTATTGTGATAGTACATACACGATGTATAAAATATATGACTCATACATACCACCAATGACCAGGAGCAGGGTGTACCTCAAGGGGGTGTTTTGTCTAAGACACTCTTTAATATCAAAATTAATGATATTGTGAAATGTTTAGGTAATCTTACTGATTGCTCATTATACGTTGACGACTTCTGTATCTGTTATCGCTCAAAAAGCATGTCGACAATTGTACGTCAACTACAACAAAATTTGAATAAGATTGAAAATTGGGCAACAAGCAATGGCTTTAAGTTTTCCAAATCAAAAACACAGTGTGTACATTTCTGTCAGTTGCGCAAGCAACATGATGATCCGGTTTTACATTTATATGGATCACCTATTCCAGTTGTTGAGGAATCTAATTTCCTTGGCATTTTATTTGATAGAAAACTGAGTTTTATACCCCATATTAAATATCTCAAAGCTAAATGTTTAATAGCATTGAACCTTTTAAAAGTGCTTTCCCATATGTCTTGGGGTGCAGACCGAACTACACTTCTCAAGCTGTATTGGTCTCTAGTCCGGTCAAAATTAGACTATGGCTGTATTATATATGGCTCTGCACGAAAATCATATCTTCAAATGCTTGATCCTATACATAACCAAGGACTAAGATTAGCTTTAGGGGCTTTTAGAACTTCTCCTGTTGCTAGTCTCTATGTGGAAGCAGATGAACCATCACTATACTCAAGAAGAGAGAAACTCTCTTTGCAATATGCTA
Organism: Loripinus fragilis; assembly: GCA_964019695.1. Classification (NCBI taxonomy): domain Eukaryota; kingdom Metazoa; phylum Mollusca; class Bivalvia; order Lucinida; family Lucinidae; genus Loripinus; species Loripinus fragilis. Next base: position 172,184 of record CAXHUL010000440.1, on the reverse strand, counting down.
TAAGACTTGCTGCTAACCCATCAAATCCTGCTCACGAAGTTACATTCCCACCAAATTATGTTGATTTATATGAACAATAACCTAAAGCTATTAAATCATTTGGCATCAGAATTTCACCACTCTTAGAATCAGCAATTATCAAACCACAAAATATTGAAAAACATTTTACACCAAATATTCCAGCTTGGTGTATAAAACCACCTGAAATACTTTTTGATTTACATTTCGGGGAAAAATCTGAATCAAATCCACACATATTAAAAGATTATTTCAGAAAAATGCAAAGTCGTTATAAGAATTACCAACAAATTTATACTGATGGGTCAAAGGAAGACTCAAAGGTTGGTTGTGCTATTATATCAGGCAACCATAGTAATATGCAACGTATACCTGACGATTCATCAATTTTCACTGCTGAAGTCAAAGCAATTGATATAGCTTTAGATTTCATTAGCACTTGTGATGCTAACAATAGATTTATATTTTCTGACTCGCTTTCTGTATTGAAAGCAATGAACCATACCAGTTCAAAGAATCCACAGATTCAGAAACTTTTATAAAAATTTCATGAGCTTTTAGCTTATCAAGAAATTGTTCTCTGTTGGATTCCTAGTCCTATAGGTATCAAAGGGAATGAGATGGTAGATAAGCAAGCAAAAACATCGCTTTCATTAGAACCAACTTCTTTTAAGATTCCGTTTTCTAATTTTAAACCATCTATCAATAAATATATCTTGGAAGAATGGCAAACTTCATGGAATAACAGCATTGGAAATAAATTTCTTGACATAAAACCAACTATTGGTGAACATCAATCAGTTGTTCGAAACATTAGAAAAGAAGAAAAGACATGATTTTAAAAATAGCGATTAGATTTTGTTAAAAAGATTTGTTTGTCTTAAAAATGTCATAATTCTATCAATATGTATATCTTGAAATAATTCTTTCATGTTATCAACATGGAAGCAATTATTTCTTACTTGTGCAAAGTCGCCACATTCCAAAAGGAAGTGACGTACAGTGAATGGTGCGTCGCAACCAACACATTGTGGCTGCTCTTCACCTTGTAGTAAGTATGAATGAGTGACTCGTGTATGACCTAAGCGGAGTCGAGCTAAAACTTTGCACCCTTACCTACTCATTGTATCAAACCATAATACAGATTATATTATGTTGTATTCTGTTCAGTTAGAGAACATATACAGTTATCTGAATAGGTCTTTGAAACTGTCAGATATTGTACGTGGTCTCTCCTGTCAACAATCGTATTGCAACCTTTTATCATTATACAAACTCATCATCATCATTCCTTTAATTTTATCTTACAAAGTTATACTTTTTCCATCCATATCATGTTTAGTTTAATACCGTATGACGCTTATGACCCACAAGGGTTGATGCGTCGTTAACCGAACAAACAAACTCTACCTCAGTCCCGTTTGCACCATGGGCAGTAGATTATCTTTAAGCAGAACTGACTCGTTAATACTTTAGTTAGTGCCTTAAAATATGCAGCTATAAAACAATTTACATTTTTTTGTATAACGAGCTTCACATTTCCTTAAAGCTATTATCTTTTATTGCTTCTCATTTTGGGAGATGACATGATAAGGAGGATGTCAAAAATTAAATAAGTGGCTCTGTGGTAGAGCTTAACTCAATATCTAGGGGTTGTGGGTTCGAGCCCCACTGGCGTCACTGCAATATGTCATTGAGCAATCCACACTGGTCTTTGCTTAGTACTGGTCCAGGAAGACCTGTCCCAAAATAACTAAAAGTTGACTGGGACGTAAAGAATCAAAACAAAAGCAAAGGCTAAATCTTTAAATAGTGCAGACAGATGAAACGTATATTAGATGAAACAATAAATGATGCACAATTTAGTATCAGGAAAATATGCTTCCAGTAGCTAAGATTAATCGGGAACAGGACTGATTTAGAGTCCCAACAAAAGACTTTGAAATGCCCGGTATCAAGCCTCTGATCCTTGGTCTGCTAGGACTACAGCACATATGCTGAGAGACAGACAGGAGTAGTATGTGGGTCACTTGGGCGTCACGTACTGCGCATGCGCGGCGGCCATATTGGATGACGTCATCATTAGCGTCAAGTTAAAAAAAGGTCCCTTATGACCATACAAAATCGTGTAAAAAGGTCCTTTTTAACCAGCCAAATGGATGCTGTAGAATTAAAGCATTAAGTTCAAGGTCACTCTTGTAATGACGTCATTTTCTATTTTTTGTAACTGACACGTTCAGACCTGTTTATCTATATTTAGACATTATGACCTCTTACACTCTGAGCCCTTTTCTTCTGACACGTATTCAGACAGCTGTGCGTTTAAGGAAAATCAATTTTAATGACCTCTATAAAAGAAGTGCAATAAGATGCACCTGACCCATTTTAAGGTCCCTTATGACCACACAAAATGAATGCTTATTGGCATAAAGACTGTATATGTACGATAAATACCTACAGGCGCGTAGGGCAGTCAGTAACGTACCAGAGTGCAGATACTTGTCTGTCTGCGGATCCAGGGGTCGCGAGTTCTATCCCGGCCAGGTTTCACCATTTCTAAGGCCCCTTATTACCACAATGAGTCATTTCATCAGGGTCTTCGCTGTTTGGTAGATGCCCATCTGACGTTCTACCTAGGGGGGTCCACTATAGGCGCAGATGAAACGATAAATGATAGAGATGTGCAGACTGGTTTGAGTCAGTACTAGGTACACATGAGATAAGTATTTATATCTATCAAAATGGCTCATTGCTCATGAGAACAAAAATCTGAGCAGCCTTTGCAGATCTTTCGCTGTTAACAGACGACGCTAATAGGTAAAGGGCTTATTTGATTAGGAATCATACCTCATATGAGCCATGAAAATTTGGCATTTAAGGCTCACTGAAGGCTCAGACTATTCTGCCCCAATGTGAAGACAAGCAAATGCGCGTACACGCACAGAAAGACAGACAGACACACACACATACACACACAGATCAGTGACCTGATCTTGATCCAAACTGTTTTCAAAGGTTACCAGCAGACGACAGTCATCATAAAATAATTTGATTGTATCTAAATTAAACACTATTGGTAATCGTAAAAAAGCAATAAAATGCACAATAAAAGTTATAAAATATGACTGATTTATGGACATATCACATGGCAAATGAGTTGTAGGCTGCTAGGAAAAATCAAAGGGACAGAACTCACGTTTGAAAATCTTGCTTGCGTACATACAGTTGTTTCTCTTGGACCCTAACAATAATTGGGGGTTCAGTCTGCGCAGGCATGAGATTTCCAACACTTTGGTTTGTGCGACCAGCAAAGGCTCAAACACGCCTGCACATACGCGCAGACTGATCAGAACCTTTGCTTGTCGCTTGAATATTTAATGAGTGTTAAGCTACTAACTGAACATAATTTGGAGTTTCTAAGCTTAAAAGGGGTCTGCACAGGCTCGTCTGAGACTACACTTGTCAAAATGCCACATTGATGGAAATCACATGCGGCGGCTCATTTATATGAATCAATAATGTGCAGGACCCATGATGAGCATTTTCACTCACTGACCTCGATCAATAGAACACTGATACTATTTATAGTTGACGAGTTTTTAGACAATTTTAGGGGGGTTTATTTTTTCTACAATAACGTAGACCATATCCCCTCTATAGCTAAGACTAGCTGTTATTTAACGTGCATAAAACATGCATTTAAGCACCCACAAACACGCATACACCTCTACAGAGAATCATGCAGACAGACAGACACACAGACAGACAGACACACACACTTATGCATAGAACCATACAGACAGACAGACACACACCCACACACCTTTGCAGAGAACCATGCAGACAGACACACACACACATTTGCAGAGAACCGTGCAGACAGACACACACACGCACGCACACACATTTGCAGAGAACCGTGCAGACAGACACACACGCACACACACACTAATGCAGAGAACCATGCAGCCAGACAGACAAACATACACGCGCACAAGTGAGGGTACGGCTGTAGTTGGGTCAATATTTAGCTGGAAAGCCCAAAAATAACACATTAGTATACTTTTCTATATTTATTTTACAAGGATCCAGCGCATTAACAAACAGACATACAAACAGACATTTTACAATAGAGTACAATATTGTGGAAAAACGCAAATAGCCATTCGTCATGCACTCGATAATAAAGGGTATAATGATAGGGATACAGTGAGGATACAGCAGGGGTACAGTCAGGGTACAGCAGGGGTACAGTTAGGGTACAGCAGGGTGGGGGCAGTGCAAGAGGACAAGTAAACAAAATCATCTGACCAGAATAAAGTGCGTTGCGCTTTAATAATGAGATGTTTTTGCAACGTAAGAATCTCTCTAAAAGACACTAGTATAAGACCACCATGTCCAACCCAAGCGATACGACATACTATTTTGATCAGGAGGAGGTAAAGTGTCATATCAAGATCATGAAATGGACAGGTGTTATAGGCATCATATTAGTCTCTCTTAGCACACCACTCTGTATTTTAGCGAGCATGAAATGGTCGAATAACTATTCTTTTGATTATGTAATGGAAGTCAATCAGACTGCATGCTCATATCTGAAGCGATTTGATCTCAAAGATAATGTAATTTTATCGGTGTGCAACAGAGATGGAGAAATCATGTTAGATATACGCCTCTTCCTAAATCAAACGGCTACCATTCATGGTATCCCATTGAACCTAAGACAATGGAACGTTCTACAAGGAGTATCCAATAGTGTGAATAGAGCGATCGAAATAGGAAAACACATGTAAGAACCAGTGATCAAGGAAAAAGTTCAATTCATGATGGAGCTTTCAAGTGTCTTTAATCGAATTCATTTCTTATTAGAGTTGAAAAATGCATCAGGAGATGACAGAATCATCATGTTAGAATACATTACTCCGGGGCAAATGGCCTATATAGGAGAGATAGCGCGCATAATATACCACCATACATTTTCTTTGTTGATTTGAGACCTGGCTTATTTTGAGGACAGAAGCTTAGTGTTACGCGTATTATTTTCATAAAGGGTATCTTTTCGTGGAAAAGTAGCCACACTAGTTCGTTACCACAGAATCTTGTCAAGACTTCTACGAACGTATTACCTCCAGGCCACAATCCAAGATCAAATACAATCTCAACGAGAATCTTAGTTTACCATAACATGAGGTCGAGATGGTGGTGGTGGTGGGTGGTTTTGGTGGTGGGTGGTGGTGGTGGTGGTTGTGGTAGAGGTGGTAACAGATTGTAAGAAGGCTGAAAAGCGTTAGAAGGTATAGACACATTATTCGTTGAGACAAAATGATCAGGTGTTTGATCTGCAACCAGTCCTATAGTAGGCGTGATGCATTGCGAAGACATGAACGCAATGCAATGGCAGTGGGAAAAATATCGACCAGTCACAACCATTGAAGGAAATAACATTTCAACATCCCTTTTGTATGATGGTGACTGGGCCCAGAGGATCAGGGAAAACTGAATGGACTAGAAAGCTATTACTCACCTCATTAATACACCCACCTCCAGAACGTATCTTATGGTGTTTTGGGCAATGGCAACCCTTGTATGAGGATCTTCAGGAGAGAATTCCACGGAAAGAATTTGTGCATGGCATCCCAGACTATCTCAATAGTCCTCAGTTTATCAATCCAGGTAAACGGAACCTAATTATCTTTGATGATCTGATGACTGAAGCGAAGTGTGACCAGAGAAGATCTATGACGAGATAACCATAAGGTCGTGAAGTGGCTTCTTCAAATCGCTTCAAATGTTTTGACCCCCTGGGCAACCCCAGCGCCCAAAAGTCCAACCCTGGGATATGACCCAGGTGACAGAACCAAAATCCCTTCTGATATAATTTGTATCTTTCATTTGACAAAGTTTGGTATAAAAATCTTTGAAATTGACATGGTAACCAAAATTTAATGATATTTGACCTAGTCCCGAGGTCACAAGTTTGACCTTAGGCTTGCATTCTGTTCTGCTCGTCATCCCAGTCGAATTGATATGCCACATGACTATGTTTGAAATTGTTTTGACCCCTGGGCACCCCCAGCGCCCCACCCCAGGGGCATGACCCAGGTGACAGAATGTAAATCCCGTCTGATATGTTTTGTATCTTTCATTTGTGAGAAAACACACAAAGTTTAGTTTAAAAAAATCTTTGAAATTGATTTTGTAATTGACATTAAATGATATTTGACCTTTTGACCCCACCCCAGGGGCAGGGCAAAACTATTTTGCCGTTTCACGCCCCATTCATGTGAGCAACTCACAAACTAAATTTGGCTGAGTTTCGTCCAATGGTTTAGGAGGAGATAGCATAACGGACAGACGGACGGATAGACTGAGGCAATTACAGGTTTTCAAGTACCCATCAACAAAAAAGTAGGAATGAAAATTGGAAAAGACTATTGGTGTAAAAAGTAGGGATAGTAGGCCTTTTCCAAGTACAAAATTTATCACAATGAGTAGTGAGAATTTCACACTAAATAAGCAGGATAATAGCTGTTAAAATAGTACAAGCTAAATAGAGAGCCATTTTGAGTTAAAAATAAAATTTTGAGATGTTTTTCAGGGCGCTCCCCGAACAAATACATTAGATAAATTATTAAATACAAGCCAGCTGAGCAAGCGAGGAAAATTTCTCGATATTTACATGTAAACAACACTTTGGAATGAAGAAGAAGGGACAGTAGGGCATTTTTAAGAAATAGTAGGTAAAAGTAGGAGCAAATCAAAAAGTAGGGCCCACTTGAAAGCCTGCGATTACAATATCCCCTTCGCTTTTTTAAAAAAAGCATGGGGATGATTATGCATAAACTGCTTGATAAACAGTGTAGATCCAGATCAGCCAGTGTTTCTGAAACAGTGTAGATCCTGATCAGCAAGCTGGCTGATCTGGATCTACACTGTTTGCAAGGTAACCCAAATGTGATTTCAGAAAGGCGATATTTTAAATAACGTTTTGCCACACATCTTGTCAAACACATATGCTATAAATAAAGCCATTAATTGAAGGAGTTCTAGCGATAAGGCGTATATTTTCCCTAGTTGACATGATTACAAAACCTAAATTTTCGAATTGCCCTAATGGTTTTAAAATTGGACTGTTTCGGTAGTAAAATATGCATAGAAAGCATCAAAATAGGTTTCCAAGCGATTCATCATTTACAAAGCCGTGAAAACTTGCGCCTTCTAGTCCCACCCGTCATTTTACGTCTTTTGACTGGATGCCGTTTAGACGAGAGTTTTAGTAAATCCTTTGCAGGCTTTCAAAAAGTAAAATTTCTAAAATATTAAGGATATAAGTGCCCTTTATTTTCTGAAAATATCGGAATTCCTTCTGCTCATGCGTACGAAATATACTTAAAATTGTGACGTTTGTCATTGAAAAGATGAAACTGGCGTCTTTCAGTTTGTTTTTAGATGCTTCCCCCCCCCCCCCCCCCCCCTAGATGCCCTTTGGACAATTGAATGTCGCTATACAAATGTATAACATATGTAAAGGGCGTCTTGGGTCTAGGGGGGAAAGGGTTTGTATAAGCGAAAGAAGACATCGAATATCTGACAAAATAGACCACTTTGCAAGATGGTCGCTTTTATTGTACATCAACTGTATAAATAGTTTTACTGTACATAGCGTGGTTCCTTGTTTAACGGTCTAGTTCCCATATATACTCAACAAAAAAAGTTAAGGAAATTATGTTTGAGGGGCTATGCCAAAAGGTCTAAATCATTTTAAGACATTTGAATTTCACAATGGTATGATGTAACCATTTTCCTTTAGAATGACGCTTTATCTTGGTCTGTAGCGCCCATAGCAGCTTAGTAAATCTATTTCAAAGTTGACTGGTCTTCACTCCATTTTTCGCAAAAAACAGTTTACGGAGCAAACATAGGTTTTCATACATTAACGTTCGCCAGGTCCCTCGGGAGATGCAGATGTTTAAAACCTAGGACAACAGATCAGGTGCTTATAGAGGGACACTTGATCAGTCCAGTGTACATGGATGAGGTGTTGAGGTCTGTTGTCCTGCTTTTTTGTGCAAAAAAAAAAAACAGTGACAGTTCCAGGCCTAGGATGACAATGCCAGAACATACCTCACTAGAATAAGCAATACACAATGTTGTGCGCATTGACTCAGTTCGCTCATCAGACATGTCTAAAATTTTAACATGTCTATGACAATTTTGGGCAGAGGGTCCAACGCATATTAATGGCATACAGAAACCCCAAGCTTTTCGATGCAGTAATGGCATCAAGAAACCCCAAGCTTTTCGATGCAGTGTTACAGGGGATATTGATGCGGATCCCTCAGCACCAAATCACCAGTATTCAGAGTATGCGAAACCGGTGATAGTCCTTATTTGCCACTGACTAGGGACGCACTCGTTACTGAAGAAGGCATTCTCACCTTCGAAATGTGATGTTTAAGGCTATCGAGTTAATTTCATGTGACATTCAAAGGAATTGCACTTCAAGTTTTGAAAACTTACATGTTTTTCTTGTGTTTATAGAGAATACTCTGTAGTCATTTTTTGCGAAAAATGACTTTGACCCCTGGGTTACTTGACACTGTGCCACAACAAAGGTATTTGTGCTAGCAAACTTAAGTAAACATTTTTCTCATCTAAACAAATAAATAAAAATTGAATAAATTGTTTCCTTTGGTTTTCTTATGTTGCATGTTTTTCTGAGATTTCCTTAACTTTTTTGTTGAGTATATGTTACTGAATAACAAGCACAGTTGATGATCGAAATAAATTCTCATTCAATAAGAAGTAGAGTTATTACATGCATAAAGGAAACCCCGTTCTAAATATCAATGGTCCATTGACGGCTCTTCTATATATATTTGTTGAATGTGCCTAGTTTTTCCAGTCGTTATTTCAACAAAACAAAATTAACGTCTCGTTTAGGGAGATTGCTCGCCTTATCGCTAGAAATTCTTTGTTCAAGTGAATAAACTAGTTGAACATCAACTTTAGCAAGTAAGAAAAATGATCACTGGCTTCACGTGAAGGGCTTCATGTTAACTTTGCAATGATTTCATGAATAGACCAAAAATGGAATTTATTTCTTATATTTACATTTTATATTATCAGTCAAGTATCAATTTTAATTTTCATCTAACTTGGCTGCTTTTCCAGATATTTTGAATTAAATCACGGAGGGTTTGGAATAGCCAAAACGCCAAATTTCCTACGTCATGGTGATACCTGTGCAGCGTAAGTTACTAACGCAAACGTCAGTAAACAAGCAATGTTATTGGATGGCGTTGACGTTGATCCACTCAAATGGGGCGTATGTGGGTGTGGCTTGAATTTATTTGTACGGCATCTCAAATGTAAAGGTTCAATTTAAACTCAAAGTGGTTCAATTTAAACTCAAAGTGGAAATGTATATATATATATATTAATAAATGTTGGAAAACACGCTGAAACTGATTTCAAACGAAAGCATTTTTCGGAAATATGCAGTGAACAGATACTGACGCATGTGAAAATATACCTTCATCAAATAGGTTATGGAGGAAAATTGTAATCATTTTCACCAAGCAGATAATAAAATCAAAATATGTTTTTTCAAATATTACTGCTGATGTGTAGTTTACAACGAAACTATGACGTGATTCAGAACTAGGATAGATTTTAACTGGGCAATTAACTGTACGAGTCAGAAAAGGTATCACGATACGATTTCAGTGAATCCTTGCAGCTCTAGTGAAGTTATATGAAATTTGGACCAGTGATTCAGGAGATGTTGTTTAAAGAAAAAGTTTACAGGCGGACGCTAGACAGACAAAGACCGATCACAGCTGAGTATTTTGGATCAGCTTTAAAAACACTAAGAAAAAATTGGGCATAGGTTCCCCTGTATTTTGCATTTTCTTCGTCACATTACACAGGCCTGATTAAAGATATGGACAAGACAGAAGAAAGGGGAAAAGGTGGGCGTCATGCATTGGCTCATTACGACTACAAGAGTCTTAACTAAGTGTCCGCATCCAATGCACAGCCTTTCCCCCTAAATTAACCTTAGACAGATATAAAAAGAAACATACCTCAAATGCATCATGTGATAGAGCTCCGTTACCAGTGTTGTGTGACTCTCTGGCATCCTTTGGGATTGAAGCTTCATTTTTATTAGTTTGATTTATAAATTATACTGGGAAGTTTAGTCACCATTGTTTGAATTTTAAACAGTTTCATAAGAAAAAAATAAAGAGCCTTTAATCCAAGTGACACAGTTATTTGGTATTATAAATATATACCCTCTTGATCTTGTCTTTGCACGGTGTTCAGAATGTTTCCTTAGCATCACTAATGGATACCGAATAGACCCTTTTAAGCCTTCATTTTCTGGGAGGGGAAAATCGAGTCAACTACATATATAAAATTCATCAGAACAAGTGTGCATACTTGTGTCCTGGGCCTGCTCCTGGAAGCTCCTAGAAAACACCGGCTCTCTTCAGTAAAAGATTGCCCTCTGAACTGGCGTCCAATTTCGATAAATGCGTACGGTGCATATGGCTTGTTATATCACTTACACTGGACGATTCGTACATTCTCTGTCTCGCTTGGGAAATGAGAATAGATGCCGCAACTGCCAGAAAAATACAGAGACATTTGACAATCGCGCGAATCCGCCATTGTTGCTTTGCCACATCACATGACTAGTTTCTCATGGCTACCAAGTAAACAGACTGGTTCCTATCCAGCCTATGTAAAGCAATGTGGACGCTGAGTACCAAAATCACCGACACCCCTGTTGGATGCGCAGTTGAATGATTCAGCTTCACCCCCGTGTATGTCACATTCGTGAACTCCTCTACACAAGTGACGAAAAACAATACTTATTTTCGCCATCTTTTTCGAATAGACTTTAAGCTTAATGTCAGGATATCAGTTCAAAAATATAAATTCAATTTTCAAAGTAACGCAAATGATTTTAGAAAAAATAAATTAGGACTGAATAGCAAGTCCATTAACCTTCCTACTGTATAATTTTTACTAAAATCTGTTGACCACCATGTGGAAAGAAATTTTCATTTTGCATGATTTTTATCTGAACCGGCACTTAAATTCAAGACTGGGTACGGCCCCCTGGGTTGACACGCGGGTTTTGCCAAAGTAAGTAAGGTTGCAAAGATCAGGAATCGATACAATCAAGTACCACACCTGACCCAGGATACCAATGGGAAAGTGACAAGCCTTTTTTTTGGCATATAGTAATCGCACTGTCCGTCCGTCCCGCTTTCGTGTCCGGTTCATATCTCCTATATTCTTTGAGGTAGGAATTCCAAATTTAGTGTGGATACATCTTGGGATGGCGGAGTGTCGCGTACCATTTTCGGGTCACTGTGACTTTGACCTCTGACCTAGTTTTTAGAATAATCGTGTCCGGAGCATATCTTTTATTATTTGAGGTAGGAATCTCAAATTTGGTGTTTGGATGCATCTTGGGATAACAAAGTGTCGCGTACCATAATGGGTCACTGTGAACTTGACCTCTGACCTAGTTTCTAGAAACTGCATTGAGTCTGGTTCATATCTCCTATATTCTTTGAGATAGGAATTCCAAATTTGGTGTGTAAATGCATCTTGCAATGACGGGGTGTCACATGACATTTTGGGGTCACTGTGACCTTGACCTCTGACCTAGTTTTAAGAATTATTGTGTCCCGAGCGTATCTCTTATATTCTTTGAGTTAGGAATTCCAAATTTGGTGTGTGGAAGCATTATGGGATAGCGGAGTGTCATGTACCATTTTCGGGTCACTGTGACCTTGACCTCTGACATAGTTTTTAGAATAATCATGTCCAGAGCATATCTCTTATATTATTTGAGGTAGGAATCTCAAATTTGGTGTGTGAATGCATCTTAGGATGACAAAGTGTGGCTTACCATAATTGAGTCACTGTGAACTTGACCTCTGACCTAGTTTCTAGAAACTGGTGCATATCTCCTATATTCTTTTAAATAGGAATTCCAAATTTGGTTTGTAAATGCATCTTGGGATGCCTGAGTGTCACAAACAATTTTTGGTGACCTGGACCTATGACCTAGTTTTCAAGAATTATTGTATCCAGAGCATATCTCCTGTATTATTTGATGTAGGAATCGCTTATTTGGGATGGTGATTCCTCTTGGTATGGCGGAGTGGTGCATACCCCCTGACCTCTAGGCATTAGTTAAATGGTCAAATATTTTAAGTGTGAAATAAGGTATATTAATTCCTGGTTGTGAAGTAGAAATTGGATTATACGAGCATGCTTTGTCTGTCTGTCAAATAATGGTTTGCAGAACCTAGTTTGGCTCAGCTCAGCAGTATTTAGGTGGTCACAGTTAAATGCCATGAGATATACATGTACCCTTAAATTTCCCTCAAACATTGAAAGTTTAAAAGATATTGCAGGGATAAAAAAAATGGGGGTGGGGGCACCTGTAGACAAATTCCACAATCACAAACCGCAGACAACCCCACAGTACCGCGAGGAAGAGCCGCTCAACCATCACGAGACACCAGGAAGACAAATCATGCAAAGCAACCAGCTCTCTCTTTCCCATCAAGATGATTGCAATACTAGAATGGACATAAAGTAGCGTACAACAAAACATAGAACAATTACAGACTCCACAGTAAACAAAAAGTCAACACCAACAGAACCACCGCCTCTGAATAAACAGCAGCCTAAGCCACGGGGCTTCGCCCTAGATTCTGCTCTTGTTAAAGTACAAGAAATGGTCAGCTCACATGGGGGCCTTCTAACTAATGCAGTGTATCATCATGGAGAAACACTCTATTCAAATTAACACACCATGATGAAACAAAGAAAAGGCCTCATGACTCACAGATAGTCAGAGCTAAAGAAAACCTCAAAATAGCAAACTTTCCATTCTAGTATCATATGAGCCTCATCTATGGCTATGCCAACACAATTTCCACTTCTAGATGAAACTATAACCACACTGGGTCTTAATAAGTGTCTCTGGGTGGGCAAACAACGCTATACAAGCCTTTTTCAACTTCACTTAGTGGAATAGTGTGGATAAGATTGCCATCTCTATCATCCTGAAGCTGAATTAGTGTTGTGACTAAAGGTTTCTGCCTGATTGCACATGAAGTCAATTGCGCAGGAACTGATTCCTTGTGATGAAAGGGCTGTGAACTGATCTGTCATGATACTGTTCAGAGGCGTGATAATTACAGTTGTTCGTGGCAGTGAGAGGAACCCCCTTTTCAAGCTTATTACAAAATGCACCTACTGATATATTAAGCTTTTCTCAAACCCTGTTGGTAAAACTGCCAAAACATCTTGACTGGACATAACTGCCTCAAGACACACATACTGCTCCTCATGTAAGACCTTTTTGAAGCATATGTGTGCCTTGGCCTTATCTATCAAAATCTGATCTGCCATCCAGCTTCAAATGAAAAAGTTAACTCTATTTTTTCCAATTTGTGTATATTGACGGTTTTCCCTAAATCAATGTTTAGAAACTTTACTTTATACCAAACAAAATTCATTACAACGTTATTTTTTTCGCCCTTTTGAAATCGTTATATTTTTAAAGGAATTTCTAGTTTTGCAATCACGTTGATGTGGAAAAGAAATATAAGTTTTATTGATCTCCGCAAATATAAAACAGAATGCGTGTTTTCTTGCATGTAGCACTACTTGTAAAAAAATGTTTGAAAGGTACCTAAGATCTCTAACCCATATAGTACAATAGGTTTCACTAAATGATCAAATAAATGTAAACTAGTTTTTATACTCGCTTTGCCAGTTGTTGTTAATTTAGTAAGTATAGATGAAATTTTTATGGATTCTTATTAATGCCATATTTTGCATACTTGAAGACAACACTTACTGAAAAGTGCTTACCAAAGTAATGGCAATGTCTAAAATTTTCAAGACAATCCTCAGCACCTTCCAGCTTTGTTAAAACTTTGATTTTTGTAACATTTACTTGTAAACGCCAGTCACGACAGGAATCGTGTAATTTATTTAATTTCTCTTGAAGGCTGACTGCCATTGTAGATAGAAGTACAATATCATCTGCATACAATAGCCAGCTAAGTGGCAAGTTATTACAAGAACGGTATCAGGTGTGTCATTTAAATAGGAAGGTACGTAGGTCATTAATAAAATAAATAATTAGTACTTAGTACACACGGACACCGACATTTGATAAAAGAGGTCAGTATGATATTCGCCAACCCAGACGCATACGCTACTTTTACCATAAAACCTACATAAAATGTCACAAAACCTCCCATTGATATTTAGCTCTTTTAACTTAACTTGTAAATCAGGGTGAATAACAGTCAAATGCTTTCGAAAAATCAACAAAACAAGAGTACAGCTTTCCACCTTTAATATTAATGCTTTTGTCAATTAACTATTTTTTATAATAAACATGTAGTCTGAGGTTCTTGCGTTTAAGTAAAACCTTTTTGAACGTTATCAAATATTTGATTATCTTCCAAAAACATGCCAAGTCTAGAATTCAGAATCATATTGAAAAGTTTTCCAAGGTTGGACGTTATTGCAATACCATGATTATTAGATTGGGTTGAATTGTCCTCTGCCTTGAAAATGTGTGTGGTGTGACCTTTTGCCCATGCTGAAGAAAAAATTAAGATTAATATTTTTTAAACAAGGTAGTAATAAGGTAGCCCCAGATTTTAATACTGATACTATCAAAACCTGATGGCTTATTATTTATAAGCGTTGCAATACAATATTGAATTTCCTTGTCTTTTATGACTGATAGTATCCATTAAATACAATGTATTTGTTTGTCATTTTCAAAAACTTAAAAATTCCATGTGTTTGGATCAATAGCTAAATCTGGACCTTTGTGGTTTTCTTGTTCTTCAGTGAATTAACAAAAGTCTGATATGCCATTAATTTGCAAATTATCTAGTTTAGAACAATGCCTTTTGTGTAATTTTTCCTTTTTTACTGAATATCTCAATAAAAATTCCAAAGGGAATTTAATCACACTAAAACACTATGTTTACTCTGTTTCAAATTTTTGGCCACTTGGCCTTTGTCAAGAAACAAATAACTAGATTAATGTTGTGAGCTACATCTCCATTGTCTAAGCCAACCAGTAAATATAAATGACGTTATGATATTGTCATGGGCAAAATGACGTCACTTCCAGTACTGCTTTTACTATGAGTTTCTCGGTGTATTGTTAAAAGGTTGATTGCAAATTTAAGTTGTTGAGGATGGTGCACTCTCTGTTGCAGCATTCAAAAAGATGGCCCTGTCATATTTTGTTTGTAGGCAGGATGAAATTTGGGTAGTGGTTGAGGCTTTCTTATCTATTTCATTCTTTTCTCTTACTCTTTCGGGGATGGGTTTGGACATGACTGAAATTTTGTTGATTGTGACCTTAATTCCTAACTCAATCAAATTTTAAGTTGTAAGTTTTACTATCATTTCAAGAAGGATGTGCAAGAGATCCTGCAAAATAACTTAATATCCAGCTATTTCAGAAAGAGTGTCTATCATTAATAGCCTGTTGGTTGTGGACTGTCTGCTTCAGCTGTCAGAGAGATGGCCCTGTCCCATGCTTCTTTTCTCGTTCCCTTTCTCTAGAAGATGTCCTGACATGACTGAAATATTGTTGACTTGGATTTAAGGCTTAAACAATCAATCAACCAACCTCTAATTAATGAAATTATATCATATCTGTCTTTGTTCCCTATCAACAATCATATTGCAATCTATATAATATCAACCAAAACCTATATGTATTTATCATGTGTATACTTTTATTTAATCTATCGTATTTTAACTTTCATTAATACCAGAATATCTTAAATCTTGATGACGCGTATGACCCAAACCGGTTGATGCGTTGTTAAACTTTAACTCACTCACATCATATCGTTTCGCGTTTAACTACTGTAATATATCATCACAGAAACAATAGCTCAGTGTAAGAGTGCGTGGGCTGCCTCGCCAGCATCAAAGCATTGTGTCCTTGAGCAAGACAAATTGCTTATTACTTGTTCAACCAAGGAAGACAGGATCCTGACATAACTGAAAAAACTGTTGACTGGGACGTAAAGAATCAAATCTAACAAATAAAAGACATTCTTATCAAATTAACACACTATGACGGTACAAAGAAAATGTCTCAAGTCCACATATAGTAGTCAGAGCTAAAGTAAACATCAAGTTGAGCCACTGTGAGCCCAGCAAAAGGCAAGCATCAGGTGTCAACCAACCGCAACGTATGAACGCTTTGCATCAGGGCCATCATTGAGTCTGGTGCCTAAACATGTGATGCCAGATGAACAGATTTTGTAAGTGCTAGGAGCTGTTGTATTTGTATCTTAAATCTTGTCTTGGCTGTGTTTAACACTACAAAAATTCATCTTGAGGATAGCGAATTGGCTTGTGTCTAGCAATACCAGCTTGCAAACAGGTAACACTATTTGCTGGAGAGTCTCTATCTTTCAGCTCCATCTGATGCATAGTGGCCACAAATGGCAGCTCTCCCAACTCCAGATGCATGATCTTGTAATTCAGTTTGTGACAGTAAGAAAGGCTGTAGCCTCACAAAAACTTCCCTGAAGAGCATCTCCTGAAACGAAAGAAAACGTCATGTATAGTTTTTTTTTTTCGGAAATATCATGACAATTTTCTAGTAGAAAGCTCTCGAAATTGGTTTGACCGTTCCAAGGCGGTGGTGCTTCTTTTGAGGATCATTTATATTATTTCTGTCTTGTTTTGTTCTGCTTTTATGCACGTTTGTTTGCTGACGCCTTGTGGTCACCTGCTGGGAAAGGGCTGATCTCTTGGCTCTGTTTGTTGATGCCTTGTGGTCACTTGCTGGGAAAGGGCTGACCTCTTGGCTCTCGTTTGTGATGTCTAATTGTGACGTTGTCACTTTTCCATTGGTATCCTGGGTCAGGGTCGGTGCCTGATTGTATCGATTGCTGATCTTTGTCATCTTTCTTTGAAAGACCACGAATGCCAGGGACGTGACTTTTCTGAAACGGATGATTAGAATTCACAATAATTTGGTGGAAACATTCACTGTATGCCTTTCTACAAAAAAGCCAAAACGAATATTCAAATCTTTTTTGGCTATACTTCAAAAACCATTGTGGCAAGGGTGTGTGACAAGTTTCCCTTATGTACCTTTGTTAGAAAGTTTTTAACATCTCTAAAACAAATGGTCAGTATTGAAAACAATTAAGCAGAAATGGTCACTATGTGACCCTCTACTAAAATACATCTTCTCTGAAACCAGTGGTCAATATTGAAAACAAATTGGCAGAAATGGTCGCATGGTGACCCTCTCCTAATATACATCTTCTCTGAAACCAGTGGTTAATATTGAAACAAATTGGCAGAAATGGTCAATTGGTGATCCTCTCCTTAGATACATCTTCTCTGAAACCAGAGGTCAGTATTGAAAATGAATTGGCAGAAATGGTCGCTTGGTGACCCACTAAAATACATCTTCTCTAAAACTAGTTGTCAGTATTGAAAACAATTAAGCAGAAATGGTCGCTTGGTGTCACTACTAAAATACATCTTCTCTGAAACCACAACTAAAGCAATAACTGAAATGGTCGTGACCATTTTTCCTTACGTATCTATGTAAGAAAAGTGGTCAGAATTGATAAAAATAGATTGTCACTAGGTGACTGGGTAAGTTGCAGGATTAAAGCGGACATATGCTATTATACTCAATCTAATATACACTAGTCTTGAACACTAGTCTTGATTGAATAATGAAATCTGTCCGTCTGACATGCCCAATCTCAGGCTTTAGACGTATGCCAATGAATCATGCTGTTGACAGAATGCAAACAACCACGAATGCTGTCTGAAGTACATAAAACTGGTTTTCAAATTAAAAAAAAAAGAAATCTTTGCTGAATGACCCTTCATGACTATTTCGTAGTTCGTGCGTAATGCACCAAAATCCAATTGATTACAAAAATTGTGCATGTGACTTAAATAACAAATCAATATTTTATTTCTAAGGAGCTTATCTTTTATTAAGTAAGTATGATCAGAAAATACCACAATCACAAACTGCAGGCCAACCCTTGGCACCATGAAGAAGAGCTACAGGACACTTATTTCCATT
>CAXHUL010000440.1:104091-153986 GCA_964019695.1 Loripinus fragilis | reverse complement strand
GTGCAAGCCAAGAGTGAAAATGACGTAATATTTTATTTACAATTCCTAAGTATTATTTGTCAATATTGACCTAAGACATATGCATATTCAATGACCTTTCATCCAATCTTCGGGAATCATCGTAAAATTTGAGCTTTAGATTGTGGTACAATTACTGTCGTGCCAACAAAAAGTGACAGTGACGAAATATTGTGTATACAATTGTTAAGTAAAACATTAACTTGTACATTCCACTCGGAGAGATCTCTTGTGTATTAATCCTGCGGATAGGATTAATAAACAGGTGATCTATCGATTCAAGTCCCTAATAACTTTGCAAACAAAACATGACGTAAAACCCGTGTAAAACGGCCACTCAAAATAGACAAAACAAAGATTTAAAGCTGCATAGTCTGTAACTTTTTATGTTCTAATTTTGGAAATAAAGTTTCTATTTTTTGAGAATAAAGTAAAAAATACTCAAATTCAGGTAAACATTTTACCATTTTCATAAATTTTAACAAATTATATCTATCAAAACAACAGCATTTATGTTAAAAATCAACTGTCTAGAATTATTGGAGGGACGTAAATAATTCATAACAAGAGAAAAATCACCTGTTTTTATTAGATAATTCACTGTTCCATGCAGCTTTCAGCTGTTCTGAACATATTTATTGTGAAAACATAACTTAAATCTATTTTTTACAAATGATTTAAAAAGAAATTTTTTTTTTTTTCGAAAAATGTTCATAGTTACAGATCTAGTCTCTTTAAATGACAAATGGTAGATTAATGTAGGTCAAAGGTATTGCAGAATGCCCCCTGGAGCATTGTGCAATACTTTGACCTGCATTAAGCAATACTTAGTCTTGAAACTAATTTTCGGTTTTTTGAGAGTGGCTGTTTCACACTTACCTGTAGCACATCTGGGCCCGGAATTACAATGCCACCTTAAAGTTAAGGAAGACTTAAATTGACGAACTTACTTAAATTTCACGAAAAGTGCATTACAATCATTTTCCCTATCTTAAATGTCTCCTTATCTCGACAAAATACTTAAATATTTAAGATAGCAGCGAGGCTACCTTAAAGTTAAGATTTAACTTTTTGACATACCGATGTACGTAAATGTAAACAATGGCGAACGTCCGGACTTTGGTGAGTCTGCAACGACAACGACACGTAGACTCCTCCAGCGTTATTTTGACTCTGTTGACATTCTGTATTTGCAATAATATTTACCAATAACAAAGTTATTTTAACTCGATATTTTTTGAACAATACATGCATTTTATTACATCTAAAATGTTATATGCACATACAAATCACGAGTAGAGTTCAAATCGCTTGTCCACTGTCAAAGAGGTTGCGAGTTCGAACCCCGTCACAGTACCATGTTATATTATTTTCAGGGCTGGACCCAGAGGGGTTGTCTACGGGGGGGGGGGGGGGCACTTGAAGCCGAATGCTTGAAGCGAGCGGCGCAAGCCGTGAGCGGGGGGAGAGTATGAGAGGGGGGTGGAACCCCCCGCTCATTGGAGGGGTCCGGGGTGCTCCCCCGGATTTTTTTAAATCTATGTCTCTGAGAATGCATTTCAAGCCATTTTGAAGCCCATTTTTTCATATTCTATAACCTCAATTTTAAGAAAGGTTAGACACTCAAACCCCAGGGGGTACTCTGATACTTTCATATGTATACGTAGGCTCGGGCTATTTTTGGGGGAGTTAAAATTTCGATAATTTTGGGGGGTTTCAGAAAAATGAATATTCTTTTGGGTTGAAGATTTTGTGGATGTTTCTTTGGGGGTCATCACAAAATATGGCTATATTTAGGGGTCATTTCTATTTATTTTAGGGTCTTTTCTTAGGGTCAAGATACAGTATTGGGGATGTTTTGGGGTGGCTAAAATTTCGAATATTTTTGGGGTGTTTGAAATTCCTGATATTGATTTTGGGGTGAACGGTAGATGCTTGGCCCGAGCCTAAGTATGAAGAAAAAATGAGAGTACCTCCCCCCCCCCTGGGACTCAAACACCTTGTTCCTAACTATTTTTTTGCATTTTCTTGTCGTCCTCTTGGAACTTTGGTAAGGTTTCAAACCAGTGATTCATTTACAATTTTGGGCTTATGGGTTCTGGGACTCGCTATTTTCCATATCAATGAGTCCAACTGCAATTTTATGAGTCCGGAACACTATTTTTAATGACAAGTCTGCAATACTATTGCATCCTGGGACTCGCTGAAATAAAAACTTTGCATCCCAGAAAAAAAATCATGCGCAAAAAAAACAGGATGCGCAGGTAACAAAATCACTGGGTTCCCATGTGTGTGGGGGGCACAGCAGTTGCAATGCAAGTCTGAGTCAGTCCAATGTTCATAAAAAACAGCAGAGCCCTTGTGAGGGGGATGGGGGCTTAAAATTTAAAAAAGCTAGAAAACACAGTCCACACCTAAGAAAAAAACGGGCATATTTTGTAATTTTTCATTCCCAACCCAATAATATAGGCCCAGCGCGGCAGCAGCCTGCGGACTGGGGCTCTCTTAACTTCTCTGAGTCTGGTCGAAGGAGGAAGGGGGGGGGGGGGGCACAGCTATTACTTATTAGCTTTGCGACTACTATACTACATGAGATTTGCAATGGAAGCATCAAGGGAATGGAAGATGGGGGGGCACACACTCCAGCCCCACAGCCTTGGGACTGGGGATAAGTGCCCCCCCAACACACACCCCAAATTTCCGAGTTTTTTTGTTTGGGACTGGGAGGGGGCACAAAGGTGTTTTATTCTCCGCGACCAGACTACAGGAGATTTAAAATCCCATCATTTACCAGCCCGGGTCACACTCACAGCCTTGTCTGTGCCCCCACGGCCACATTTTCTTTCAGCAGAGCTGTTATGTCATATAAGTAATCTTTCCCAATTATGCATTACCGTATATACTCGCAATATCATATAATGCGTGAAAAAAATTGGTGTTTTTTAGGGCACTCACAGCCTCTTCGCGGGGGGGGGGGGGGGCACGTGCCCCCCAGGCCCCCCTTTAGGTCCGGCACTGATTTTATTTCTATTTTTTATCGATTATTTATTGAGCCGTGGCATGTGATTTCCAACAATGTGCCATTTTGACATGTGTAGACTCAGACGAGCCTGTGATGCCGCCTTTTAAGCTTAGACAGTCAAAATGCTGTTTGGGCAGTAGCTAAATATTCATAGAATATGCAAACGACTAGCAAAGGCTCTGATCGAACTGCGCGTATGCGCAGGCTGATCTGAGGCTCTGCTCGTTGCATATACCACATTGTTAGAAATCTCATGTAGCGGCTCATTTAAAGATATAATTCATAAGCATTTCCAAACCATTTGGGTTGCTGAATATCGCTTTACTTGATTGTATCGATTCCTGATCTTTGCACCCTTACTTACTTTTATGACAGCAAACAATGCGTACCCTATTGAGTTGATGCATTCAGTGGCATCTCGCATATGCGTTTTCATGTTTGATAATGTCCCATTTGATGGAAACTTTGTATAAATGTTAAAAGCATTGATGGAATTCGAACCCTGCGCATAAAGGAAAAATAAATGTATGTTCTGCTGCCAGCGATTCTACCTTCTGAGCTATACAAGATGAATCAAACAGTTTTCAAAACTACACCTGACTGCTGAATATGGCAGCCAACTGTTTTGATTTCAATGGTTACAAACAAGCAAATGTAAACATGGTCATTAGATCTTGGCAGCACTATAGAAGGTTTTTAGTTGAGATATCGTTTCTCTACCACCACGATAACGTACATCCATGCGTGGATCCAGGAAATTTTCGTCGGGTTTGGCGGTGGGGGGTCCAAGCCCGACTGACTGAAAAAGCTTTGACGTTTCGTTTTTCTTCATTTTTTTGTAAGTCCTCAGTTTATTTAGCAGAGGGAGTCCAGTGATCATGGCTTTTTCAAAGAAAAATATCATTTAACCATAACTATCCAATATTCCATGGAGAAGGACGGTTCAACATTTCCAGGCGGTCCAACTTTTCCCAGGGGGAGGGGTCCAATTGCATATTTCTATATAAACGTATAGAATTTGTGATCTTCCAGGGGGCTGGGGTCCGGACCCCTGCTCCCTCCTCTGGATCCGCGCGTGGCATCGTTAACTGGGTTCGTCCACACATCGTATAGCATGACACTCACCCCATTGATGCAAGTTCTGTACGGGTGGAGTAAACAATGACAGGGTCCTACTGTTTAGTGATAGGAGATACGCTTAGGGTATCAAAAAATGCCATGAGTAGGGTAGTGCACCGTGTATCAAAGGCGTGTTGTGCAATGGGATCTTAGATTATCCCCAACGTTGGATGTGAGGGGAGTCTCTACAATGTTGCTAGCACATATAAAATACCGAATTACCCACATGCTTTGCCCTCTACTATAAATGCGGCGATCACAAATAAACTGAATTGCTAGAAACGCTGTTTTGTATTTTTTTAAAAAAGCGTATAGCTGCCTATCAGGTATGACTTTAAAGTCATAAGGTTGAAGGGTTCACCACATCAAGAAGTCTGCGAGTATTCTATAACTACCCCCCCCCCCCCACACACACACACACGCACTCCCCCTTAAGCATGTGAACAAACTAGAGGATCTGAAGGTCCTGTAGCGCTTACCTAATCTCATTGATTTAATTAAATAGGTCAAGGTCATTTTTGGCTAATTATTGAAACATATTTTGTTTTACCATATATGGGAGTGTTGTTTTTTTTTTTTCATTTGGAATTATCACGTAAACTAGCTATGTATCTGATAATCAGCCAAGTTCTGGCTTGCCATTGGGAATTTATGTGACCAAAAAGAGTACATGTACGCTACATAAGTCATTAGTTACATGTACATGTATGACTAGACATGGCTCGCGAAATAGATGGGTAACCGGGTGCCACTTTGGCAGAGATATTTGTAGCTTATAGCATGGCATCAGTGTTGTACAGCTCAAGTCGGATCAAAATCCCGAATTTACGTAGACCTCGAAGCCTCCCAATTACTGATATTGCTTGGGGGCGCAGTGGCTTAGTGGTAGAGTGCTTGACTCGAGACCGAGGGGCCGCAGATTCGATCATCACCGGCGTAACTGCGTTGTGTCATTGAGCAAGAACATTAATCCTAGCTTACTACTAGTTCAACCTAGGAAGCCTCGTCCCTTTATAACTGGAAGATTGTTGATGGGACGTAAATAATCAAATCAAACAAACAAACAAAACTGATATTGTACTGTTTACCTTAACTTTAAACATTCGTATGAGCAAACTGCAACCGAACCAGCACGATATTATGGTACTTATCGCATAGGCGAGCAATCATGGATTGCTCAAGGATCCCCATAACCTTCCAAATCCATCTCAACTTAAAATATGCACGCGTGTGATGGTTCAGAAAATAGGATACAAAACTTAGCCCCCACTGGATAGCTGATCATGATTAACACAATATCATTGGTTAGCCCATAAATAGTCTACAACGAGCTAGATGCATCCCACAAACACACAAACACATGAT
Organism: Loripinus fragilis; assembly: GCA_964019695.1. NCBI lineage: Eukaryota > Metazoa > Mollusca > Bivalvia > Lucinida > Lucinidae > Loripinus > Loripinus fragilis. The sequence goes on along the minus strand of CAXHUL010000440.1, from coordinate 148,462 downwards.
AATCGCGAACGAGTTCGTGTCTACTCCCCCCCTGCCGCAGATCACCCCACCTGTCCTCCTTCCCCGTCTCCTCTAAAATGACGCACACACTCTTTTATGAAATGGAAAATATCAACTCAAGTAATTCTGCGTCGTGGGGAGGGTTTAATGAGCAGGAATTGCTCTATTTTGTAGTATTTTTTTGAGTCCGCTGATTAATTTACAGGACGCGCGAAACGTTTGGGTCGCTTACAGTCATTAAAACTCTATATTTTTCGTATGTCCTCGTAAGCCTTTCCGTCAAATTAACGATTTTAGCCGAGGATTTATACTTAAGTTAGGTTCACAAAAACGGTGCATTATAAATGCACATTTAAGATAGAATCTTAACTTTAAGAAATATTGGAGTTAAGTTCGTAAACGTCTTCTTAACTTAAGGAGGCATTGTAATTCCGGGCCCTGAACCATACACAGTGAGATTTTGTGAGCGTTGTATGCCCATCGGGCGCTGTTAGCAATAGCTTTAAAGGGCATATTCTAAACTACTAGTTGCGTTTTGATCAAACTTGATCCGTTTTTCCAGACCCCTCAGCCAAGTTTGTTCACATTATTCCCCGGGACCAAAATGGCCCCGTCCCGGGTGTTACATGTTTACCATAGGCTTATACAGGGAAAAGTAAAATATTCTATTAGCTGAAAACATTAGGCGAAGAGCTTGGATATTTGGGATGTAGCCTCACCTAGTGGACATCTACGTATGGCATTTTGGACGAAAATGGCCTTAATAAATTGGATAACACAGCAACACAAATGTTAGATTCTATTATCATATACCATTAAGATAACTTTGATATCTCATTTCTGGCGTAAAAAATAGATTTTGTCATTATGTACGCAACGTCGTTATGGACGTTATTTCATAACGTTTAACTTACCAAATCTGTAAATTGATTTAATGCATGGTATTACATCACTCGCGACGTAATATGATGAAAAAATATATCAACACTTTATTGATAAATGGGGAGAAGTTCTACCACCTCCACGCGGCACAGCGACAGCTGTTGCGACCTTCTGTATAAAACTAAAAGAACAACAATAAACAAAAACAACGATCCTCCGGACATGTACTTTGCACTATTGTATTAATCCTCTCTAGAGCTACCTTTTAGATGGCAATTTTGATCGTCTTCCTGACTGCTAGAAAGAATTAATGCCTGCTCGTTTATCGAATTGATATGTAAAAGTTGCTGTCAAGTGAAATTATTTAAATGTATCAAATTTCTTGCCTATCCTGGAAATAATTGAATCTGGAATTGGATTTCACCGTCAAATTGAGATCAGCCTAGATTAAAATCTCCCAGTAATCATCGAACCAATTTACAAACAATTCTAACAATTCTGTCGTTTTGCTTGAAAGATTGAAGTATTTTAGAGAACAAGGAGGAAAAAGTGCCTCACACTACTGTCCTGCCAGCCAAGAGTGACAGTAAGTTCATGTTTTGTTTACAAAGTTAACAGGGACTTAGAATCGATAGATAACTTATGTATTAATCATATCCGCAGGATAGGATTAATACTCAAGTGATCTATCGATTCGCATTAGCTGAAATGGAGTGTACAAATTAATGTTTTACTTAGAAATTGTAAACAAAGTATTACGTCACTGTCACTCTTGGTTGGCACGGTAGTACACAACCAAGTTTTGGTACTATTGTCCTGCCTGCCAATAGCGACAGTGACGTCATGTTTTGTTAACAAAGTTATCGGGAACTTGTTTTTAGTAGTCATTCAAACTCCTCCCCAAACAGCTATACACACGTGAACGCATAATAATCCGAGAAGCCACAGCCAGCACACAATCTCGGGCTTCTATCGGCCCACAAGCGAACGTCATTTGAATGGCGTTTCGCTGGCGGGCCAAATAGTGGCCCGTCTTTGTATGCATGCTTTGGTGGGACTGGAGAGAAGCTACAAACCAGTGGTGGAAATGGAATTTGGGCCAGAACATACTATTTTGGTACTTAAATGTTATATGCGCAAAAAACCTCCAAACACCAATACTGACGTATCCAGCGGGTTATAGGTAACGATGAGGTCTACATGGTTGTCTGGGTCTTCATCTACAACCGCCCGCGTTTTTGTACTTGTCAAATTCGCGTTGGAAAAGCGTTGGAAACGAAGGCAATATGCACTGTTTTTTCAACGCGAATTCAGAATAACCAATCGAAGTGCGTTGAATCAATCGATTTAGCGGATTTATCAATGCGTTTCATCGCGTATCAACACAGTTCTGCATTGAATAGTTTGTAGCTTCGGATCTTGGGGGTATGTTCAAATTTGCTCTATAAGTGTCGTCGCAAGATCCAATACGGCCATTGAAAATTGATTTTTCAACTTTGACCCTGAAATGGCTAATCGAAATAAGCTGAACTTTTAAGTAGAGTTTCATATGTTAATCGGATTTGTTTTTTAAAAATCACAATAAAGTATATCAGTCATGATGCTTATCTTGAGTTTAGAATGTCTTAATCGCTTATTGGGATGACCTTAATTTAACTACTAGTAGGTAATATGGAACGAAAGTCAATTCATTCAAGCACGTTAAATTTAGATGTCAAACAAATTTGCATTATTAAAAAAAAACATTTTCAAGAGTGTTGATTAGCATGAAGACCGCTAACCGTTCTATGTCAATGCTTCTATTGTTGTTGAATTAGCTGGGTTCATATTGGCACCAGCTCTTTATTTGGTTAACCTATCTAAGGCAATGATTCTATTGTTGTTTAATTAGCTGGATTCATATTGGCACCAGCTCTTTATTTGGTTAACCTATCTAAGGCAAAGATTCTATTGTTGTTTAATTAGCTGAGTTCATATTGGCACCAGCTCTTTATTTGGTTAACCGTTCTAAGGCAATGATTCTATTGTTGTTTAATTAGCTGTGTTCATATTGGCACCAGCTCTTTATTTGGGTAACCGTTCTAAGGCAATGATTCTGTAGTTGTTTAATTAGCTGTGTTCATATTGGCACCAGCTCTTTATTTGGTTAACCGTTCTAAGGCAATGATTCTGTAGTTGTTTAATTAGCTGTGTTCATATTGGCACCAGCTCTTTATTGGTTAATTATTCTAAGGCAATGATTCTATTGTTGTTTAATTAGCTGGGTTCATATTGGCACCAGCTCTTTATTTGGTTACCCGTTCTAAGGCAATGATTCTATTGTTGTTTAATTAGCTGGGTTCATATTGGCACCAACCCTTTTTTGGTAAACCGTTCTTAGGCAATGCTTCTATTGTTGTTTAATTAGCTGTGTTCATATTGGCACCAGCTCTTTATTTGGTAAACCGTTCTTAGGCAATAATTCTTTTGTTGTTTCATATTGGTACCAGCTCTCTATTTGGTTCCCCGTTCTAAGGCATTGAATAAGTTGTTGTTTAATCATTGTTTGTTCTTGTTGCTCCCATTTAGTGTGGTGGTTTTTATGGTGGGTTTTTATTCTGAAATTGGGCCTCGACACAAGAAACCCTGTCTTCGGGGTTCCCGATCAGGTCATACGGAAACCGGTCTCCTCCGATACTAGATGGAGAAGTGAAATTTCGCTTGTGACAAGTGTAGATATGATTGTTTCCAATACGCGAATGACAAAGGCGCTGATCAGATTGCGTGGATGCGCATTCAGGTTTGTGCTTTTGTTGTTCGCACACCCCTGAAGACAGGTTTTCTCGCGTCGAGGCCCCTATAATTTAGTTCTTAGTGTCCTTTTAGTATTGCATCTATCTTGCTGGAGAAAAAAGGGCTGTTAATAAAATTTATTGTCTTCTTGCTATCATGTGGATGTCTGTTTTCTGTGTCTCTTCCTCACGGTGCCTTGGTTGGTCTGCGGTGTGCGATTGTGGCAGTTGTTGGTCATACGTACTCGCTTGCTTTATGCCGTTCCGTAAGTAGAGAAATTTTGTATGAAACACAATTGTTTGTGTTTGCCTTGAAGCTTGAAATGTTTCTCCTTGAAATCAATCTGTTACAGTGAAACCCGTCTTAAGCGGCCAATCAAAAATAGACAAAACAAAGGAACGCCATGCGGTGGCTTAATGTAGGTCAAAAGTACTGCAGAATGCTCTACGGGAGCATTCTGCAATACTTCGACTTGCATTAACCGATTCTTTGTCTTGAAAATTATTTGTGTCTTCATTGAGTGGCAGCTTAAACCAGGTTTAACTGTAATTGTGGAAAACCTCTGTAAGTATTCCTTGTTTAATGGTCATATTACTTTTTGTTATATGACTGGAGAGAATCCTGTCTCCTGATTGGCCCAATTCGTCTTCATAAATCTCTATGTCTACCTGAAAACTGGTCTAAACTGGAACAGAAGGTGATATAGGATGAAAACCAGCTCGAACTAGTTTCCATGACACTTCTGCAATATCACCCTCTAGAGAGCTAAAAATAGCATGATGAGTATAAAACTAGCATGTGCTGCATGAAATTGACATGATTTGCTGTTTCACATCCCAACATGTAAACTAAATACTTTCATGAATTTTAACAACTGTTTTGTTTTGTTCTGTTTGTTCATTTATCTTTGTTTGAATAAATAAAATGTTAAAAAAAAGTTTTATGATTAAATTTTACGTTCCACATTCAGAGAATTAATATACATTTCAAAATGCAAAATACTACATTAAAATATTTTAATAACAGTTGATAAAACTTGTGAGAAAGTCCTTAGGTTGAAGGAACAACAAAAGTGAAAGTAGAAAAGTTTCATTCTTAGTTGAAAAGCCATATAACAAAACAGTTATTGACTTCAATTTCGGTAGACATGAGAATTTATCTACCCTTAAAAGCGATATTCACCTCGGCCTAGCGGCCTCGGTGAATTATCACTTTTTCGGGTAGATAAATCCTCATGTCTGCCTCATTGAAGTCAATAATTGTATAATATTACTATCTGTCTGTTCTGTTCTATTCATCTTATATTTTATAGCCCCCACCCCCGCACACACGGACCTGGGTCTACACCATGTGTCTATGTCCTATGAAAAGAACGCCATGCTAATTTTGTAGGTTTTCAGGGGGCCGGATCCCCCCGAAAAATCATAAGTTGTGCTATATCCTATTTGTTTCCTTAGAAATATTGGTACGGACCCCACTCTAGAAGCAATTGGGCCAATTGCTTCTCGAGAGAGGTCCGTACGGCTCTCTGAAAAAAAAGTTGATGAGAAGTAAGACCACCCCCCCCCCACCCCCTTACGGAATCTTCTTCCATGTTTTGCTTACAAAGTTATTGGGGATATGATAAATAGACAAGTGATCTAGCTCAAGTTGTAACGCGGAGGATAAGTAAACGTGGAGTGTACATGTTAATATTGTACTTGTTAACAAACTATTACGTAACTGTCACTCTTGGTTGGCACGACAGTTGCATTTATTGGAGGCTCAAAGGTTTATGTACTGGGTGATCTCGTTACACTAATGGAGAAAGAAAACCCAATATAATCATTATTGGATATATACCGTTCCGAGAAGATAAAGGAAACTATTTTTTTTTTACTCCAATGGACTTGATAATAGTTTATTATGTTCACAGACACAAAGGAAACTATATATTTGACTCCAATGGACTTGATAATAGTTTATGATCACTATAGATGTTCACAGACGAGACGAAAGATGTCTGCGACAAGTGTGGGAGGTGTAATTAAAGATGAATAAGATAACCAGCACAAATTAGTTCGGCGTTCTATTCAATGGACATATATAGTTGGCTGTCCATTTAAACAAAAGAGGCTTATTTTCACTTTTGATGGAAAATTGAGTAGGAGCCGGCATCCGTGCTAATTATGTTTATATATGTGTAGTTAACACGATAGGGGTGGATGCCAAGTCTGGAAATGTCCATGGGACTCAGAATTAGGTCAAAGGTCACTGGGTGCAAAAAAAACAATAAAATAGACAAATCACTCCTTTCAATGTCATCTCCCGCCTATGTAACATCCCTTAAATTCACTTACACTATCCAGGATGTACTTTAGATTTTTGTTGCATGTATTACATGACCTAGACAACAACTGAGCGTAGGTCCGTGCAATGTTAAAGGTCATTTAAGTGCAATGTTCGCAAAAAAAGTATGCAATGTTAATGCTGCAATTTTTATCAGTGTCATACCACTCTTACAATAAAAAATATCAAAAACTGCATGGTTAGGAAGTCATGCATAATAATATTGATTGTGTAACTACAGGCCAGGTCAGGTTTAAAGGTCACTTATGTGCCAGGTTTGTGTGGAAATGCATTGAAAGCAGCTTCTTTTTGTAATCAGAATACACAACATCACCATTAAACAACAACATAAGTGAGTAGGACGTATGAGCACAGCAAATATTTTCACTAAACGAAATATAGGTATCCAATCGTAAACTAGCACAGAAAGATCTCTTGGGCTTCTTATAGGGCACCTGGTGGTCAAACCTTAAAATATATTTTTCTTGATGGGGCTCAATTATGATAAAGTAAGCTTTACATGTTTTAGTTTTCTACCGCTGCATTTTGACTGGCTGTAAACCCACTCACAGTTTATAGTTATTGTTTCCGCTTTAATAACACATAAGTGGATCAGGCTGCAGACTAAGTGATTACCCTATCCTAAAACTTTCATCCGCTTGTTAGTGTCTGATAATTGTCTTTGTCTGGGTCCACCATAGCTCCACTTTAGGTTCTATCTGTGGGTTACGAGCCCTTTACTTTGTTTCATCATGGTGAATTAATTTACTAAGATTGATTCTTTGTGATAATACATTGCTTAGGTTAGCCTCCATGCGAGCTAAGCAATTTTTGTGTTTCAACAACAGCAGAATCTATGGTCAAGATTTTGTATCATATTAGTGCACTTTAGACCAAAGTGGTTTCCGCTGCAGTCTGTTCTAATGTAGTGGTTCTGTGATTGTTGATTCATTGTTTATCATTACAACCATTGTTTGTGGGGGTTTGGTTTTTGCTTTGGTCAATGACTTGTTATGCTGTACTTAGTGTACAATGTAGTTTTTCAATCATCTCACTGAGGAAGAGAGAGCGGGTTGCTTTACTTTAACTGTCTTCCTGCTGACTTTTGGCTATAAGTGTTTTGTGTCTCTTCCTTACAGTGCTGTGAGTTGGTCTGCACTGAGTGATTGTGGTATTTCCTGGTCATACTCACTTTCATTTTGGTCATTTCTTGTTTATTACAATCAAAATAAATCAGCTATTTTGTGTAAGTTGCTTAATCGTTTGTCTGTGCACTCAAACAGTGAATTATCTCACAACAATTATTGCTATAGCAGATCTATTTAAAGTGGAATATGTAAGGTTTTAAAACCAATGACATCAAACCTACAAGCTGATGTGCACTTCAGAGATGCATTAAAACACTTGCACCTCATTGACATGCATTTCGTCTTGCATAAACAGCTAACTGGCTGTATGCACACAACTGTGATAGCTAGCAAACACTTCCAAACAATTTCTAGTCAGTCTGTACCTTCTTGCCACAAGTCAATAGGTTCAGTTAGTTTATTTTCTAGATCCATTATTACATGGTCTGCTTGAAGCCATATCTTAGCTTGATGGTTTGCCCTGTGATATGTAACTCTAATGCACCATGGGATGGAGGAAACACATCTAGGTCACGTTTCGATTTCACAAAAAAAGACTATGCCTGGCATTATCAATACCTCTGACATCCTTTTCTCCAATCCCATATAACGAACATACAAACGCCCAAGCACCGTCAACGTAATTATCCCTTACTACTCCAGTATGAAGTATGGGCATACTTAATGAACATTTTCCAGCATGTATTCTTGCCTTTGTCAGATAAAGTTAGCATGTTATTGCACCCTGTTAGCGCATGAAAGCCTAAAATAATGGGCAATATTAAATGGGGTAGCTGTTCTGCAACAAAATGAGAAGGAACACATTTCATTACCCTCGCTGTTCCTGATAGCATCCAAAAGGCCCTGAGGTGATACAGTCACAGTATAAACACATCTGATACCCTGATCTGTGTCAAGTATTTTACCAACATTTCTTTTATACCCTACTGCTGTTGCATCTCGCGCATGTATTGCCATCCTAGAGACCAGATCTTCATGATCGGATGACAAGTGGAGCGCTTCATGTATATTTGATGTAGCTTTTGTCATTTTCAATTTCTCCTAATGTAACCAGGTTGTTTAAGAGTATTAGCTGTCAAAATTACAGACAAACAGACTTATTCTCACCAAGTACTATGATTTTTTCCTAAACTTGTGGCAAAGTCACAAACTTCCAACATATGAATTGCCACACATGGCATCATATTATGAGGAGGCGAAAGCTAGGATGGAATTACATATTACGGTAGCAAACTAGCATGCTTAGAGGTACAGATGGACGAAAAGTAGTTTGGTAACAATTGTCCGTGTATGCAACTAATTAGCTGTGGATACAAGACAAAATGTGTGCCAGTGAGATGAAAATGTTCTGAAGTATTTCTGAAATGCACACTAGTTAGTGGATGTGATGTCATCCTACATATTTTACTTAAAATAGATCTGCTATAACAATAATTATTGAGAAATAATTTGCTATTTGAGTAGACTGACAAACCTGAAAATATATCTCTGCATGTTACACAAAAGAGTAGATGTGTTTCTTATGATAGAAGAAATGACAATACGCAGCTGTAGAAAACTCGTTGACATCAAATAGCATCTATTTGTAGTGTTAACTTGATTCTTATTGAGACCCGCGAAGGTTAATGTTTTTTGTTTTTAACGACCAGGTATGACTCAGTCCGGCCTGCTCGCAAAAGCCTAGCTCTGGTCAGGATGAACAGTACCTTATAATCAGTAAACAACGAAAATGCTAGTCAGACAGCACGGATAGGAAGCTTCTCTTGTTCTTTATGCTTAAAGAAGATTTTCTGTTTACTTGGCCAAATACGAATCCCATGAGTTTATCATGTCCCCGCCATGTTCAATGGAGAATTACCCTTGCTCGAACAACCGATCTCGTATGTACTGTCCCTTATGTGTGTCCCGTACAAAGACTGTTTTCTCTCATATAATGGTCCTGGGTTTGGGCATTTGTGTCACACTGACACATTTCTAGTTTACTGCTAGTAAACATTTATATACCTATAATACCTTTAGCTAGGCTGTTTGCTGCGCTAATACGTTCTACTATCTTGATGTTTAATGGATATGTTAGGTATGCTGATCGCTAAAATTAAGCCATTTTCCATGCAATTTACCCAAATTGTGCACTAAGATGACCTTTAAACCTGGTCTGACATGTAGTTACACCATTAATGCCACTATGCATTGCTTCTAAACCATTCACATGCAGTTTTATGATAATTTTGTATTGATGGGTGTGTATGATAATGACATAAGAATGCTGCACCTAACATAACATTAACATTAAATACAACAAGTATCTCCATTAACTTCTGAATGATTTCAGCGAATTTAGTGGACGCTTTAAAGGCAGGAGATGACAAAGAAAGGAGTGTTTTGTGTAATATCTTGTTATTTTGCACCCAGTTGACCTTTGACCTAATTCTGAGTCACAGGGACATTTTCAGACTTGGCAGCCACACCTATCGTGTTTACTACACATATTGAAACATATTTAGCATGGATGCCAGCTTCTACCCCATTTTGCTATCAGAAGTTTTTTTCGTGATATGGACTGACAACTAATAGACAGTGCAGACCTAGGTCAGACGCCACAGTAACCCTTAAATTTTGAAATGTAATTTTTCACTCGATATTCCTTGTCACTCAGCACACAGTATCGGGCCACCAGCGAAACGCCATTTAAATGGCGTTTCGCTAGCGGACCGATGGTGGTCCACTATTAGATGCTTACCAGGTTCATTCATGCTGCTCTTTTTCAGTGAGGGATCTTCCATGCGAACCAAACATCTATTTGTCTTGATCCACACCAGAATTAAGGGTGAGGTTGGTACCGTGAAACTAGTTTAAGCCATCCACAATTTTTCTTACTGACCGTTCAAAGGCGGTACATGTATTTCTTTTGTGGATCTTTTTTATTTTTGTGTTCGTCTTCGCCATACCATCTTGTCTGTGTGTTGCAGCCCCTCCTGTAAACGATGTTTTCTTGTGTATTTGTCATTTTCCCATAAGGTATCCTGTGTTTGGTGTGGTGCTTAATTGTATTGATTCCTGATCTTTGCCTTCTTCCTTACTTTGTGTTGCATATATAAGCCTCACTCGTTTGCAAATATGTGAGAAACACTGGTTTGCAGTCATAGAGAAAAAATGTCAACTAATCCCACAAATGACGTTGTGGCACTTTTCAAATAAAACAACTAAGCAGTGAAAGCTTATTCTGGTTACATTATGCACAAAGAGATTGAATTAATGATAATGGACGTAAATCAGTCAGATGCTTTTATCTGATTTCCACCTAATTAGCTTCATTAGGGAAATAGCAGCACGCAGACACCTTTTAATAGGTAAACAACCTTGTAGACACATATAGTGTTATCTACACAGTATGTAAACTGAAATAAACATCCTGTACCATTCCTCCTAGCTCTCGCCTTATAAACATGAATAACAGCACTCGTGCGTAACCAGTAGTCGGAATAATGCGTGTATTTAGGTGCATGTACACGTTTCGATTTATGTTGTTAGCGATACGAACGATACACATTCGAACAAGGTAAGAAAAGTCATTTTATCTATTTTAGTCCGTTTAATTCCATGATTTTAACGGTTTACTCCTTTGCATTTTGCTTTGTTAAAAACAACTTGCTCACAATCAGAGCAGTTCTTTGTCGAAAACGATCTTAAATGCCAGTTTGCATGGTTTTAGTGGAATTGGCAATCACATGTGTATATGATTACATGGTTGTAACTGTAACAGTTACTAAAGATCTGTGGAAAAATGAGTTTTAATAGGTGGGCCCTCGCAATTACAGCTGTACCAACAACTCTCACATCATGATTTCCGACAACTGGTTACGCACGAGTGCTGTAATTCATAATGTATAAGGCGAGAGCTAGGAGGAACGGGTACAGGATGTTTATTTCAGTTTACATACTGTGATCAATAAAGGTATATTTTTCTATTTACTAAATGTTGCTCTCTCATTACGGAGTCTTCTAGGAACCACACCTTAAGAACATATCTGTTTATACATCGGTGAGAGTCCAAGACATAAATAAAATATAAAAATCATTTGAATTCATTTAAATATTAACGTCAAAGGACAAAAGCACACGTATTTGGTTCATTATGAGACGACAGCTGATGGCACGCCATTAAAAATCTCCCTTTTTTGAGGTATACACAGTGCACAAGCACGTCAACCCAAGCACGCCACCATTATACCCAATTTTGCATTCGGTCAGCCGTCTTTCGTTTGTGGAGTTGATGCTTCGGGTCCTAGTCAACCATATTTCAGTCATGTTGGCTCGTTTTGTATGGATTGAACTAATACTATGCATTGATAAAAAGTACTGCTCAAGGGCACAACACAGCACCAATGGTTTGGTTTTTGTTCAGCAGAAGAATTTAGAATAGGTTACTGTACATTTACATGAGGCATCTGCGTAATGTAACCAGGGCCATGCCATTTTATGTATGCTGTAAAGGGAATTTGTTCAAATATTCTCTGAGAGGTTCGAATCTACTGATTGATGTCCAATTTGTGTGACCTTGACTTATACGATGAGATTTTACCTTATATGGGCATGACAACCATCTTGGTCGTGCATATAGTCATACTTTCGTCCATTGTTTAAAGTAAGGGGGATATTGGATATCAGATAACATGTTAATTACCTACAAACTAATACAGTATCAGACCTCCAGATAGGAGTGCGTACCAGAATTTTTTTTTTTATTTCTCAACCAAAACATATGTTTTGGGTACTGTAACATAATATAACGTTTTCAAGGGAGTGTATCCAGCATGCGTTTATAGCCACTCTATCATAAAGTTAAGCCATTTGTCCAGAGAGTGTAAAAGTGTGAATGTGTTATAACATTTGTTTGGGGCGCTCAACAGAACCGTCTCAATGATACGGTTCTTTTTAGTACCCTGAAACATATGTTGTTCTTGATGCACTCTTATCGTATGCTCTGTAAGCACAGCTAAAGTACTGCCGCATTAATAAGAAACGCGAAAATTCGACTTTATGTGCATCTTTACACGTTATTTTCTCTTGAACTTTCCGATATGCGGGTAGAAAAAGCTGCAGTATTTTTGACAAAATTTTCAACCTGATGTTGTTGCTGTAGTTTTCTGTAATTGGATGGAATTTTGGCATATATTTGGTTCTTTTCAACGGGGGAGTATAACTGTTGGTAGAATGGACATAAACTGACCCAGTTTATTAATAATATGCAACGGTTGACTAAATCATTCGAAGTCGTTCAGGTCAGTGATCGCCGTGTAGGTTATATACTGAACACAAGTGAAAACGCTACGCCTGAATTATTTGCCATTTATATGCAAAATGAAGCTATCCAGTAAAGCAAATGAAAGTGTATCTGAATGTTCAACGACTGGGTAATGCATAAAGTAAAAGCTTTACGGATGTTGTTACGAGGAAACATATGAAAGTAAGAAAGAGGGCAAAGATCATGAATCGATACAATCTAGCACCACACCTGACCCAGGATACCAATGAGAAAGTGACAACTTCACAAATAGACATCACAAACGAGAGCCAAGAAGTCAGCCCTTTCCCAGCAGGTGACCACAAGGCATCAATAAACAGACGCGCACGAAAGCATAACAAAAACAAGACAGAAAAAAATGGCATTTCATTTAAATGTGACAGGGGTCCAATTTTTCAGGTTACAAATACAGAAATCTCACACAGTTTAGGCCTTCAGAAATCCACTGCCAACCAGATCCGACTAAACGAAATTGTTGTCTTAGGCATGTGACAACAAAAAATGTGTTTTGATCGTTTAGAAAAGCAACCTAAAAAGCGGGTTTTCGTCAAATTTGCCAAGCTTGAAATTTTTATCACTGAAATCCCCATAGGAAAATCAATGTGTTGTTGCATCTTAGTCTGAGCACATTACTAGTCGAAAAATGGTAGTAACAATGTGCTGATAGGTCTACCTGATTTGGCAAAAGAAAGAAAGTTATCGAAAATTGAGATAAATCGAAAATTACCAAATATTTGATATTCCCTATTTTGTCCAAGGGAGACATTTTACTTTTTTTTTTACAAATTTGTAAATTCGAAATTTATTTCTGAGCTTGTTTCAAGTGATAATACAATTTTCTTGTGTATTAATGCAACACAAGTTTGATGAATTCTGATAAGCATAACAATCTTTTTTTGCGCATGTGCAATTGCAAAATTCAGTAAATAAAGCTATAATTACAAAAAAGGAACATAACTCAGACATCAAACGAGACAAATTGGTGGAGCTTAGACGAAACGCTTGCTGGATGTCTTGAAAACATTATTAACTTTAGTAAATACTTTTCGTCCAATACTTTCTCACAAAATATAAAATATTGTAGTGTAACGTTTTCACTTTTGTTAAGTATAGCATGAAGTGTATCGTACATATAAAGCACTGCTGCATAAATTAGAATCGCGAATAAATGACTTTAGATGTACGTTTTCAATTTACATCGCATTGAGCATTCAATTCAGGCAGAATTTGACAAAATATATTGCCTCGTATTACCGCTAATTTCCTCTTATAATTCTGATGGTAGAATTTGGGCATTTTATTCCACGTATTTGACACTTGACAGGGATAATCCTGGGATAGGCCTGATCCATTTTGTTAAAAAACTATTTTTCTGCTACAATGGACTTTATTTTTAGCTGGGCATCATAAGCTATTCAAATCTCCTGTCAATTATGCTCTAATATAGATATTAAGGATTCTTGGGCCCATCAAGTTTTGCAAAGGTTCCATAGAAATTTCAAAAGGCCCATTAAAATTATGCGATGTGCATGTATTTGAATAGTATATGGACCATTGGCCAATTTTAAGGGCCCATCATCACTTTGGTCAAGGATTATCCCTGACTTGAGTGTTACCATTGAAAGAATGTGTGCAAACAGTATTTACCCGAATCAAACTTATCGTATTGGATCAGTTGGATATGTGTCTACGCTGACTGAATCGATACTATAAACTGAATGGCAGCGCTTAAACAATGAAACTGACATGTACAAAGCAATCACGATTTTAAAATGTGTGATGCTTTTGACACTTACCTGTAGAAATTTAAGTACAGATATATAGGCCGTCACATGGCTGTTACACCGTTTAAATTCCCCCCGCTTTTCAGAAAGCCTAAAAATGTCGAAATGCCCAAGAGATTAGGGGTCAGGGCAGTGGTAGTAGATTCTTCAAACAATTTTCTTCTGACACTGCAGGATATTCTAAATGCAGATTTTAGCTTAACGTTCGGAAAAATGTAAATAATAAAATAATTTTCCAGATTTTCGCGTTTCTTATTATTGTGGCAGGACTATAGTAGTAATAAAATCTAGAAGTAATGCTTGTAAAAACTTGTGCCCATCCATAGGCTTGTCCAAAAAGGTGCTTTACCACAAGGGCCATAACTCCAGACTTATTTTTCAGGATTTCGTGGAAAGATGCCGGTAAGCTAGTAAATCACTCATCATCCTCTATAAGCTGACCAATTTTCAATATATGAACAGTATAGGGAGAGGGAGTGAAGTACCATTTTCCTATGCTTGCATAACATATTTATTTGCTTGTGAGATCAAGGATCTCATTTATTCTCAGATTTAGACATATTTCGTCTGTCTACAAAGTAACAGTCATAAACTTTATTGCAATCAGGCTGATAGTTTCTCGTGCTTTCTCGATTATTTACAAGTCTACAACACTGGTAGCCTGTCCAATTTAGCATCTTATTGTATTGTTTAGCAATTATCTTCTATGTGACTGGTTATCAATGTTTATTTGTTACCAAAAATAGTAAGTGAGTATGATTAGGCAATATCTCAATCACAATTTGAATATAAACCCGTGGCACCGCTAGGAAGAGCCACACAACATTCACGAGACACCAGGAAGACAGCTGAGCAAAGCAACCAGCTCTCTCTTCCTCATCAAGATGATTGCAAAATTAGAATGGACACAATCGAAAACACTGTTTCTAGCGATATTGAATCCGAGTTTGTCGATTGTTAAGTTCGTTTTCGATTGCTGCCTATCCGGTGTGTAGTGCTGATCTATAAGATCGTAGTATTCTCTCTCTACAAGTTTCCTAGACTTCAGAGAGAGAGCTGGTTGCTTTGCTCAATTTGCCTTCCTGGTGTCTCGTGATGGATAAGTGGCTCTTCCTCGCGGTGCCACGGGGTTGTCTGCGGTTTGCGATTGTGGTATTTCCTGATCATACTCACTTCCATTTTTCAAAGATCCAGTTAAGCAAACTGTATAAGCGTAAACGTGTCTTTTATCCTTAGCTATCAGTTCAAACATGTGTTTTGATTGCTCTAAATAACCGTCTTATTGGAACGGTTCTTTTGAGGATTTGGTTGAGAAATAAGAAAATCAATTTTTTGTTACGCATTCTAACATTCTCCTCTCTCATAAAGTGCAACTAAAATGTGGTCATGGAAAATCTAATCATATATCTGTTGAGAACAAGCATCGGCATTACGAACGCGCGATTTCCCTTATAAAGCTAACAGACTTGGAATCAGGTTATTGCTGTAAATAATCCAATTATAGATCAGCAAATGACAGTATTTCATCTTTTAATGGCTCTTTAATGATTTGTAAGCAAAATGTAGCCTGAAACGACCTTCAACCACATATTGCGAAACAAACATATATTCTAATATATATTTAAGGGGATATATCTTTCAAAAGCTCTTACGGGGAGCGCAGTGGCTCAGTGGTAGAGTGCTTGACTCGAGACCGAAGGGTAGCAGGTTCGAGCCTCACCGGCGTCACTGCGTTGTGGTCCTTTAGCAAGACACATTTATCCTAGCTTAGTACTGGTTAAACCCAGGAAGAACCGTCCCGCATAACTGAAAGATTGTTGAGTGGACGTAAAGAATCAAATCAAACAAACAAACAAACAAAAGCTCTTACTTGCAAGAAATATTTCCTGTATAAACAAAAACATGCTTTTTTATCAAGGAGACGGATACCTTTGACCACATTGTTGTATGATCAATTTATACATCTCACATAGATCACTTTACTCCCCAACATTCAGCTTTTGAGCAATCCACAGCA
Source organism: Loripinus fragilis (assembly GCA_964019695.1). Lineage (NCBI taxonomy): Eukaryota > Metazoa > Mollusca > Bivalvia > Lucinida > Lucinidae > Loripinus > Loripinus fragilis. Next base: position 132,226 of record CAXHUL010000440.1, on the reverse strand, counting down.
TGCTTATCAGTCTTTTTATAGTCACTTCCTGGTTTGATACCGTTTACAATATTGTGACACGCTGGGTGAACTTTAGAAAAAAAAAACAGTTGCATGAACATGAGCTACAATATTTAGAAGTATTATCGCCCAAAATGTAAAAATTTCAGGTAGAAAAATACATATTTACAATTTTTGCTTGTGAACTTTTCAAGGTCAAAATGAAAAAGTGTAAATAATACCAGAAATACATATATTTTGGGTCAAAATACTTCTATATATTGTAATCAGATAATTGTAGTTTATGTTCATGCAAATGGTTTTCTCTAAAATTCACCCAGCGTGTCACAATATTGAAAACGAAATCAAACCAGGAAGTAACTCTAAATAGACTGATAAGCATGCTGCCGATTGCTCAAAAGCTGTATGTAGGGGCGTAAAGTGATCTATGTGAGATGTATACATTTTTCATACAACAATGTGGCCAAAGGTATCCGTCTCCTTGATAAAAAAAAAGCATTTTTTGTTTAAACAGGAAATATTTCATGCAAGTAAAAGCTTTTGAAAGATATATCCCCATAACTAATACAACAGAGTATTCGGCCATCCGCAGCACCGAGGGTAATAGCTTGACTGTTGCACAGAAAGGTGTGAAATAGTTGTTTATTACCCCAACTCAGAACATACAAAGTGTGATAAAAGAAAATTAGACTACAATGTTGTTTATCTATTTAAAACTGTCTGCGTGCTGCTATTTCCCTAATCAAACTAATCAGGTGGACTTGTGATAGAACATGACTGATTTTCGTCCATTAACATTAATTAGATCTTGGTAAGCTTAATGTAACCAGAAACAGCTCTCACCGTTTTAATTGTTTTCTTGAAAAGAACCTCCGCGTCATTCAGGGATCGGTGCGACATTCAACAGTGACAATTAAGATGCAAAATACTGCCTACTCCATCACTTTATTTAGTAAATCCGCATTGATTACATGAAACCTTTCTGTTTATAGAACATTGTGTTTCATGGGATTTATACTGAAAAACTTAATTCTATTAAAGATGTGCAGTACGAATAAAATAGAAAAGAGATTTGTTACTAAACAAGAAATATCTTTAAAAAAGATATTCCACTGACAATTTAACACAACCCAATTCGCTGGTTTTAGACGAAATTCCCTTCCTTTTGCATGCTGGAATCTAAAACCAGCGAATTTGGAAGTTGTGTTCATGTTTTTGTCTCTCTGTTGCTTGGCTCTGTGCATATCAACAACCAGGCAACCTCGAAGTTAGCATTTCATTCCTTTGAAACATCTAATGATAAGCTGTCAATAATACAAAATTGCCTAACTATAATTGTCATCAAGGTGCATGCCAAACTACACAAAAACTTGTTCATTTCTACATGCTCGTTACACTGAATCATAAAAAAGTATTTGAGAAGTTTGCGAAAAAACCTGTTTTATATAAATCACTCATATATTGAATGGACATATGTTGTAGGTGCACATTGGAATTGCCTCTATGAGGCAATTCCAATGTGTACCAACAACATATGTTACTGAAATTAAGGAAACCTATTTTGGAAATATACACTAAACAAGTATCACGTCCATTGGCTTTCCTCTTTTAAACATCTCAAACTGCCAATCAGTATTAAAATATCTGTCACTATATGACAAATTGTTTATATAAATTTACATGACAGCTATATCACCAAATTTGATTTTGTGAACTGTGCTTTTGCTAACTTGGTAGTTGCATGGTTGTAACTCTTTTCGCCGGACGATATGCATCTGAATCTTATTAAATTTTAGGCACTTCACCAGCAAGGGTTTGGGAACATAGTTGTTAGTCTTAAAGTCTTTAAGAAAACGGGGGATGTTGACAATAAATTAATGTAAAATTAAACGTTCACTGAAACAAACCTAAAACATGAAAAGAACATAGCCAGGATCAAGCAATAAAAACATGTAGGATTCAACACTTATCGACACCCAGCACGTTAAGTCGGGCCGCTATCGACCCGCCAGTGAAACGCCATCCGAATGCCGCTTTGCTGGTGGGCCGATAGTGGCCCGCGTTTGGATGCTGGCTGACCCATGCGCGGTTCCAGAAATTTTTGCCGGGGGGGGGGGGGGGCGACTGCCAGATGATAGCTTTTTTTTTTCTTTACAGTTGTTCAGTGGTTTATCAATGGTCATTTTACAAGGCTTCTGTGGGGTCAACATTTTCCAGGGGGAGGGGTCCAGGAGTTCCAATTTTTCCAGGGGTTGGGAGAGTCCAAATGCTTATCTCTATAGATATCCAAAGAACTTGTGATTTTACATGGGGTCAAAACCCCTACCCCCTGCTCTGGATCCGCGCATGTGACCAATATACTACTCGTTATTGATTTAAGAGACTATATCGATATTAACATTGTTCTTGTTGCGGTCGGCCATGGCCGGCCGCTTATATATAAACGTCAGTCAAAACATACATCAAAATCAGGTTTTGACTGAACCCGTATACTCTGCTTAAGGTATGTTTAAAAGGTAACCGAAAAATGAGCAGGGAACCAAAAATGTGTAGACTTGTTCTCGAATGTTACCAATTTTAGGTTAACCTATTGTGCGAAGCAAGCTGGAGCGAACTTAAATTACCCAAGGTAGGCGGTATTAGTTGTATGTGCACAAAACATGATGATTTGCCTTCTCTTTATTTTTATAGCATGGAAAACGTAATGAATCACACTATGAGCAGCTTTTCATGACAGTTTTGAGGGTAAGAAACGTAATTCGTGGATTTTGACACACCTATTCTCTTTTCGGTATTTAGAAAAAAATTCCTTTAGTATCGCACATGCGCTGATGTTGGAACTACTTTCGCTTTTAAAGATGGCGGCCACGACAACAACGGTCTCGCTTCGCAAAAATAATGGCAAAATACTCGCTATCAATAGCTGCAACTACTATACTGTTGGTGTTTGCCATATTGTCATGTAGTGAGTAACAGTTTTTACAAGGTTTGAACGCCATCAAATATTTGTGCTGCCAAATATCGAGTGAAATAGATTTCACGTTTTCCCTTGCAGTTAAAGATAAGCAGATAAAGAGATTCACAAGAAGACAGCCCGCACATACTTTTTTGTTTGTTTACTGTTTGATTTGATTCTTTACGTCCCATCAACAATCTTTCAGATGAACAGGGACGGGTCTTCCTGGGTTGAACCAGTACTAAGCTAGGTTAAATGTGTCTTTCTTTCTTTTCTTTCTCTCTTTATATACTGCCTGGCGCTCGCTTTCGAACATTATCGGCATGTGTACATTGTACACTCGGGTTGCAGGATGAAAGCCTACAAGTAACCATATCGAAATTACTGTAGGGTTCTTTATTATTACGAGCTCACATCTTGCATTGAAAACAGTGTGGATCCTGATTCATACAAGAGAAGCTAGCTGATCAGGATCCATACTGTTTACAAGAGTTGATCTGGTTTCATACTGTTTTTGAAAGAATAAATAGTTCTCTAAGCACAGATTTTTTCTTTTGGACAAGTAAGATATTCTATGGACAAGTACATTTTGGCTTTTTAATTGGCCCTGGACAAGTAGAAAATTTTATTATTTCAACACCCCTGACATTTCATTCAAATTTTCTTGAGAAATAGTATTTAGCCATCTGAACCTTTGTTCTCTACATTGAATGAAGTGTTAAATTATTGACAAATCTGGTTTTTTCTTCTTGCACTTTTTAAGTACATTTATGATTATTATGTCCCCGCCATGATAATGGGCGGGGCATTAAGTGTTACCCCTGTGCGTACTCACGTAAGTACATACGTCTGTCCCGACGACGTCTGCTCTCTAAATCGAATAATTTTGATCCGAATTTTATGAAACTAGCCTTAACTAGGTCACATTGTTTAGTACCATAATGTCTTCTTCAAGTTTGATAATGGTCCATATCGCACCAGGCTCTCAGTAGTTATGGCCCTTTGTTTATGAAAATTCACCGTTTTAAACGATGTCCGCTCTCTAAGTCAAAAAATTTTTATCACATTTTTATGAAACTTTGTCTCATTGTTTAGTACCATGATGTCTTTTTCAAGTATGATAATGGTCTATATGGCACCATGCTTTAAGGAGTTATTGCCCTTAGTTTATGAAAAATCATCGGTTGAAACGACGTCTACTCTCTAACATGAATAGTTTTGATTCTTGGTCACATTATTAAGTGCCATAGTGTGTTCAAGTTTTAGAAAGGCCCAATCGCATCATGCCTTCGCGAGTTATTGCCCTTTGTGAATGACAATTTCCTATTTATACAAATTTGGCAATAGCGGGGGCATCCGTGTCAATGAACAATTCAACAGTCAATTCGAGTTTCCTCCCTTACACCGAAACAACAACATTCCTGTCACATGACCATGATCCAACGGAGTCAGGTGACACCCGATCACATGACATAAACAGTGATCAAAATGGCGGCTCGAATGATGTTTTTTGACGAACTGAGGAAGGCGAGATGCAAAAACAGGGACAACGTCTTCATAACTTATCTAAACGTGAACAGCTTAAGGTACAAATTCATTGAACTAGGTGATATACTTTATGACAAGCTGTCAGATATCTGCTTTTTTGCTGAAACCAAGTTGGATGATACTTTCAATCAACAAAATTACAATGTTCCAGGCTACAAAGCCTTCAGAAATGATAGAAACAGCTCTGGTGGCGGGATTATCGCGTACGTCCGCTCAAACCTGCCAGCTAGACGTAGGCCTGATTTGGAACTTGATCTCCCTATAGAAACGATAGTCCTTGGTGTTACCATAAATAAACGCAAGTTGGCTATCATCGGGGCATACAGACCCCCCTCCATGGACAATAAACTTTTCACTGACTTATTTACAAAGGGCATGGACCATATTTCAACTAAATTTGATAACATTCTACTAACCGGTGATTTAAACTATGACACCCTAGACAAAACTAAGGGTGCTACACTACTAGACCTGTGTGATATTTTTGATCTCAGCAACCTTATAAAGGCTGCTACTTGTTTTATGAAAAACTGTGTGCCTTCCTTGGTCGATGTTATTTTAACGAATCAACCGCGACTTTGCTTTAACGCTCTTAACTTTGGCTGCGGCATCAGTGATTGGCACAACATGATTGGTGTGGCAATCAGGGGAGCAGCTGCCAAAGTTGAAACACAGAGTACAAAATACAGAAGTTATAAGAACTTTGACCAGGGGGCTTTTAACGACGACGTTGGACGGATTCCCTTCCATGCGGCTTATGCATTTGAGGATATCGATGATATCTACTGGGCCCATGAGAGACTCCTGTCCGAGGTTGTCGATATACATGCACCAATTAAAGAACGTAAAAACAAAACTAAAAAACCATCCTACATGAATGGTGAATTGCGGCGTGCTGTTTATAAAAAGCACATGCTTTTTAACAAATATAAAAAGTGTAGAACCTCTTTGAACTGGGACAATTATAGGAAACAGCGAAACCTTGTGACAAAAATTAAGAAACAATCTATGAGAGTCTATTTTTACGAACGCTGTGCAGGAGGCCCAAAATCAAAGGACTTCTTGCCCACCATCAAGCCTTTCTTATCCAAGAAGGGCTCTGATGGGGGGAACGAAGTGATCTTATGTGAAAATGAGAAAATTGTCTCAGATCAAACAGAGGTTTGCAACATTTTTAACAAATATTTTGTAAATGTTGCAAAAGATATAGGTAATAATTCTCCCCAATACAACCAGAATTTCTCAGACCACCCCAGCATTGAAAAAATAATGGAAAATAACCCATCAAAAGATCCAAAAGATCAGTTTTCTTTTAAACCAACCACTGAAACATATGTACACAAAGTGATTTCAAATTTTAATATTAAAAAGTCAACGGGGGTTGACAAAATCTCTGCAAAGATTCTCAAGGCATGTGTTTCAACAGTTAGTGGTACAATCTCGAACCTTATAAATACCACATACAATTTTGGAAAATTCCCTTTAAGGCTGAAGCAGGCGCAGGTTTTACCTCTGTTTAAGAAAAAAGACCCTCTAAACAAGGAAAACTTTCGCCCTGTTAGCATATTACCAATTATTTCAAAAATCTTTGAGAGAAATATGCATGATCAGCTGTCCGAGTATCTTGACTCAAGTTTTAACCCTTTCTTAGCAGCTTTTAGAAAAGGTTTTGGTTGCCAGTCTACTCTGCTGAGACTACTGGAAGACTGGCGCAAGGCTTTAGACAACCATGAATGCATTGCAGCAATATTGATGGACCTGTCCAAGGCGTTTGACTGTCTCCCCCATGGGCTTTTGATTGCAAAGTTAAAGGCTTATGGACTTTCAGAGGAGGCGGTCAAACTCTTGGACAGTTACCTCAACGACAGGTCTCAGCAGATTAAACTGGGACCATATGCCAGCTCATGGGAAAAGCTTTTTAAAGGGGTCCCCCAAGGCTCCATCTTGGGACCTCTCTTATTCAATGTTTTTATAAATGACATATTTTATTTTATTGTTCAAAATATTTTATACAATTATGCAGATGACAATACTCTCTCTTTTATACATAAGGACCTTTTACACCTTAAATCAGTTTTAGAACAAGAGAGTCAAATTCTCATATCATGGTTTGACCAAAATTTAATGAAAGCAAACCCTGACAAATTCCAGGCCATTTGTATTGGTAAAAAGACTCATGACAACATCGAGTCTTTTCAAATTGGCCAAACAAATATCAAATGTGATGACAGTGTTACCTTGCTAGGTATCAATATTGACTATATGCTTAAATTTGATGCCCATGTTTCTGAAATTTGCAAAAAAGCCTCGAAACAGTTAGCAGTTTTAAAACGTTTGGGTGGATTTTTAACAAAGCAAGGAAAACTTGTAATTTATAACTCTTTTATAGCCTCAAATTTTAGCTACTGTCCCCTTGCTTGGCATTTTTGTAGTGCATCAAGCACTAACAAACTCGAAAAAGTTCAAGAGAGGGCATTGAGATTCATAAATAATGACCATACATCAAGTCTCAATGACCTGCTCAAATCAACAAAAACACAGCCTCTTCATGTACGTAGGATAAAGCAAATGGCATGTGAGGTTTTCAAAATTATAAACAAGATGTCACCAGAATATATAAATGACCTTGTAGAAATTAAAACATCAACTTATAATTTCAGGGCAGAGAAACAGGCAGAAGTCCCACGGGTAAATACAACCAGGTATGGGCTGAGGTCCTTCAGGTCAATGGCGGCCCGGGTATGGAACAGCCTTCCAAATGAGATGCGGGTTGCAGAATCATACCCCCAGTTCCGAAGGCTGATCCATAGCTGGGACAGCCCCATATGCGGATGTCCTCTATGCTCGACCTGATTGAGGTTATTTTTTCTGTTCAGTTTCTGCTTATTTTTAGTTTATCTGCTGTTCTTATGTTATTTTTGACCGATTGTGTATTCCTTATTTTTCGCTGAGGTAAGCCAGTTGTCTTGCCTTTTTCGCTTTTCGCTTAAGGTTTACAGCCACAGGTCCCGATCAGCGGCTATATATGCATATGATCCAGATGCACCTAGATATCCTTGAGATTATCTCAAGGATGTCATTTAGTGCAGTAAATGTGATAGTTTTTAACTCGGACCCAGTAGTCTATTGGGTCCGAGTTTTTAAGTATCTACTGAAAATATTTTTATTTTTCTTAAATTTAAATTCTATTTTTCAAACCTAGTCAAAATACATACTTTATTAAATTTTATGTATACATAAGTCCTTTCCATATGTATAGTCTTAATCAAACATTTATGTTTTTCCATATATATATATTTTTTTAAATCTTTAACCTAAAAAATGTGTATATAATGTTAATAATGACTTTAAATTTGTTTTTATGTTGCATGCACTGTGATATTTGTTATATTCTTTTTCATATGTTTGTCGAAGTAAAAGCCCTACAGGGCTTATGTTTGATCTTTATCATATTCGACGTTAAATTAATCTTCTATGTCTATGTTCTATGTCTATGTCCCATTGACACATTTCTAGTTTTCTTTATGCTTTAGATACACTATTTACACAATGTGCTTTAAATCATTTGGCAAGGATTTGAAAATATTCACATTTTATTTTATATTATAGAAAATAATTTTGACACTTAATTTATTCAAATTTTCTCCAGCAAGAGAGAATAAATGGAAATTTAAAATGGCATTTTTTTCTGTAATTAATGAAATTCAATGCATATTAAGTGTTGAAAACAAATAAAAGCCATTTTTCATGATCGAAATCGTAAAACTTTCACATTTTTATTAATAAAACCTATGTTGAATTTTAGAATTAAGCGTTGAACTCATTGTAACAATTATCTTTTAATTAAGAGCACTCTAATGGAATAAAAGCCTTGCTTTCGTGAAATCTAGCCATTTCAACACAATTAGCTTCCATGGTAATAGAAAACATACTCACTCTTGGAGTGAGGGCTCCAGGTTCAAATCCTGGTGGAAGTACAAAGTTGGGCAGCTGGAAACTGATTTGGATGAATCAATTATAGTAACAAAAATAGAAATCTAGCCAGTACAACAAAATTAGCTTCCGTGGTGTAAAAGGAAACATACTCACTCTTCGAGTGAGGGTTCCAGGTTCAAATCCTGGTGAAAGTAAAAAAAAAAGTTGGCAGCTGGAAACTGATTTGGATGCTTCAATTATATTAACGAAATTTAATAGAAATCTAGCCAGTACAACAAAATAAGCTTCCATGGTGTAATAGAAAACATACTCACTCTTGGAGTGAGGGTTCCAGGTTCAAACCCTGGTGGAAGTAAAAAAAAGTTGGCAGCTGGAAACTGATTTGGATGCTTCAATTATATCAACAAAATTTAATAGAAATCTAGCCAGTTCAAAAAAACTAGCTTCCATGGTGTAATAGAAAACATACTCACTCTTGGAGTGAGTTTTCCATATTCAAATCTTGGTGGAAGTGAAATGTTTTAACAAAAAATAAGAAAATAGTTACAATTTTACGCATAAAAAGTTCCTTAATCTGAACGTATGATAATGAAGAGAAAAGGAGAGGATTAGGATGAGAAATTTGCCCAGATGTGATATCTGGCTAGTGCTTGATCTGGAAGCAATGTAGCCCTGTTTATGAGATTTTGAGTCTGACTTTCCATAGAAATTCAATCTAAAAATACTGAATTTTGATACTCAAAAGAACCGTCTTGATGAGATTTTTTTTTTCGAGCACCCAAAACATATATTTTAACTTAATATGAACTTAGGCACTACCTAGATGCAGACATATTATTATATCAGGAATTCACTATGGGATTTAAATTGTTAAGAAATTGGCAAGATCACAAATTTAACATACAAGGGAGGACCTTTCTTTAAGGCAAATCGATTGAGAAGGGAGAAAGATACAAGCTGTGACAGTGTCTCATTTCAAATCTTGCAAACTTTTCTTAAAAAGCTCAGATTTTGACAAGTTAGTATAGTTCAATTGGCAGAACAGCCTCAGGTTATGATATGTAAGCACCTGGAGGTATGTCTGGGTTCGAACCCCAGTGCTAGCAGTCTGATCTGAAATTTTATCAACAATCTGATTATTCAAAGTACAAAACATGCAGTATGTAAATATCTATCAGTATTTAAGCTAATCGACCGCCAGCTTTTTGGAAAAGCTAATACTTGTAAGAAAATTGATTTGCCGGCTAGGGCAAGCTTACTCGCCTGAACCCAAAGCACAGTATGTAAACTGAAATAAACATCCTGTACCGTTCCTCCGCTAGCTCACGTCTTATAAACATGAATAACAGCACTCGTGCGTAACCAGTAGTCGGAAAATGCGTGTATTTAGGTACATGTACACGTTTCGATTTATATTGCCAGCGATACAGACAATACACATTCGAACAAGGTAAGAAAAGCCATTTTATCTATTTTATTCCGTTTTATTCCGTGATTTTAACGGTTTCCTCCTTTGCATTTTGTTTTGTTAAAAAACGACTTGCTCACAATCAGAGCCGTTCTGTGTCGAAAACGAGCTTAAATGCCAGATTGCACGGTTTTAGTGGAATTGCCAATCACATGTTTACATGATTACATGGTTGTAACTGTAACAGTTACTTAGATCTATGGAAAAATGAATTTTAATAGGTGGGCCCTCGCAATTACAGCTGTACCAACAACTCTCACATCACGATTTCCGACAACTGGTTACGCACGAGTGCTGTAATTCATAATGTATAAGGCGTGAGCTAGGAGGAACGGGTACAGGATGTTTATTTCAGTTTACATACTGTGCAAAGGTTACTTGCAAATTCGCGGTATTGTAATCGAACAAATTTGATACACAGATTTAGTACGTTACGTAATGACGTCCTTTATAACGTTGTGTAAAATATGGCAAAATCTTGACTTTTTCACTCTAGAATACTTTTTAAAGTCATTTTAATGTCATGTAATAGACTTCAACATTCGTACTCCAATAAGAGTACTATTGAATTTATCAAACTCGTTTCAAGCCTTCCATTTTATCTCTTTTCCTCAACTCATTTTATAAATTCAATAAAACATTAGCACTCTCTCTCTCTCTCTCTCTCTTTTGCCTGTCTTATTGTTATATATACCACCTTACAATATTATATTGTATTCTATGTATGGCCTGAGTGAAATAAAGAGTTTTATTGTATTGAATTGTATGGTTCTCTATGTCAAAATGTTCCTAGACTGGAATATGTGCCAGCATTCCGCCATCCACCACCTGATTACTGCCATTCATCATGAGTGTGGACAGCTATTGTAAAAATGTTCCTAGACTGGAATATATGCCAGCATTCCGCCATCCACCACCTGATTACTGCCATTCATCATGAGTGTGGACAGCTATTGTAAAAATGTTCCTAGACTGGAATATGTGCCAGCATTCCGCCATCCACCACCTGACTACTGCCATTCATCATGAGTGTGGACAGCTATTGTAAAAATGTTCATAGACTGGAGTATGTGCCGACAACCCGCCATCCACCACCTGATTACTGCCATTCATCATGAGTGTGGACAGCTATTGTAAAAATTGTTCCAAGACTGGAATATGTGCCAACGATCCGCCATCCGCCACCTGATTATTGTCATTCACCATGAGTGTCGACAGCTATTGTAAAAATTGTTCCTAGACTGGAAAATGTGCCAACAATCCGCCATCCACCACCTGATTATTGTCATTCACCATGAGTGTCGACAGCTATTGTAAAAATTGTTCCTAGACTGGAATATGTGCCAACAATCCGCCATCCACCACCTGATTACTGTCATTCACCATGAGTGCGGACAGCTATTGCAAAAATGTTCCTAGACTTGAAAAGGTGCCAGCATTCCGCCATCCACCACCTGATTACTGTCATTCACCATGAGTGTCGACAGCTATTGTGAAAATTGTTCCTAAACTGGAATATATGCCAACAATCCGCCATCCACCACCTGATTACTGCCATTCACCAAGGTTGTTGACAGCTAGTGTAAAAATGTTCAGACTTGAAAAGGTGCCAACAATCCGCCATCCACCACCTGATTACTGCCCTGCCATTCACCATGATTGTGGACAGCTATTGTAAAATATCTAGACTGGAATATGTGCCAACAATCCGCCATCCACCACCTGATTACTGCCATTCACCATTGTGGATTGATCGCTGAGAAGGTACATCACTGGTCCACAAGCTTCATCCACATCGCAGAACTTCCCCATCGGTGTCATGGCTTTAATATTTTGTGCACGTGCGCTGTCTTTCCAGTCTCTAACGAAGGCTCCTGATAATACTGAGCAGAAATTTACGGAATTGACTCGAATTTGGTGTGGGCCAAGTTCCAGCGCAAACTGTTTTGTCACCATATCAAGCGCCGCTTTAGATACGTTGTATGCTATTGTGTTCTTTACTGGACTGAGGCCAAGTACACTGAAATGAAATAGGGAATACAGTGTTAGGCTACACAACTACTGGATAATTGAGCCGTGACATGTGATTTCCACTAATGTGGCACTTTAACAAGTGTAGACTCATACGAGCCTGTGCAGCCTCCTGTTAGGCTTAGTAACTCCAAAATGGTGTTCATTCAGTAGCTTAACAGTCATAGAATATTCAAGCGACTAGCACGGGCTCTGATCAGACTGCGCGTATGCGCAGGCTGATCTGAGGCTTTGCTGGTCGCACATACCACATTGTTTGAAATCTCATGCCACGGCTCATATACAGTTAGCATGGCATTTATCAACCCATTATTGAGTTTGACCTGAATAACAGATCAAGGTTATTTTATACAAGCTAGGTAGCCAAAATCAAGAGTAAGAACTCAATATGGAAAAAACTGTAGAGAGAATTTTATTTTCGCGAATAACGTTAAAAGACATATTTTCGATGTTAAAAATTCGCGAATGGAGTATTTTACTATCGCGTCAAGGATGATTATATATTCATGTATACCAGCTTGCTTCTATAAACAAAAGGTCTTATTAGAGATATTTTCCTCTGAGCCGGAATCCAGATTCCCCAATGGATTTACTTTGGATAATCTCGGCTTCTTACCTGTATATTAAAGTTAAATTGGTGCCCGTTTTTCAACTCAAAAAAGATGTTTGTTTGAGTTTATTTCGGATCGTTGGATATAGATAGAGATAGATATACTTGTAGGGTCTTTTATAAGGTCAATGTACAGAATGAGGATATTTTTTGGGATATGCTGAAATTTCAAGTATTTTGAGGGATATGCCTGATATGTCTAATATGTTACGGTAGATGCTGGGGCCAAGTCTATGTAGCAAGGAAAAATTGAGAGTACCCACCCCCTTCCCACCTCCTGAAAGCAAATAATACCTCCACCCCTGGAGCGAACAATAACAATTGGACTCCCTCTGTAAAATAAAGTGAGGAATATAAAAAAAACGCCAGATTTTCTGTCAGTTTGGCTTGGAACCCCCCTCCCGACGTAAATATCTGGATCCGCCCCTGTATACCCGCCCCCTTGTTGAAACCTATCATATTCGATCGTTTGGAAATGGAAATGCGAGAAAACAATAGCTGTATTTATCACATGACGTCACATCTCGACGTGATATAACGCCACGCAATAAAATCGATAACGTAGTATTCCACTAAATATTCATGAGGTGTGGCCACTCCCTTTTTGGGGAGAAGCTTATCGTCGGTAATAATTTCAGTGGATCATTTCATTGGTCATATACCTTTGCTTTATACGAAGTTGATAAAAGACCAGATATACTAAATCAAAATCAAGAGTGTTTAAACATTTAATGCCCAAAGCTGGAGAAAACTGTATTGAATTTTTAGGTCACCCCCTATGATGAAAATCATCTCTTTATTTGCTTCGAGACTTGTGGGTTTCCCCAGTTATTGTTATATTTGGGAAAGGACTATCTAATGTTGTAATAACTTGTGTCCAATCCCTTTGTTTGCTTATGCAATAAAATATGTTTAATCTAAAGTTATTAATAGACCATTCTTTTGGGAGATCGGGAACCCAACTTTTTTACAACAGAAATCTAGTTTTTTTTCAAATTGAAAAACTTTCGGATAAATTCTATTTGTGAATATTTTGGAAGGACTGGATATTTAACTCCTATTTTGCATTGTCGGCAATGGGGAAATATTTAGTGGAAAACCACCATAAGTCACTATTGGTCTACAGATTTAGTAATATTACGTAATGACGTCTATTATAACGTTGTGTAAAAGGGGGAAACTCTTGAAATTTTCATGCTAAAAATGCGATATTTAAGTATTTCCAATGTCATGTGATTAATAGAATCTAACAAACGTGCTCCTGTATTATTGAATTTATTAAACTCGTTGCGAACTGACTCACCTCGAAATGTTAACAATAGATCCACCTTTACCAGCTTCCACCATCTTCTTTCCAGTACTCTGTATAATATTTATAGCACCAAGTACATTAACTTGTAAGAAAGCGTCTAGAACTTCTTGAGAGCAATCCAGTGCACCTTGTATTGAGGTAGGCACCATAGCGGCATTATTGACAAGACCATCAATGACTTCCAGCTCGTCCACCAACTGTCGAGTCTTATCCCAGTCACTCAGATCAGCTACAATAGGATGAATATTGTCAGACATCTCTGCAAGCGTATCAAGCGTCTCTTTGGTTTTGCTCAATGCGTAGACTTTTGCACCTGCTGTAGCGATTTCTAAAGCAAGCGCTCGACCTATGCCCTTCCCTGCACCTGTGACTAGAATGGTCTTTCCACTGAAATCGAAATTCATTTTATCAAGTTTTGCTAACAGTTATAAGTGCCACACTTTAAGGGATGGTATCGGGTTGTGAATTCTTACGGACAGTATCCAAGTGAATGTCATTTTAATGTTTATCTTTAGTAAAAGATAAACACGAACCGTAATACCAAAAGAAATAGGACAATAACTAAAGAAAGTAAGTGGGTATGATCAGGAAACTGCAGACCAACCCACGGCACTGTGAAGAAGAGCCACATAGCAACAACACTCACAATCCATCAGGAAGACAACCAAACAAAGCAACCAGCTCTCTTCCCCCCATCAAGATGATTGCAAAACTAGGGAAAGGACACAAAAAGTATTGCATAACAAAACAAGAAGCGCACAAATAACCCCCACAATGCGAGCAACAATAAACAATAAATCAACAACAACAGAACCAATTAATGGGATTTACGGGGTATAACATTTAAAATGTATTACTATTAATAGATATTTTAATATTTTTGCTTGCGGCGCTCTCGCCGCAAGCATTTGTGTCGGAATAGTGACACCCCTTACCTGGTTGTCTATTTATATAAAATACTGCTAGCATAACGGTCGTGTGTATGGGAACAAAACAGTTCAACGACAAGACAGCTCACCGACAGCAAGCTAAACATAGTGTTAAGACAGGGTTCATACGGAAATGGGAGAACAGAATTCTAGGACTTTTTCATGACTTTTTTTCATTTTGCAAGGACTCAATTTCTTCCCAATTGCGTATAATCCAACGTGAAAAATGCACTTTTTCAGCCAGAAGCGTCGAAATGAAAATACGCACTCGTTTTCTTTGGTTCTGACATTGGTGATAAAAACCGGGACTACCACACAATTTGAATAGAATGGTATACGAGTTGCACCTCGCTCTTCTACGTGTATCTAGCGATTTTCACTCAGTTCTTTTGCGATTTTCACACAGTTTTTTTTTTGTGAATCCCATAAATCTGAAAGGATAAGTTGTATTTTTATATCTTTCAAAGACTGATTCATATTTTCAAGGATGATTTTACAAAATTCCAGGACAATTCCAGGACAAAAGGCACTTTTTTTCAAATTCCAGGAGTTTTCCAGGACCAAGGTCAAATTTTTCCAGGTCTGTGCGAACCCTGTAAGAGCATGTCTCATATTGTATGCCACATTAACCCCCAAATTCAATTTGTGGATATATGTTGTGGTCATGGAATTTCGCTCACTGTTTTCATCAACTGTGACCTTGATCTCAGGAGTCAGTTCTTGAAAATGCAACCACAGCAGATCGCCTTTTTTATTTATTGTAGCATTCCATATTTGGTATGTAGATGCATCTTGGGCCCTGGCGAGTCACCAACTGTTTCCAGGTCACTGTGACCCTGACCTCTGGTTTCAGCTCTAGCAAGGTCGAGCTCAGAGCATATCTGGATATAATTTGAGGTAGGAATCCTAAATTTGGTGTGAGGATATATTTTGGATCATGGCATGTCGCATACACTTCTGGGTCTCTTTTTTATGTTGCTTGAACGTAAGCATGTATAAAACACTGCAGCTTTAGTTTTATAACTTTATTAATCATGCCACGATTGGCCGAACATGAACGATCTGGTGTAATTGGAATGATATTGGCCCACTTCGAATCGAACTTAAGTTCCTACTAAAGTTCTTACGTAATAGATGTGTACGCAAGTTTACACCCGAAAGGCTACAGTTGCAACCTTTCAATTAGTTGTCAAGTAAACAATTTGAAAGTGAATAGCCTTGTATGCCCCACCTCAATTCTTCATCGTAGACAAAAAAAACTGCACAGCCTACTCTAATTAACAATTACGAATAAGAGGGACTGCAAATAGAACACATCAAGAATTTATTTTGTAAAATACATGTAAAACATCTTGAGGCCATTATAAGATCTTGAACCCATCTTGCTAGATAGGTCTAGAGGAGGGAACCAGACAAGCTACTAGAGTAGTAGGTGCTCTGACCCACCGTTGATCTTTAGTAGGTTCGTGACGTCACTATAGTAGCAACTATTGATGTTCGATTCGAACTTTAGTTACTATAGTAGTAACTTAAGTTCGATTCGAAGTGGGCCATTATAATTGCCATCAGTCAACTATATAGAATAGCTACCAGTCTGATAACAAAAGTGGTCATTAATACACGTAAAATATTGTAAGAATATTTTTCTCTTTCCAAATGGTTTTGTTCATGGCTAGTCTATAAATGCTTGAAGCAATATACAGTGTATATTGTATATTTCTTCGAGATAAATGTAACTGTCTTCAGTGGAGTTGTATGATTATCAGAACTTAGCACCAGCCTATAGACTAGCAACCAGTAGGAATATGTTTATATGGAAAAAATGAAATGACTATTTGAAAAGTTTTAGGCCTTAGGAAAGGCTATTAACTGTACAGCGCCTAAGAGATCGTTATTCGACTACAGCAAAAGTTAAATATAGACGCAGGTCTGGTTAACCAAAAATGACGACCCGACGTTATGACGACAACTTACGTCGAGTATATCAACTATATTTGCATCGACGATGTGCGTTCTGGCTGGCTATTGTCAGTTCCAGACAAATAATAGGGCTTTGAGGGTAATTTGTATCCAGATTTTTAATAAAAAAATATTTTAATACAATTACTTAAATCACGTCTGCTTTCTAGACAAATTTGAAATTGCAACTTTAGAATCTAAGGGTATTGCTATTCGATAGACTGTTGTCCTAACATTAATTATCATTTTGGCATGAAATTTAAAACATATTTTGCTACATGTTGATGTTCATTGTTGCAAAAATTCGAAAAATTGATACATTGAAAATAAGTAAATTTTATTAATTTCATTTTTTGCGTTTTTAAGTCCTTCAGTGTATGGCGCTAGGTGCCGCTTTAGATAACTGTTTGTGTTTTTCTTTTGCCAGAAGAGTATCTTACCGACCGACTCAATAACTATTGTTGTTGTTCGTCTATGATGTGGTTTTAGTGCAGTGTAAAAAAATAACCAAATTTGGTGGTGTTCCCAACTTACAAAGTGCACATGCTGTTTTTAGACTAGGCAAGCCCTCCTTTAAAAAGGAAAATTTATTACTGCTAGCCGTCATAAACAATCATGCAGATATCGTAAAGAATAAGAACGTTTTCCAAATTACATTGCAGACACATCGAGCAACTTGCGAAATGCTTAATTCAAGTTAGCCTCAAAACTGTACATTTGTGGCGATTTGGTTCAAATTTCAAATTAATCGTGGGGTAGTCTATTCGTGAGATCTTTACATATAAGATATATACAGTCAGACGTAATTTAAGCATCGCTCGAACATTATTTCAGAGACGTTTTATGTGTACAAACTTTTTCAGAAGAACAACCAGTCATAAATATTTTGTCACCCTCTTCTTCCTTTGATCTGCTGAACATATCAGAATGTCATTTGGTCATTTTGCTTAATTTCTACGGTGTCCTGTATACACCAACCCCTATTTTGGGGGTATACCCTTAAAAAGTGTCACAGCTTAACCCAAAGTACTTAATTCAAATAAACGCAGAAATGAGCCGCGACATGTGATTTCGAACAATGTGGCATTTTGACATGAGTAGACTCAGACAAGCCTGTGCAGCCTCCTATTAAGCCATAAATGGCCCTGCCCAGGGGTTCACACGTTTTATATAGGCTTACATAGAGAACGCATGGAAAATCTTCTATTTTGAAACCACTTGGCTTAGAGTCTTGATATTATGTATGTAGTGGCATCTAGAAGACCTCTACCAAATTTGTTAAGATTATGCCCCGATGTCCAAAAGTGACCCTGTCTTGAGGGTCACATGTTTTACATAGGCCAAAATAAGGAAATCATAAAAATCTTCTTGTCTGAAACCACAAGGCCTAGAGCCTTGATGTTTGGTATGTAGCATCATCCAGTGAACCTCTACCGTTCTTGACCAATCAGATTAACGGATCTCAATAAATGTTATGACAATTGTAATTATTTTAATATACGATTCAGGAGATGACATTTGACAAAATTCAATATGGCTGCCACGATGGCCATCTTTGATATCCGAAAGGAACCATTTCAACCATTCTGAATCTCCATTATTAGCTTTCAATTGAGTCAAATATTTATGTCTTAGGTTATATGTCATAGTTATTTTCACCATAAAGTTGTACGTTTGAAAAAAGGTCATTGATCTCTCACGACAGATAACAACACTGACAACAAGAATATTTAAGGTAGAACGGGGCCAATGGAAAAGATAACCTAGTGTTTTTTTTTTTTGTTTTTTTTTAAGTAAGAGTTATCTATATTTATTTCTTAAAACGTACAAGTATTGACATTCACAAAAAAACGTGCTTATCGTTTATCAGTTCAGCAGTATGACCAAGTATATATTGACCGTCGGGTCCAGTTTAACCCCTCAATGCGTTCGAATTATACCTGGTTAGACAGTTCTGGTCAGAAAAGTTAATATTCACGTGTACTCAATGTCTGTTACGTCATCCACGTCTTATTTAAGTTAGATATCTGCCTCTTATGTCCATAAGTAAGCTATACACTCGGAGAGTTTGAATAATAAACTATTTGTATGATGTATTTACGGGTAAGTAAATACCTTGATGTGCCTGCACACGCACGCTGGTTGATCAATGTATCTGCTTTCCCACCAGGTCCTGTTTTCATAGTACACGTCGTTCTAGTATGGGGTGTTTTGCTTTATCAGTCAATGTTTTCTGGTTTTGATTTACCAAAACCAATATGCGAGTAGAAAAAGTATTTAACTATGGACTAAAAAATCCTGGCACAGTTCCATACTTTCGTGAAGATTGATCATGAAATAATTCCTACAGTCATTCTCCACCCTTTCGCTGAATCATTCAAGAAGGGTTGTTGTCAGTTACAAGCGAATTTATGTACACGAAGTACTGGTTAACCGCTTGTCCCAGGAAACAAATGTGGTTTGGGAAACTGAACTTCCTGCCATGACCATATCTGTTGACTGGGACGTAAAGCAACAAAACAAACACACAAACAAACAAAAGCATCTGAGGACGAACTCCTCAGAGTACACCCCAGCGAACAAGATGCGTGCCAGTACCTATAAGAGATATGCATGGAAACAGCTTTGCTTCAAAAAAAGTAAGTAATGGTGCAAAGATCAGGAATCGATACAATCAAGTACCACACCTGACTCAGGATACCAATGGGAAAGTGACAAACTCACAGAAGACACCACAAACGAGAGCCAAGAGGTCAGCCCTTTCCCAGCAGGTGACCACAAAGCACATATAAACAGACGTGCACAAAACATAGCAAACACAAGACAGAACAAAACATAAAAGATCCACAAAAGAAGTACCGCCTTGGCACGGTCAGTAAAATATTTTACTGGAGGGCTTAAACCGGTTTAACGGCGCCAACCTCACCCTTAATTCAGATGTGGATCAAGACACATAGATATTTGGTTTGCATGAAAGACCCCTAACTTATCAATGCATCATCTCCTAAAACATATTCAAAGTCAGTTTTTACGACTCAATCCTTAAATTAACATCCTGCTAACAGGTAAGGTCATACGGAAACTTGATTACAGCTTAATGATCAACTGAAAAGGTAAAAATAAGTTTTTTAACCAAACATTCCAGATAATAGAAGTTATTGTGAGAAAGAGATTGCTGAAAAACCGCATCTAAAAACTCCTATCCATTCAAAGGCTACGCCTATTTGAATTTCGGACTGGAAATTTTTCCCCAAAACAGACTTGAAAACTAAGAATAGATTCTATACAACAATGCATCATTCTGTGATGTCATGTGAGGCTTGAAATTTTTCAATGAATTTAAATATTTGCAAGTGAAAATAATTTGTCAAACTTTGGCATGCTTTTCTGCAAAAAAGCGAAAATCGATCTCGCATAAATGGTTTTCTGTATGTTAAGTTTTATTTAATTAAAATTTTATGCTTAAATACCAAATTTAAATTTACTGCATTTCTTATTCTAATGATACAAAAATTAGTAAATCAAATGTTTATGTTAACTTATTTTGAAACATAAAACAGATAATCCAAAACCATGCTGTCTGAAAGGATAAAAATATATTTTAAAATTTCAAAACAAAAATTTAAAATTCAATTTCTCGCTTATCTACGCAAATTCACCAAAAAGCATTTAATTGGACAAAAAGTAATTTAGGCAATTAAAATATTGGCATTATCAAACATAAGATGTACTTTTCAAATACACTTATTGAGATATTTGAAATTACCACTCTTTTAAAATACTCATATGACACCAATTAATGGAGCATTGTTGGATAGAATCTATTTTTAGTTTTCCAAAATAGTAAGTGAGTACGATCAGGAAATACCACAATCACAAACCGCAGGCAACCAAATGGCATCGCGTGGAAGAGCCACTCAACCATCACGAGACACCAGAAAGACAAATTAAGCAAAGCAACCAGCTCTCTCTTCCCCATCAAGATGATTGCAATACTAGAATGGACATAAAGTAACGAACAACACAACATAAAAAAAATTACAGACCCCCACAATGGGAGTAACAATTAACACTTTCGGAACCAGATTTCTATGGTGACTTGGTGTATAGATTGAAGAAGATTGTTGGCTCTAATACTTTTTCAGCGCAGTTCATTGAAATAATTTCCAAATATAAAAAGATTGGCTATAACATTAATGTATTGCAACAGACTGCATGCTTGGTGGTCAATCCAATCACGGTTGGCAACTTTGCTTTCCTCTTTAATTGCACGCCGGTGGGTCGGACTTCAGACTCTATGATGGTTCCGACTTAAAGACCTATCTATTGATGAGATGGTAGGGGCCTGATGCTTTGGCTGTTTGTCTGGCCCACCGGGGTTTACCTGTTGGATTTCTTTTGCTCCCCTATTCAGTTTTATTTACTGTTGAGTCCTTATCTTTGTTTTATCTCTTTGTTATATCTTGATTTATATGTTTTTGTAGATGATGCATTGTTCAGTTAGGGATCTCTCATGCAAACCAAATATCTATGTGTCTTGATTCACATCTGAATTAAGGGTGAGGTTGGCGCCGTTAAACCGGTTTAAGCCCTCCAGTAAAAGTATTTTTACTGACCGTTCCAAGGCGGTGCTTCTTTTGTGGATCGTTTTTGTTAGTTATGCTCGATGTTGGTGTGTGTTGTAATGTCTTGTCTGTTCTTTGTAGCCTTGTGATAACCTGCTTGGAAAAGGCTGACCTCTTGGCTGTCGTGTGTGTTGTGTTTTGTCACTTTCCCAAAAGTGTCCTGGTCCACATCAGAATCAAGGGTGAGGTTGGCGCCGTGAAACTGGTTTTAGCCCTCCAGTAAAATATTTTACTGACCGTTCCAACGCGGTACTTCTTTTGTGGATCTTTTGTGTTTTTGTTCTGTCTTGTATTTGCTATGTTTTTGTACGCGTCAGTTTAAATGTGTTTTGTGGTCACCTGCTGGGAAAGGGCTGACCTCTTGGCTCTCGTTTGTGTTGTGAGGTTGTCACTTTCCCATGTGTACCTTGGGTCAGGTGTGGTACTTGATTGTATCAATTCCTGATCTTTGCACCCTTACTTACTTAAATTGGCTGAAACTAACTTGCAACGTCTACACTTTTAGTTCTTCGGTGTATTCTTTTCTTCCAAAGAATGATCCTTTTCCTCAGAACATATTTATCGTGTCACGGCTATATCTTTTTCACCAGCTAATTACAAAGGAATAAAATTGTAGTAATTTGTGAAACAACATGACCTTGTGCTGTAATCTTTTAATTATCTTGTAAACGGATGTTGTCTAGTCAGCCACAAGAGAATATAACAGGGTAAATGCATTTAACTGATAATTCGTGCCAGGACTCCTGCTGATTCATGTGCAGATAGCTTTTGTAGCATTTACCATCTCGATCAACATGCACATGTCTGATTGCCATTCTCTTAAGGATGGTCATTATAATTGACTAAGTTTGCAACCAGTATGGTAGCACGGGCTAAGCGGTTTATCATGAGAATATTACATATCTGTAAATATTATCTATGGTGTCAAATCACTAAAATGATACACCCAGCGGAGATGGCGATGAGATGGTAGTGTCATTTAATGAAGTCATCACCTTTATTTGAGACAGCCTTCAACAGGATGTGTACGACAACAAGGTACTTTAGTTAAGTGCTGAAAGATGGCAAGCTTTTTTGAAAACCTTATCTTTGTATAAAATGATAAAACGTGTAGATTTCAAATGAATCAATTGTACAAAATGAGTTGGTCACCTCATAAGAACTTAAATTGGTCTGTCGTTTTATCTATTTTCTTGTGAAGATAGGTATTCAAGTAGAAAAAAATGTCTTGTTCAACGACACCACACCCTATCCTGTTGCCTGGTATGTTACATGTACCACTGCTTCACAGTGAATAATTTCTCTCCATAATAAAGGTTTTTTGATCTATGAAAAGACAACCTCAATCTCTCATTTATTTGATTCTAAAAGAAATAAAATATACTGCCTTGGCTTAAGAAAGAGTAATTTAGCCATCACACAAAAAGAGGCCTGAGTATTTCATATTTATCATTTTAGCACATGTAAGTTGCAAAATATATTTGTCACAAGCGCGTGTATAAACAACAATTAAACAAGTGATAAAACAAGTTAATTTACATGCAATGTAAACCTTCATAGACAGAGCGTCTTTTTAAAGTGCATAGACAATGAGTACAGACCCAGATCAGAACATGCAGAACATCTGGCCACCTTATTGTTCGTTACATAATGTTTATCAAAATTTGAATAAAAGTTAAAATAAAAACTTTACAACCATAATATTTGAAATTGATTCGTGCAATTGGTATGATAGGAAAGTTCATTTGGCTTAAATGGATTATTTGTGTTTCTCAATTCTATAAGATAATTATTATCATCATCTTGCTTATTTCATTGATCCTTAAAACGACCTTTCATTCAAATGTAGTGCTGAACAATACGACCGTAGATGTTTTCTAGGCCCTCTCTGTTTACAATTTCCTCATTCCATCTGTATTACTTGACTTTTCGCTTACTGTAAAGGCGGCGCCCCATGAATGCGTAATTAGGACTAGTCAACCTTAGGCATAGGTAAAAGCAGAAAGGGAGGCGTGTTTTTATTTAAAAGTAAGTGTATCATCTTGTGCCACAAACTCAGTCATTAGTTAGTCCTTAAAACGCCAGCAAAATAACTGCATCTGAAAATGTCTATTTATTAAATAAGCAGGGAGGCAAACATTGTGGACCCAGATCAGACTGCTCCCACAGGAGCAGTCTGATCTGGGTCTACACTGTTTATCTATGAGGCTTCAAATAGTTTAGTGGACGACAAAAACATACATTTTGTGATTATGCGCTTTAAGGGTTAATGAATGTGAGTTCAGTGTGTATACGGTTAGGATTTTCATGAAATGCACGCACGTTTGCGCGGCTTAAAAAGCGTATTTACTCTTTACCAAATCATAAATAAAACCCGATTTCCCTTCCTTAGCAGATGAAATAGCCGAACCACACCTAGATATGAATATTAAAGTTGCCGCCTTTACAGTAAGTCTAGCAATACTCATCCACATAAAAACATTGTGGTCATTGAAGATATAATCATATCTCTGGTGAGAACAAGCATCGGAATTACAAACCTGCTTTTTTCTAATGTCGTAATGGCGCTGACTGACTTTGGAATCAAGTTATTGCTGTACATAATCCAATCAATTATATAGCAGCATTTTTTTTATCTTTTAATTACTCTTAAGAGATTTGTAAGCACAGTGTTGCCTGAAATGACCTTCAACGATATCTTGAGAAAACAAACATAATAATTATGCTATGATTATTATATTAAAGCTGCATACTCTGTAACTTTTGATCTTTTAATTTTAGAACTAATGTTTCTTATTTTTCAAGAACACAGTAAAAACTAAAATTCAGGTATACATTTTACCAATTTCGTAAATCTTAACGAATTATCAGTATCAAAATAACAGCATTTATGGTAGAATTAACCGTCTATATTTATTGGAGGGACGCAAATAATTACCAACAAGAGAAAAACACACCTGTTTTATAAGATAATTCACTTTTCTGTGCAGTTTTCAGCTATAGTGAACAGATTTAGTGTGAAAACATAACTTAATTCTACTTTTACAAATGATTTAAAAAAAAAAAAAAAAAAAAAAAAATCGAAAACTGTTCATAGTTGCAGACTTAGTCTCTTTATGGGAATGATTATATGAACCAGCTACTATGGAAATGGTACTGATCTCGTGATATTGCCGTTCTAAAGTGGCGGTTGTTTAAGAAATAGATCAGCTCTAGCAGTGAATTGTTGTGTAATAATTCACTGTTTGGAGGTCAAGTGTAAAGAAGATCAAATCACGAGCGCGCAGCGCGAGTGATTTATCTTCGTACAACTGACCGACAAACAGTGAATTATTACACAACAATTCACGCACAAGAGCTGATCTATTTCGATTCTAACACACAATAAATAACGAAAACACATTTGAAGTCTTCAGCTTCTTCCAACTTTCCGCCATTGCACTGAAGAACTCCCGCCAATGCTTAGACTACGTCGCATTCGTTTACGTGTATTTGTAACGTCTTTCAAGCGTAAAAACGACGTTACACCGTCTAACGGCATGAATGACGTCATTTTCCAGCAGCAAATGACGTCAGCTGGCACGTACTTTCCTCGCGATTGCTAAACTGTGAATTATTGTTTGATATATCACACTTGTTTAGCATTGGCTCTATAGGCGAGGTGTGTTAGAATTATTCATTAGTCTTTCTTCCATTGGGTGCTGGGAGATTTGTGTTGGGTCCTTGTCCCGAGGTAATAAAAAATAAACTGAGCACGAAATTTCAACTGCTCATAAACTAAAATATCGTCAAATGAAGAAGTTTCTTGCTTTAATCTCTCAGATGTTATATTTATCATGCAAATTAATGTTAACATTATGAGCAGGATAAACTTCGTGCTCAGCTGAGTTGAGCATGAAAAAAGTTTTATAACCTCGGGTCCTTGTTTTACAATAAAACCTGTGTACAACGGCCACTCTCAAAAAGACAGAAAAATGGTTTTCAAGACCAATTATCGCTTAATGCAGGTCAAAAGTATTGCATTCTGCAATACTTTTGAACTTCATTTAGCTACCAGTTGTCATTAAGATCTTTTTTTTCTATTCTAAGTGGCCGTTTAACACAGGTTTGCTTAACTTTAATTGTGTTGTTGTTTTCTGTGTTCCCTGTCTCTTCTTCACACTGGTCTTCACCTAAAATACTATAAAGTCATGTGATAGAAGCTGACAACAGCGCCGCCTAATGACATCATCTTTAACCAATCATATTTCAAGCTATCAGTAAAGCGCCCAATACATATGTAAGCTTCCATTTATATCAGCCAATAGGAAATTTAAAACACTGACTCATAGTCAAAATATAGCAGAGCTGCCAAAATGTTATATGCTTGGATGAATTGTGAAAATCAACACTCGGGAATCGATACAATCAAGTACCACACCTGACGCAGGACACCATATGGGAAAGGGACAAAACACAATAAAACATCATAGAGGTCAGCCATTTCCAATCAGGTGGCCACAAAGCTGCAAGGAACAGACTAGACAGTATGACAAACACCAAGCACAGATGTTAAATAGGATAAAATTACTGGAGGGCTTAAAAATGCTTAACGGTACCAACCAATGTCAAACATGCCATGATCAATTAATTTGGTTGATGCAATATTATTGAACAGAAAGAATTACATTCATCAAAATGTTAGGAAAAATCAGGTGTGGCGGCGGTAGAACGTCTCCCTGCCCTCCATGTCTCTAGCAACACGAATGAGTTGAGAGATATAGACTCCATAGGGTGTAGAGCGAGGAACATCATCATCTAAAAATGGAAAATTGACGATTTCAAAATCAAAGTCGTCACGTTTATCATAAATTTTGTTAGAACAATATCACTAGAAATTGGTAAATGCAAATCGAAAAACGTGGCTTCGTATTTGAGTTATTTGCTTTATTCAGTTGTAGCTCTGACGGGTGTATTTGACTTACCATATTGTCAAAATAAACATTAAATGCTTAAAATATCGTCCAAATATCCGGATGTAGTGTTGAAAGCATCACTAATATCAGCCTGCATTTCATAATAAAGTCCCTCTCATAACAAAACAGGAATACATCCGCAATCAGAGGAGCACAATTAGTGCCCATAGGAATCCCAACTACTTGTCAATACAGTTTGGTGCAGATCGAATAAAAAATGTTGTCCAACAAAAAGGTCAGGGCATTACATACATTTTGACAAGACCATGCGTGATATTTTTGAGGTTTTCCCCAAGTAAAAAATGCGTTTCTGTTGTTACATGCAAGGAAATGAGAGCCTTCTCTATTGAAGGTTACAATAAGATCAATAAGTGTATCTTTAATCAAATAATGAGGTAAAGTAGTGTAAAGAGAAGAAAAATTATAAGTAGACAAACTGGTCGCATTGAAATCTCTAACTTTAAGTTCATCGAAAATTTCACCTCAATTTTTAAAAGACCAAAATAGATTTTAACCTGATCTCTTATATACCTTTTCACAGTACTTGATAACATGTTTTAACAGCTGTAAGACATGAGGTTAACAATTTAGAAAGTTCTGTTGTCGTACAAGAACTAGAATTAGCAATAAATCTTGCTTTGTTGGGATTTTTGTGGAGTTTCGGTAACCAGTACAACGTAGGAACTTTGTCTTGGTTTTCTTTAGCTTTGACACCAAAATCCTATCAAAACATCCTGTTTATAGAAAGTGTGTTTCACGGGGCTAACTTCTGTCAAAGATGTACACCACTTTTATGTAAGCGACAGCTTAGCGTCAAATCTTGTACCATGCTGAATTAGGCTTGTCGATTTACAGATAAAATATTGATAGTTTAAACTTTATACCTGTACAATGCGAATAAACCACTTATTACAGAATATTTGCACAACTCTTAATTTGTTTACCCACTTTTATTCATGCAAACCAAATATCTATGTGTCTTGATCCATATCTGAATTAAGGGTGAGGTTGGCGCCGTTAAACCGGTTTAAGCCCTCCAGAAAATATTTTACTGACCGTTCCAAGGCGGTACTTCTTTTGTGGCTCTTTTATGTTTTTGTTCTGTCCTGTGTTTGCTATGTCTTTGTGCGCGTCTGTTTATATGTGCTTTGTGGTCACCTGCTGGGAAAGGGCTGACCTCTTGGCTCTCGTTTGTGGTGTCTGCTGTGAGTTTGTCACTTTCCCATTGGTATCCTGTGTCAGGTATGGTACTTGATTGTATCGAATCCTGGTCTTTGCACCCTTACTTACTTTACTTATCTTTGCTTTATCTCCTTTTATATCTTGATAAATATGTTCTAGGAGATAATGCATTGATAAGTTAGGGGTCTTTCATGCAAACCAAACATCTATGTGTCTTGACTGGGACTGTGTGGCGGCGGTAGAACGTCTTCCTGCCCTTCACAATAGTGTAGATTTTATTTTCTTGTCCTTTGGGATCATGGGTTTCATTGTGGAACTTTGAAATTATTAGAGGGTCACTGATGACGCCTAAATGGTAGAAACTAGCTAGTCTGACCCAGGAAATATGCACACTCTAGTTTCAGTTCTTTGGTGCAGTCTTTGCTTCCAAAGGATACCCTTTTAAGAACATATTATCAACATGACATATAAGATATAATAACCAACTGGTGTCAAAATTTCCTAACAAAACATAAACATGTCAATCATAATTGTCAACACGTCAGCTTTCCTGAACACATGCAGTTTAACTAAATCAAGCATTCACAATACTGTAAGTCCCAATTGGATAATTCACAGGCATTG
>CAXHUL010000440.1:3353-104068 GCA_964019695.1 Loripinus fragilis | reverse complement strand
GTCTGACAATTTATCGGTCACTGTCAAGTATTTTTTGTGTTTTTCCGGTCTCTGTTTGTTGGAAAAACTGGGGACAACTGCACTTGACATGATGCCTTGCGCATACCCTTTGATATACAAATGGATGTCCTATCCTCCGCCCTATATCAGAAGTTTGCCACATTCACGGTTTTATCTTTAGAATAGCATATGAATTATTTGAAAATTTAAGTGAAAAAGGAATTGATTCATGGGTAAATTTCATAAAGGAGTATCTTAACTTATTTAAACATTTAAGCAGAAATAAAAAAGTGATTGTAAATGTTTATATAGCAAGGTTTTAAAGGCTCTTATTTCTAAATTTACTGTAATCTGGAAAGAAAAATTGCATTCAAATCATGGAGAAAACATACATAAAGACAATAAATTAAGAACACATGCCCTTTTTAAGCAAAATTTTAATATGGAAAAATATTACGTTTGGTAGCAGAAATCAAAGAAGTCTTTGTAAATTAAGAATAAGTAATCACAAACTTAGGGTGCACTGCACCAGATTCCACAATCGGGGTGCACTGAACCAGAACAAACCATCAATTATTGCTCACTATGTGCATTGTGTCCCCCTCAATGAAGGTCTAAACACAGATCACAACATGTGCGTTTTGTTTCCCCTTCAATGCAGTTCTAAACACAGATCACAACATGTGCTTTTTTTTGTCTAATTCAATGTTCTTAATCTAGTTTCTTGGCAGAAAGTGAGATAAGATGGCGTGTCTTATGCTTTATGTTGTTTCTATTACATCTTTGACTGCCTCGTCAAAATGACATCTGGTACTGTTTCCACAATGTAAGTGTAAGTGACCTATTGCCATCTCTTGTCACAACGCCCAGGTTGTTGAACAAGGTCTAGAGTATTTTTGGCGGACCACATAAAACTATATTATCAGTCAATTACATTTACTCCCATACCTAAAGCACTGGTAGAAATTACAACCCAAATTAATCTTTGTTCTGAGGTGAGACAGTATTGCATTATGCATTATTTTGTGTGTGTGTGTGTGTGTGTGTGTGTGTGTTGCAATATATATTGATCCTTGGACAAAGTTCTCTTTGAGAATATAAATTTATTACGTAGGCGTCATTTTCAAAAATTTTGTTTTTGTTTGTTTGGTGCTTAACGACGCATCAACCCTTGTGGGTCATTAGCGTCAGACAGTATTAACTAAACATGATGAGGATGGAAAAAGTTAAAAATTTATAAGATAAAACAAAAGGAATGATGCTTTGTTTGTTTGTTTGTTTGGTGCTTAACGACGCATCAACCCTTGTGGGTCATTAGCGTCAGACGGTATTAACTAAACATGGTGAGGATGGAAAAAGTTAAAAATTTATAAGATAAAATAAAAGGAATGGTGATGATGAGTTTGTTTTATGAAAATAAGTTGCAATACGATTGTTGACAGGAGAGACCAAGTACAATATCTGACAGTTTCAAAGAGCTATTCAGATAACTGTACATGTTCTTTAACTGAACAGAATACAACATAATATAATCTGTATTATGGTCTGATACAAATGTAAAACAAAACATGATTTTAAAAACAGCAATTAGATTTTGTTAAAAAGATTTATTTGTCTTAAAAATGTCATAATACTATCAATATGTATATCTTGAAATAATTCTTTCATGTTATTAACATGGAAGCAATTATTTCTTACTTGTGCAAAATCGCCACATTCCAAAAGGAAGTGACGTACAGTGAAAGGTGCGTCGCAACCAACACATTGAGGATGCTCTTCACCTTGTAGTAAGTATGAATGAGTGACTCTTGTATGACCTAAGCGGAGTCGAGCTAATACTACTTCTTCTCTTCTAATGTTTCGAACAACCGATTGATATTCACCAATAGTTGGTTTGATGTCAAGAAGTTTATTACCAATGCTGTTATTCCATGAAGTTTGCCATTCTTCCAAGATATATTTATTGATAGAGGGCTTAAAATTGGAAAATGGAATTTTAAAAGAAGTTGGTTCTAATGAAAGCGATGTTTTTGCTTGCTTATCTACCATCTCATTCCCTTGGATACCTATATGACTAGGAATCCAACAGAGAACAATTTCTTTATAAGTTAAAAGCTCATGACATTTTTCTAAAAGTTTCTGAATCTGTGGATTCTTTGAACTAGTATGGTTCATTGCTTTCAATACAGAGAGTGAGTCAGAAAATATAATAAATTTATTGTTTGCATCACAAGTGCTAATGAAATCTAAAGCTAGATCAACTGCTTTGGCTTCAGCAGTGAAAATTGATGAATCGTCAGGTATACGTTGCATATTACTATGGTTGTCTGATATAACAGCACAACCAACCTTTGAGTCTTCCTTTGACCCATCAGTATAAATTTGTTGGTAATTCTTATAACGACTTTGCATTTTTCTGAAATCATCTTTTAATATGTGTGGATTTGATTCAGATTTTTTCCCCGAATGTAAATCAAAAAGTATTTCTGGTGGTTTCATGCACCAAGCTGGAATATTTGGTGTAAAATGTTTTTCAATATTTTGTGGTTTGATATTGGCAGATTCTAAAAGTGGTGAAATTCTGATGCCAAATGATTTAATAGCTTTAGGTTTTTGTTCATACAAATTAACATAATTTGGTGGGAATGTAACTTCATAAGCAAGATTTGATGGGTTAGCAGCAAGTCTTATAGCATATTGCAAAGAGAGTTTCTCTCTTCGTGAATATAGTGATGGTTCATCTGCTTCCACATAGAGACTAGCAACAGGAGAAGTTCTAAAAGCCCCTAAAGCTAATCTAAGTCCTTGGTTATGTATAGGATCAAGCATTTGAAGATATGATTTTCGTGCAGAGTCATATATGATACAGCCATAGTCTAATTTTGACCGGACTAGAGACTGATACAGCTTTAGAAGTGTAGTTCGGTCTGCACCCCAAGAAGTATGGGAAAGCACTTTTAAAAGATTCAATGCTTTTAAACATTTAGCTTTGAGATATTTAATATGGGGTATAAAACTGAGTTTTCTATCAAATAAAATGCCAAGGAATTTAGATTCCTCAACAACTGGAATAGGTGATCCATATAAATGTAAAACCGGATCATCATGTTGCTTGCGCAACTGACAGAAATGTACACACTGTGTTTTTGATTTGGAAAACTTAAAGCCATTGCTTGTTGCCCAATTTTCAATCTTATTCAAATTTTGTTGTAGTTGACGTTCAATTGTTGCCATGCTTTTCGAGCGATAACAGATACAGAAGTCGTCAACGTATAATGAGCAATCAGTAAGATTACCTAAACATTTCACAATATCATTAATTTTGATACTAAAAAGTGTTGTAGATAGCACACCCCCTTGAGGTACACCTTGCTCCTGGTCATAATAGTCAGACAGAGAGGAGCCAACTCGGACTTGCATGGCGCGGTCTGCAAGGAAGTTTTCAATGAATGTAGGAAGTCTACCTCTTAATCCTAGTTTGTGGATATCTTTTAAAATGCCATATCTCCACGTGGTATCATAAGCTTTTTCCAAATCAAAAAACACAGCAACTACATGTTCCTTTTTAATAAAGGCATCACGTATGAAGGTTTCCAATCTAACTAAATTATCAGTTGTACTGCGGTCAGATCTGAAACCAGACTGAAACCGCGATATATGATTATTGGATTCTAAAAACCAAGTAAGTCTTTTATTTATCATTCTTTCAAGTGTTTTACATAGACAACTTGTTAAAGCTATAGGTCTATAATTATTAGGTTCCGCAGGATCTTTCCCAGGTTTGGGAATTGGGATTATGGTTGCTAAGGTCCAATCTTCTGGAAATTTACCAGTAGTCCAAATGTAATTAAATATATTCAGAAGGGTTTCAAGAGAATTCTCTGGTAGATGTTTAAGCATTTGATAGTGGATCTCGTCAGGACCCGTGGCTGAGTCATGTGATAGTTGAATAGCTTCAACTAATTCATCTAAATTAAAATCTTTGTTATAAATTTCATTATTTTGTGATTTAAAATTCAATTTAACTTTCTCTTGTTCAGTTCTAATCTTTCTGAAGGATTCAGAGTACTTGAATGATGATGAATTGTGACAAAAAGTTTCTCCTAAAGTGTCAGCAATGTCTGTTTTTGAAGTTGCTTTGCTGTCAGTACCCACCATGTTTAAATGTGTGTAACTGGGGGATTTGTTTTTTCCAGAGATTTTTCTTATCATATCCCAAACCTTTTTAATAGGTGTTTTATGATCGATTTTCGAAACATAAGATCTCCATGACTTACGTTTCGAAAGTTTAATTGTTCTGCGGGCTTTAGCTCTAAATACTTTAACGTCATTCAAGTTGTTGGAATTTGGAGATTTTTTAAATTTAGATAGAGCTTGTTTACGTTGTTTAATTGCCTCTTTACAGTCGTCGTTGTACCATGGATTACTTTTAGTTGGATTTGTCGAGGTTTGAGGAATACATTCTTTAGATATTTCTATAAGAGAAGAAGTAAAGTCAGATATGGGATCAGAAGATTCTTTGAAGTTTTCTGGTATTAATTTACCAGTGCATAGAGTATTAAATAGATCCCAGTTGGCTCTATTTAATTTCCACTTTGGATTGTGGTCCTCAGTGGAAAAAGTGTTCTGTTCAATGATGATAGGGAAGTGATCACTATTATGTTGGTCTTTACTCACAGACCAATTATAATCAAGAAAGAGTGATGGGTGACAGAAGGAAAGATCAATAGAGGAAAAGGACTTTGCACTTGTAGAAAGATAAGTGTATGATTTATCATTTATAATACATATATCATTTTTTGTTAAGAAATTTTCGATAAGCTCACCTCTGTAATCATTGTTTTTACCACCCCAGAGGATATTGTGACCATTGAAGTCACCTAATATGATATAAGGAGAAGGAAGTTGTTGTAGTAAACTGTCCAGGTGTTGAGAATTAAGAGAAAATGATGGGGGAATATATACAGAACATATGGTTATTTCTTTGTCAAGAGTGACAGATACTGCAGTTGCTTGTAGTTCTGTTTGTAAATCAATCTTTCTTTGTGGGAAAGATGATTTTACAAACACCGAGGCACCACCAGAGGGCCTCAGACAATCAGTATGAACATAGTTATATATATTAAAACCTTTTAATGAGATGTTATCAGTTGGTTTAAGAAATGTCTCTTGAAAACAAAATACAGATGGATTATATTCGGAAATCAATAGAGATACTTCATTAAAATTAGGTTTCAAACCTCGACAATTCCATTGAATAATTTTATGTTTAAAATCCATACTTGAAAATAATATTAAAAGAGATACTAAAATAATGGTTAGATTGACACCTTCCATTGTTTAAGTTGTTGGTAATCGTGAAAGTGTGCCTTTAGGGAGGTGATCACTGGAGGAAGAGTCTGTGAAAACCACAGAATCATCGTCCATGTCATCTTCCTCATCATCCTTTTTAAACACAGAAAATGGATTCTTCTGAGCTAGTATTGCTTTTTCAGCTTCTTCTTTATCTTTCTGTGCTTTTTCTTTGATATATTGTTGTCGTCTTTCATCTTTTTGTTGTTTTTTGAGTTTGTCTTTCTCTTCTTTTTTCTTCTTCTCTTCATCTTTCCTAATCATCTCCAGGGTTGCTGGCTTAAGGGTTTGCCCTGGACGAGATGGATTACCCTTTTCTTGGGGTTTTCCTTTAGAGGGTTCTTGTTGTTTTTCTTGTGTTTGTTTTTTTAAATATTCTGTAAAACTGTCGTCCGTCTGTGTGCTGTTGTTATGAGTTTCTGTAGATTTGTTGCAAGTGCCTGGTTTCACAGCACTTGCATATGTCCTAGCTTGGTAAAATTGTTCGAATTGCTTACGAGCTTCTGGAAATGACAAGTTATTTTCACATTTTATTTTAAGGATTTTTCTCTCTTTCTCCCATTGTGGGCAATTTTTTGAGTTAGCAGAATGATCACCTGAGCAGTTGGCACACTTGGCAGGTCTTTGACACTGGCCAGATGCGCAATGTTCAGGCATACTGCAGTTGACGCATATCGCTTGTCTGCCACACTTATTTTCGTGGTGGCCAAACACTTGACATTTATAACATCTAAGTGGATTTGGGATATACACGTCAACTTTTGCCTGAATAAAGCCTATTTTGACATTTGCTGGTAGAACTGGTGAGTCGAAAGTAAAAACAAAAGTGTTGGTTGGTTTGAGTGCTCCATCACGGTGAACATTAATTCTACGTACATCTGTAACACCCTGTTCACCCATGAACTCAAGAATATGTTCGCAGCTCTGCTTGCTTAAGGCAGGGCAGCGAACAATACCCTTTGATGTGTTCAAGGATTTATGGGGTGTTACAGTACATTTCAATCCACAAAATGTTTTCATTTTCAGAAGATTTGTTTCATGGGGTTGTTTTGTACACTGTATTAGTAAATCACCAGATCGTAAGTTTTTGATGCTCTTAGGCTCACCTGCTATACTCATGATTGCTTTTTCTATCAGAAAAGGAGAAAGAAGAGAAATATCCTTTCCCTCTACTTCTGAATGAATGATTAGAAATCTAGGTACATAAGGTTTCTTTGGTACAGAAGACTTAGATTGAGATTGAGAAGCTGTTAATGATTCATCAGAATCTGTGTCTGTAATCGGTGCGTGGCGTTTTCTAGATTTTGTAGCCATGTGTGTTTGGTTTTAAGATTCAGCCTCCATGCTCCCCACCCACCGTGGAGTCCAACAAGGGAGCACTTTAATGGAGTGGTTTTCCGACCTCCAGTGCTAGGGTTACATAGAAGTTATACTTGCACAAATAAAATCTGCGCAATTGACCCGTTAAGCCACTGCCTTCCAGGAATATTTTATAAAAGAAAGAATATATAAGATAATGGACACGTGGTTGGCATCAGAACGATACTATAGAACGAAGATATAAGAAGTATTTTTTTTACATTTTCAGCTTCCTGGGGCTTAGCATGACAAGACCGATTAGAAACACCGGGCCGTGTTTCCCCTCAGGTCTACCCCGTCAAAGAGGCCAAAGAGACGTGTTGAGTCATACAGAATTTTATACGCCCATATTCTGCATGCTCTCAGTCTTCCAGGCCATCCCCTTCGAGTTACCGAGAAAGCCACCCACGGTGAACAAGTGGGACTCTACTCTTTGCACTCCCGGACGGGGACAAGTATTGCAATCAATATCGTCCCCAAATGTGAAGTGTGCCCC
Source organism: Loripinus fragilis (assembly GCA_964019695.1). Lineage (NCBI taxonomy): Eukaryota > Metazoa > Mollusca > Bivalvia > Lucinida > Lucinidae > Loripinus > Loripinus fragilis. Next base: position 96,861 of record CAXHUL010000440.1, on the reverse strand, counting down.
AGAGACCACGGCAAGGTGGTAGAGTCACTCCGGGGATTTTTCAAAAATTGACGCCTGTTTGTGAGAAATAAAATTGAATCATGACACATGGAAGAAAGGCGTCATTTGTACCTAGAGACGTCATTTTAACTTAAAACTTTTCAAGAAGGCGTCAATTTGGACTTAGCCAATTTTGTTGGCGTCAAAATGTCATATTAAACTTCAAAAAGTTGTTAAGGCGTCAATTTTATACTTCTATTTTTTTTTTCATTTTTTGTACGGGCTGTAAATTTAAATAATTTTTTTAGTAGGGCCTTTTTTCAGGGTCTGTAGAATAAGGGGAAACAAATAAAATTTTAATTTAGGCCTGAACCAATTCGCCACAAGAGCTAAAGATAAGAAACATCTTTATTAAAATAAAAATGCCAGTCAGTGCAAGTTATAAATAGTGGGCATGCCCAATATTTAATTCAGAGAATTGATCATTCAGCCACAAAATCAAGGATCTCTCTTGTAATCATCTGTAAAACTTTACAAACAGTCAGCCAACAGGCTAAAAAAGTGATATGTCTGGGTCGCATTTATATTTCTAGTTATATTATTATTTATTACAGGAGCTGTAAGTCGGATTTTTCAAGATCAAATATACAGTGATGCAAATATAGTCATTAAAGATTGGCTAAGAAATGCAAAAGATAGGGATGGTGGGCGAAAGGACAGAAACAAGTCACCTGTAAAAGAGAGTGAATTTTCTGAATGAACACTTTAAATTCTAGTGATCCTACAACAAATTAAAATCGTGAAAAGCAACTTTCAGTTTTTGGCTGCAAAAGGGGCCAAATTTGCCGCTTAATGAACGTACCTCTTTGCTTTATATTGTAATAAAATACATGCTGTTTCTGTGTCCAATACATTTAAACAATAGATTTATGCCAACCAGAGATTCTAGCGGCTGTTAGATAGGAGACTGTAGTATGCTGGATGATATTGATTTGAAAAGTAGTGTTTGAACTGGTCTATTTTTTGGTTAACACCCAGATGAGATGCTGTATAATGTGGTATTTCGCTAGATTTGTGTTTATATGCGGAGTGCATTATTCAGCTCTACTGGTTTAAGTACTGAAATGAAAATGATAAAAACCATCTGTGGAGATAACAAGCTTTTATTGTTAAACTAGATTGAATTTAACAATAAAATGAATAACATGATGTTGTGACACATTTAGTATTATATTAACTTCAAGTGTTTCAACAAGCGCCAGTGGCCAAATATTTCACCTGTTTCTTGAAGCTGAGGGGCTGGCTACTATAGTGCAGAATGTATCTGATTTACTTAATTTTGTGAAATTTAACTCATAAAGCCAAATAAAAAAATGACTGTGTTTTGGGTAACGGGTCTGAAAATTTTAGGCAGGGTAAGCACACATTTTTTTCTTTGGAAAAAAAACAATCAAAATGCATAAAATTATATTTTTCCAGAAAACCTGAAAAATTCTAGGTTTCACCAGTAAATTAAGGTAGGGTCAGGTTACCCTAAACACAGGTGTTTTTATTTGGCCAAATGCTGAGTCCTACTGTTAAGGCTTATTTATCAGCATCTATGACAGCTATATAAACTGTCTGCTTTAAATATTTGGGAAAACATTGAACTTCCTTTATACTTGAAGCATGACAAGTCAATATTAATGTCTGATTTTTCCTGAATGAAATGGGGACAAGTCAGGGATGATCATACCTGATTAAAACCGTAAACAGGATTCAATATTATTGGGTGTAGGGGCAAGTGTTGGGAGTTCCAAAATATCTCTTATTTTAAACAAAGCTGTGGAAATACCATGGCCAACTTGTCCTACCTGGTCCCTTTTCTTTACAAAAGAAGAAGTCGTTTTAGCGCCGACTCCGCTTAGGTCATACAATAGTCACTCATTCATACTTACTACAAGGTGAATAGCAGCCACAATGTGTTGGTTGCGACGCATCATTCACTGTACGTCACTTCCTTTTGGAATGGGGCGACATTGCACAAGTAAAAAATAATTGCTACCATGTTGATAACATGAAACAGTTATTTCAAGATATACATATTGATTGTATTATGACATTTTAAAAGAAATAAATCTTTCTAACAAAATCTAATCGCTATTTTAAAAAATTGTGTTTTGTTTTACGTTTGTCTGTACATGAATGATCTGGCCCATTTGGAATGTTTAAATATGGGGTGCGTGTTTCTGATGTCGCCAGATATCATAATTGCCATCCGTCAACTATACAGCGACTCAGAGATCGTTACCAGGCTATTGGGACTGTTAAAGATCGACGCAGGCCTGGTCAGCCAAGGATAGCGACCGGCATTAAGAGGCAACTTACGTTGATTGTGTATCGACGATATTTATGTCGACGATATCCTTTCCGGCCGGCTACTGTCAGTGCAAGACGAATATAAGGGCTCCAGTAGTAATTTGTTGCTGATTTTTTTAATAATACTTTATCACAATAACTTAAAATCGTGTCAAATTTCTAGACAAAGTTCAAATTGCAACTTTAGAATAATAGGGTATTGCTACTTGATAGACTGTTGCTCTAACATTATTATTTTGACACAAAATTTAAAACATGTTTTGCTGACATAGTGATGTTCATTTTTGCCAAATCTCAATAAAATTGAGACATTAAAAGTAAGTAAATATCATAAAATTCGATTTTTGCGTTTTTAAAGTCCTTCAGTGTATAAAGAGTTTGTAATACTTGCCAGAAGCTAAAGTTTTCAAAAGTTTTCATTCCGTATAATTCAAAAAATTTGCATAATAATTGTTCATCCAAAATGCTTAGATGGTGTCTGGTTTGTGTAACCTGTAACTCCAACAATTTTCATTCCTTTATATTCAAACTTTGCATATTAATTGTTAACACATTAAAGTTGTGTACCTTCCATTTGGTGCACATTTCATAAAAAGTATTTTCTCATTTTTGATTGGCGTTGAACTTTCACAATTTTCATCCAAAATGTTTATATTAGGGGTGTCTGATTTGTGTAATCTGTAACTCCCAACAGTTTACATTCCTTTATATTAAAATTTTGCATAATAAAAATTCACACATTGAAGATGCGCACCTCCTATTTTATGCACTTTTCATGTTGTGCACTTTCCATGATTTTTTCTTTTTAGGGGTCTTGAACTATAGACATTTTTCCTGTAAAATACTTAGATGGTGTCTGGCTTGTGTAATCTGCAATGTAAAATACTAAAGTGTGCTTTTCTGTAACTATGATAGCTAGGACTATGAAATCTTGCAAAGTAATCATTCGTGACATACCCTACAAAGACGCACCTTGAGCCGGTACCCTTAGCCTAATTCACGCTCCATTGACTTTGTCAGAATTTTACCTCGAGTAAAATACTAAAGTATGTTTCTCTCTACCTATGATAGCTAGGATTATGAAACATTACATAGTAATTGTCCTTGACATGCTCTACAAGCACGCACCTGAATCTGGTACCATTGCCGTACATTTCACGCTCCATTGACTTTGTCAGAATTATACATCGAGTAAGATACTAAAGTGTGTTTTTCTATACCTTTGACAGCCTTGTGAAAGGTCTATACCTTATGAAACCTTGCATAGTTATAACTCGTGATATACTCTACAAGCATGCACATTGACCCGGTATCATTGACTTACATTTCACGCTCCATTTACTTTGTAAGAATTTTATGTCGAGTAAAATACTATAGTGCGTTTCTCTGTACCTATGACAGCTAGGAATATGAAACCTTGCATAGTAAATTTCCTTCCCATAATCTTCACGCACGCATCTTGACTTGTTACCCTTGACCTATATTACATGCTCCATTGACTTTGTCAAAATTTTACTAATGTGGGAATATACAATTACTACAGAGAGCAGTTTAATCTACAAAAAAGAAATCACTGTAACTGATCACATGAATCTAAAAACATATTTTCATCCTGCAGAATTACTTAATGAATTCTGTGAGGAGTACACGCCTGTTGATGACAAAGAAATGCTGTTGCTAAGCCCAGGAAATATATGACTAATTTTGGTTGCTAGGATATCAAAAATGACCGTCGTACACAAATTTTAAAATCATTTACTCCCTGCTGTATTATACTTATTAGGATATTTGTTTCAGCTTACTGTCTTAAAAATAGACAAAACAAAGGTTTTAAAGAAAGTGTTAGCTTGGTGCAGGTCAAGATTATTACAAAATGGCTCCTCCACTGGAGCATTCTGCAATGCGTTTGGCCTGGATTAAGCTGCTATCAGCCTTGAAAATATATATTTTGTGGTCTTTTTGAGTGACTGAGACAGAATTTTACTGTATGAACATCTGTCAGTCCATTCATGCTTTCTATTCTTGATAACTTCAGTATATTTTGATAGGATTTTCATATATTGCCCTAAGGAGTGGTTAATATCTTCAAAACAAATCCAGGACTACCACCTAATAGTGTCAAACAGTTTGGATCCAGATCAAGTCCGATAAACTGTAGGACCTGATCTGGATCCAAACTGTTTGCAAAGTTTATCAGCCTACAACACAAGCAGACAAAGATTATAATCAGGCGGCAGTAAATGAACATAAGCCTAGTATTTTTTTGGTACATAGGCAAACAGTGAAGACCAATATCAGGCCCAATAAAATGCAGGGTTAGATCAGGGTTTCTATTCCAGTTTCAGACAGTTTGGATCAAGATAAGGCCTGACATTTTGGGCCTGATCTTGGTCCAACTGGTTTGCAAAGATTATCAGCAGACGCTTTTTGACTAGTAGACAGAGTTAAGCCTAGTACTCTGCAAACAGTGCAGACCCAGATCAGACACCACGGAATGCGGGTCTGATTAGGCCATTCTGCTATACTTTTGACCTGGATTAAGCCGCTATCAGTCTTGAAAACATAGTTTGAACAGTATCCTGTTACTGGTCCTCGTCATGCTATTCAAACTATTGACCATAGGCAAAATATATTAAAAAGATTTTTGGTATATAGCTGTGCTGATATCATCAAGTAAATCTAAAAAAAATAATAACACATTTGAAGTTTCTCTTTACGGACCCTATATTAAATGTCACGAATGGATGTTGTTGAAAGGCTTAAAGAAACACTTTTCAAAATGGTCTGCATCTGCTGGTGGTATATGGAAAAGATTTGGTTTTGAAGTCAAGAATTTTAGCAAGACATATAAAAAGCAAACCCTCAGTCTTCAGGATTATGAGAAGTGATCAGATAAGTGAAATAGCTCAAAAGAATCCACTGATAATCTCCTTTGATGAGAGCTGGTTAAGGCGACATGTAGGAAATGTTAAGAAAAGGAAATACTATGCCAGCAGTAGAATGCTACAAAATTGTTGTTCGAACTACGATCTGAAACAGATGTCGTTTAAAGAAAATCTTTACGCACGATAGATGGACGCAGGACAGGTGAGCTAAAAAGGCAACAAAAACCTGTAATAGATGTGTTTGACAAGGTGTTGTGCATGGCTTATGACTATGACCCATTTTTTAACCTTGTTCTTAAATTAAGCTTTTCTTAAAATGAAGTGAACCAAATTTTGATAGAATGTAGTTATACTGAGGCAAACAGCAGAGATCATGTTAAAATGTTGACCTGCATTAAGTGATAATCAGTCCTGAAAACCAATTTTTGTTCTTCTTTTTGAGTGGCTGCTTAAGGCAGATTTTACTGTTACAGCATCTAATCGATAATTTCGGTATTGTTCGAGACACTATGCAAAGTTGTTCTAGGTGTTTTTAACAGCAAGGTAAAATGTTGAAAATATATTTTTTTCTGCATCTGTTGAAATGTGTCTTAATTCTTACTTATATATATTTAACATAATGAGACAACCGCTCTAATCATGGTTGACCTTTGCCCCAAAGTAGCTTTTTTTGAATTGCAAAATCCAAAAATGGGAAAAATGAAAGTAACTTGAAACAGAGTATGCAGATCAGAAACTGCCACAATTACACACTCCTGACCAAATCATGCCACGGTGAGAAAATGGCAAAAAAGTAACACCCACAAGACACTGCTGTTGTTAAAACAAATCTGACTTATGTAAATACATTCTTCAGGGTATCACAGGCTTTAAAGTGCATATCAACAGAAAAGTTGGGAAAAAAGTAGGGATAAAAATTTGAAAAAAGTAGCGATTATCGGTGCAAAAAAGTAGGGATAGTAGGGCTTTTCCAAGTACAAAATTTATTTCAAGGACTCGTTTGAAATAATAAATTTCATATTATGTGAGCAGGATGGATAATACCTGCGACAATAGCACTAGCTAAACAGAGAGACTTTTGGGGTTAAAATATTGTGGTGTTTAATGAAGTGCCCCCTGCATGAACATAACAGCTAATGTATCAAATCAGAACAAGCGAAGCGAGCTAGGAAATTTTCTGAATTTTTACGCATAAATGACATTTAAGAGTGAAAAAGTAGGGATAGTAGGGCATTTTCATGAAAAAGTAGAGAAAAGTAGGAGCAAATCCACAAAGAAAGGGAAAAGTAGGAAAAGTATTGCCGCTTAAAAGCCTGGTATTTGGAAAGTTCTACCCGTTATCCCTTAATACGGACAATAAACAATTCCATCTTTATTGCATTAAGGTTAAAACATTCAATATTAAAGATTCATAATGTTTTTGTTTGTTTTGTTTTTTGTTCATTTTGTTTACGTCCCAAGTCAGCAGCTATGGTCATGGATGGACGGTCAGTTCACCTAACCATACTATTTCCTGGGCAAGCGGTTAACCAGTACTTCTTGCACATACTTTCTCTTGTAACTAACAACCCTTCTTGAATGATTCAGTGGAAGGGTGTAGAAATGGCCCTAGAAATTATTTCATGATCAATCTCCACGAAAGTATGGGACCGGGCTGGGATGCTAATCGAGACCTCTATATCTGCAGACAGACGTGCATCTGTAGCCAGACAGGTTGTCAACTGGGCCATGCTACCGGTATGATATTTTGTTTGTTTGTTTGTTAGATGCTTAACGACGCATCAACCCTTCTGGGTCATAAGCGTCAAACGGTATTCAACATAGACATGATGTGGATGGAAAAAGGAAAAAATTTGTAAGATAAAATGAAAGGAATGATGATGATAAGTTTGTATATTGATAAAAAAATGAAATACGATTGTTGACAGGAGAGATCACGTACAATATCTGACAGTTTCAAAGAGCTATTCAGATGACTGTACATGTTCTTTCACTGAACAGAATACAACATTAAAGAATCTGTATTATGGTCAGATACGATGTTGGTTTTGATTTTGTTTCAGATCCCTTTGAACTTGGCAGCTATGTGAGTGAAACTGAAACCAATGACTACAGCAGTGATGAAAATAATTCAAAAGCAGGTAACAATTAACAGGCTTTAAAGTGCCCTTCAACTTAAAAGTAAGGGAAAAAACTTGGTTTTCTGTGCAAAATAGTTGTGATAGTAGATCTGTCTTACCAAATTCATTCCAAGTGTTCAGAAAAACATTTTATTATATACTGCATTAGCAGGATAGTAGCTGTGACTATAAACAAACAAATCAGAAAAAAAAGTGATAATAAGGACATGTTCATGGGTATGCTCCCTGAAAAATATTACTAGCTGACTTGTAAAATCAGACTGAGCGAAGCTGGTGAGGATTTTCCTATCCCTACTTTTTTATCAAAGAATAATTTTGAGAGTAAACAAGAGGGCGGCCCTGGGCCAAGAGGCCCTAAATCGCTCACCTGAGTTTTGTTTAAAGCTAACATATAGGTATTTGTTGAAAGCTGACCATGTACTTGGTGACACCAGGGGCAGGGCCATTTTTGAACAACATTGGTAGAGGTCTACTAGGTGATCCTACATACCAAATATCAAGACTCCAGGCCTTATGGTTTCAGACAAGATTTTTTTCACGTTTTTCCATATCTAGGCCTATGTAAAACATGTGACCCCGGGGGTGGGCCATTTTTGGCCCCAAGACTATAATTTGAACCCACTTGGTAGAGGTTCACTAGGTGATGCTTCGTACCAAATATCAAGGCTCTATGCCTTGTGGTTTCAGACAAGATTTTTCCATGTTTCTCCCTAGTATGTAAAACATGTGAACCCAGGGCGTTGTCATTTTTAGCCCCATGGGTATTATTTATCAGACAGGAAGATTTTTAAAAAAAATGTTTTCCCCTATATAAGCCTATGTAAACAAACTGACCTCGGGGCGGGGCCATTTTTGGACCCAGGGGTTTAATTTGAACAAACTTGGTAGAAGTCTACTAGGTGATGCTACATACCAAATATCAAGGCTCTATGCCTAATGGTTTCAGACACGAAGATTTTCCATGTTTTTAATATGTGACCACAGGGGCGGGACCATTTTTGGTCTCACAAATATCAAGGCTCTAGGCCTTATGGTTTCAGACAAGAAGGTTTTTCCATGTTTTCCCTATATAAGCCGATGTTAAACATGTGACCCCTGGGGCGGGGCTAATTCAGCCCCAGGGGCATAATTTAAACAAACTTTGTAGAAGTCCACTAGGTGACGCTTCATACCAAAAATCAAGGCTCTAGGCTCAAGGCTTTGGTATCCTGGGTCGGGTGTGGTGCTTGATTGTATCGATTCCTGATCTTTGCACCCTTACTTTCTTTGTGGTGTCAGACAAGATTTTCTCTTGTTTTCCCAATATAAGCCTTTGTAAAATATGTGACCCCACAGGGAAGGGCCATTTTTGCCCCCAGGGGATAATTGAACAAACTTGGTAGGTCCACTAGGTGATGCTACATACTAAATATCAAAGCTCTAAGCATTGTGGTTTCAGAGAAGAAGTTTTTGAAGTTTTCATCTTGAAGATCTAATTTTAGCCTAGTGACCTAGACATGCAATAGGACCAGAACCATTTGAACAATTTTCAAAGAGAGCCATATAAGGATCAATCCTACCAAGTTTGGTCAAAATCCAGCGATTAGTTTAGATGTCCTTTGAATCAATTGTTGACGATGGACGACGACGCACATCAAATGATCACAATAGCTCACCATGAGCCAATGGCTCAGGTGAGCTAAAAAGGAGCTTCACTATCAACAGATTTAGCCTTGTTCCACTGAAATTATGTGGGATACATATGACTTACCATTTGTTCAAAATAAGGATCATCTCGCTGGGAGCTGGTTGCTTTACTTTTATTGTCTTCTTGGTAATGTGTGATTGATATTGCTCTTTGCTCTTCCTCATAGGACTTCAACGCAAGAAAAACTTGTTTTCTATGGTATACGAACACTGTCTTTAATATTCTTTTTTGGAAAGTATATCTAAACTTGCTATTGGTGAAATATCAATTTTCTAAAAATGGGTTTCTCGCGTCGAGGTCCATAAATATTCCAAAACATAAATAAAAATTTTAAGTTTGTAACTCAAACACACATCTTGGCCTCAAGGTTATAAAACTTGAGTTCATTCATACTCAAAATAAAGTGGAACGATTGGCTGATTGCGGACACATGTCCGCAAGCAGCCAATCGTTGAGCTTTAGTCTGAGACTGTACTCAAGTTTGATAACCTCCAGGCCAGGTCTGTGGCATTTCCTGGTAATATTTGCTTGGTTTTAGGGTCTCTTGCTGAGTTTTGACTGTGATTGAACAGAAGGGTGGACAACACAAAAACAAAGTGTGCCCATTGAACATTCAGATCTGCCCTTCCACTACCCGCATGAAGTAACCATGGTTCATTACCACTCTGCCTGTGTGATAGACATGTAAGTTTTTTTGTACACACGTCATTTTAATGGATATGTCATAGACTTGTTCTTGATTTTTTTTTATCATCGACAGCTGGCGCAAATTTTCTAACAGAGGGTTTTTAATAACCTATCTATATCAGATACATCATTTTGGCAATCCAAATTCAGAGAAACTAAGTTTTAACTCTTTTCCTGCTACTGTCATCTGGCTATCTGATTCAAGAAGGGTTGTTGTCAGTTACAAGTGATAGTATGTGAACGAAGTACTTGTAAACGGCTTGGTCAAGCTTGCCCGGGAAAAAAGTATGGTTAGGTGAACTGAAATGACCATAGATGTTGACTTGGACGTAAAGCAACAAATCAAAACAAACTATCATCTGGTGATCAGCTTTCCTAATTGTTTGGATCCAAATAAATCAGGCGTGCCTGATCTTAACCAAACTATTCGTCCCACTGATGATTTTCAAAAGCTAGATTTTGCTAAAAATCAACTGACGTCAAACATTAATCATGAAAAATAACCAGCAGACAAATAAGTAATAGAATTGTCTTTTTAAGCTGGCTTGAAAATTAGATGGCATGTGTCTTGATATAATGATAGCGTCCAATTTTCAGGGGTTATGTTCTTTGGCTTCCAGACAGATCAAAGATCAAGATATTTACAGCAGTCGTCGAGTCTGGTGTGAATTTTGTATCATTACAATTTAGCCAAGAGCTATTACCTCATGGCAAATCTAATAATATTGACTGTCTGAGAGGAATTACAGTTTAAAAGCCCTGTTGCTAAAGCTGATAAATTGACGATGGTGCGATAAATCAGTAAATCAGAATTGGCTGTTATTTTAGACAGTTGACTTAAATGCAACCACATACTGCGTCTTCTGTAATGTGACAAATGTTGCAATAGCGTGCACTATACTTATTTAAGCCCTATAGAAGTTCCCACTTATCAATTGGACCAGTCCATTTCCGTTTTCAGGGTTGTTTTCATTTTTATTCAAATTTTGACAGAACGTTCTGTAAGCAAACAATGGAGACCCAAATCTGCGGCGTCTGGTCTGGGACTCCACTGTTTGCCTATGTCCCACAAAAAGGACACTTTGCTTAAATGGGTTAATTTCTTGAGTCATTATCTTTGCTTTATCTCCTTCTTATATCTTAATTTATATGTTCTAGGAGATGATGCATTGATAAGTTATGGGTCTATCATGCATACCAAATAACTATGTGTCTTGATCCACATCTGAATTAAGGGTGATGTGTTACTGTGAAACCGGTTTAAGCCCTCCAGTAAAAGTATTTTTACTGACAGTTCCAAGGAGGTGCTTTTTTTGTGGATCGTTTTTGTTCGTTATGCTTATGTTGGTGTGTGTTGTAATGTCGTGTCTGTTCTTTGTAGCCTTGTGGTCACCTGCTGAGAAAGGGCTGACCTCTTGGCTGTCGTGTGTGTTGTGTTTTGTCACTTTCCCAAATGTGTCCTGGTCCACATCAGAATCAAGGGTGAGGTTGGTGCCGTGAAACTGGTTTAAGCCCTCCAGTAAAATATTTTACTGACCGTTCCAAGGCGGTGTCTCTTTTGTGGATCATTTATGGTTTTTCTGCCTTGTGTTTGCTATGCCTTTGTGTGCGTCTGTTTATATGTGCCTTGTGGTCACCTGCTGGGAAAGGGCTGACCTCTTGGCTCTCATTTGTGATGTCTAACTGTGAGTTTGTCACTTTCCCATTGGCATCTTGGTTCAGGTGCGGTACTTGATTGTATCGATTCCTGACCTTTGCACCCTTACTTACTGTAAAATATATCACAGATTTAGTCACCTGTAAGAAATTCTCTAGAGGTCTGTCATTGGACTCGGGGGATTTCTAAAACGCTTTCTTCGATCAAATTTATTATATTCCAAACCTTTCAGTGTATTTTCCATCTACCGAAATACCTTTTTAAACATTTTACCAAAGCACAAAAAGTAGAATGTTTTTTTATCCCCCCCCCCCCCCCAACCAAGTCGGAGGGATATAGTTTTGGCGTCATCCTTGTGTCCGCCTGTCCATTCCGCCTGTCTGTCCTCACTTTTTTCCAAACTGAACAATATCTCAGTATCTATTGGTAAGGTTTGATTCTTGGGATCCCAATATCCAATAAGTTTAGAGTTATTGCCCTCGTTTTAGTATAGGCAAATATAATGCAAAACCTATATCGGCTTTTTTGTGTGATAATCTTCCCATTTCATCAAAGCTATTATATTTAACAACTTCTCACTATAAACCATGATTGCCCATTGGCAGTGTCAAAATGTTACCCCACCCCCTTTGACGCCACCTAGGGGGTCAAAGATAAGATATGTAAATTTCGCAATTACTAAGGCAATTGTCAATATTTTTGCTAAAAATTTGCGTGCAGACAGAGCAGCAATAGCTATGTAACATATCAAACGCATTTTAGTTTGAAGGCATCGGTCTGAGCCCCTGAGATGGACTAAGGGGGTGGGGCCAAGGCCAAAATTATTTTTTTTCAGAATATGGTCATGTTGCATATCAAATTAAAGCTGACGACGTTAGCAGCAACATACTAGCAAATATTTTGCCCACAGACAGACCCTCGACCCAGGGGGTGGGGTCAAAAGGTCAAACCATATATACTTAAAGCCTTTACACTTTGAACTATTGAATACATCTTTTACTGTTTTGGGGTTTAACCAAATTAAATAGCGCAATAAGTTGCTGGTACTCGCCCTAACCTAATTCACGAAAAACAACTTAGGTAAATTAATCTTCTTTCGAGTTATCTGTGCTTTCATTAAAAGCACAAAAACAGCATTTCCTAACAAAATCCAAAGTAAACCTAGGATTTGAACACGCTATTTTAAGGGTCATCGATTGCACATTAAAAATACTGCAAGACATTTTGTCCCTGACGTGTAGTTTGTTTTTGGCAGCATCTTACAGTTGGTTCACTTTGAAATTATCTCCCTTTGAATTAAAACAATATTAAACGTTAGTCCCTGCTAAAAGCTTTATCTCAGATGACATTTGGATTTTTTATCAGCGATTTGTTGGGACTTCTGCTCTGAGTATGTGACGAGATAATCTGATAAAAATTCCAATCGGTTTGGAAGAAAAACGGCAAACAATGTCATATGGGAAATTATTGAAAGCATTGTAAAGTTCACAAAAAAGGGTATGTACGTAAACCTAATTTGTGTTACTCGAAGGGTGATCCAGGCTGATTTGAACTTTAAATAACAATTCAATAGCCTGTCTTTCAGACTGGTTCTTTAAAATAAAAAAAAGGTCCAATTGCTAAGCTACAGTAACACATCAAAAGTGATGCGTTTTGGAAAAGTTTATTTTGCCCCCTTGCTTCTTTTATTAAGGCATTGTGGTTGCATTTAGGACAGCAAAAACATCCAATTTAGAAGGTCATATGAATGAGTGATTGAACTTTAATATGAATTAAACACATTTAAAATACCACTCACCAATACCTAGAAAAGGTATATATAACAACAGTGTAAAGTTATTTTTGGTCTTAAGGTAGTACCGGACTCACCGGCATATGTCCAAAAGTGTTTTATCTTTTAATATATTATAAAATAGACTTATACTTATAATCTAAGACAAAAAAAACAATACCTCACCGTTCTTTTTAAAAAGTTATTTGATGTCAAAAACTGCAAAATCGCAGGTTTTTGAAATAAACAAACACAGATTTTGTTAACAAATAAACAAGAAACGCAACACAGTTTTTATCAGAACAAATACTACTCACACCAGAGATATAAAAAAAAAATAGTGAAATAACATGTATTTACACAATTTATTAAGCAAAATCCTAATTAAGTCAAACGAATAAATGCCAAAAAAACATTAATATTCAAAATAAACATATCAGAGAATGTAACTGGAACAACAAAAAACATATTTTTACAAAGATATTTTCATGAAGAATCTAATGATTGAATAAAAAATATGTGTCACCGTGCTCGTTTTTTTGTTTTGGTGACTTTTCTGAAAAATCCTGAAAAAAATAAAGACTTTAATAAGTGTTGTCTCCCCTTTCCACCAATTTTTTGTTTGTCTACGCCCCTATGTATATCACTGGGCGGAGACATAGCTATTATTGATTAAGCACTGACAAATGGGCGTAGAAAATGACGAAAAAGATTTTGACCTAGCATATGTGACCAAGCACATTACATTATGATTCTCATTAAAGCATGGCTATAGCATGTCTTGAAACTTTATTCTTTTCCTTGTATTAATGTTTGGCAAGCCTGAATGTGATGTGTTGAAACCAGAACCACACAGCGGTGAGGCCTGCAACACATTATCGCACAAGGGCCTGACAAACGTTAATATACAGAAAGGAATGTTATATTGTCATTGTTATATATTATAGGACTTTTTGGGTACTATAAAGGTGGCAACTTTAATTTTCATATCTGGGCGTGGTTCGGTTATTTCAACTGTTCAATAATGGAAATCAGGTTCTATCCATTGGTTAAGCGTTTAAAAGTTGCTTGAGCCGCGCAGGTCTGCGTGCATTTCATGAAAGTCCGGTCCGTTAATGCACTGAACCCACATTTATTAACCCTTAAAGCGTACATTACAACACAATCGTATGTTTTTATCGTCTATTGAAATATTATGAAGCCTCTTAAACAAACAGTGTAGATCTAGAGCAGACTGCTCACCTAGAGCAGTCTGATCTGGGTCCACACTGTTTGCCTCTATACTAATGTTAAACGATAAACAAACACTTTCGAATGTAGTTATAACGCCTCATTTTCAGATTTTACCTATGTCTAAAGTAGACTAATAAGGCAGTCATGAGCTGCCGCCTTTACAGTATCCAAAAAGTTCTAGAATACTTTCCTTTCAAGCAAAAGCATTTCCAAAAAAATGTCCACTGTAACATCGTGAAGCATACAACAAAACCACACCTGATAGGCGCATTCGAAAACATCAATACTTTCGACGATTATAGATCAAAAATAGTTAGAATCATAGTTTTTTTATTACCATCACTCATCGAACGGGCGACACTTTGCAATCAAAACACTGTTTCTAGCGAGTTTTGATCCGCGTTCGTCAATGGTTAAGAGTGTTTTAGATTGCTCACTATCCGGTGTGGAAACAAACTTTTTTTCAACAGAAACATGACTGAAAAATGTAGATAACTCCTAGCTCTTGTTTCAGATTGTTTTGGTTACGTATTCATTGTATCAATACACATCCCGGATAGGTGGCAATCGAAAACGTTGATGCTATCGACGAACGTAGATCAAATACCGTCAGAAACAGACTTTTTGGATTGCAGTTTGTTTGCCTGACTGGCGACAAATGGTAAATTCTAGCGATTTGCGATCCACGTTCATCGATTGTTCAGAGCCTTCTCGATTGTCGCCTATCCGATGTAATAAAGTAGCGTATCTTATGATAATTGAATATTTTGGTCATTTCTCAATAAAGCATAAGCGACGGTATCTTAACTCGCAGAGGATATCCGTGAGCAGGTTGAAATGGCAATTCATGTTATATCGGAAATAAAGCCCGCGGTCAGTGATTGGTCAACGATCAACCAAAATATGACACGTTATTAAATAAAATGTACAATTATCAGCGATTGAAACACCTCAAGTTTCTATAGTAAACACTTATTATAAGGTATATAACAATAAAAGGATGATACATTCTTCTGTCTATTAACGTTTGCCAAGCCCAAATGAGATAACGTACTGTTGCCTTAACCATGAAGCTGTGAGGGCTGCGCCAAGTGCGGATCCAGAGGGAGGGGGGGGGGGGTGGGGGGCAGGGGGTCCGGACCCCCTCTGGAAAATCACAAATTATATGGGTTTCTATAGGGAATAAGCAATTGGACACCCCCTTGAATAAGTTGGACCCCCTGGAAAAAATTGGACCCCATTTGGAGCCTTGAAAAACGATAGATTTCTTTGAAATTGACCATTTGACTTCTGTAAAATAAGCTGAGGACTAAAAAAATCGTTGTCAGAGCTTTTTTGTCAGGCTGACCTGGACCCCCCCCCCTGATGAAAATTCCTGGATCCGCGCATCTGTACCATGCTTGCCAACCCTTGATATACAGATAAGAATGTTATATTGTCATATATCTTCCTTTCAGGCACATGCAGTTCCAATTAATTTTATTAAAATGTATGCAGAAATGTCCATTTTATCATCATGAAACATGCAACGAAACAAAATATTTTTTTCAACAGTAACATGAAATAACTCCTAGCCCTTGTATCAGATTGTTTTGGCTACGTCTGCAGTATATCAAAAACACACTAGATAGGCGGCAATCGAAAACGTTAATGCTATCGACGAACGTAGTTAAATATTGTAAGAAACAGAATTTTGGATTGTTGTTTGTAGTCCGATAGGCAACAAATGGCAATCACAAACACTGTTTCTAGCAATTTGTTATCAGCATTCATCGATTGTTTAGACTGTTTTTTATTGCTGCCTATCCGGTGTGATAAGGTAATTGAAATAGTTACGTCATTTCTCCATAAAACATTAGTTACCATGTACCTCCATGGGACCTAAAACAAGAGAATGTCACATACAAGGCATGTGCACGTCTACAACCCCCCCCCCCCCCTCTTTTTGGGGTGGGGTGGGTCTTAGGTTAGTTGCAGCATGCTGTAATAGCAACCGAGACATGTATATAGTATGTATATTTATACGGTCCGCAACTTTTAACCATCAAAATACTGAATGACTTCATACTCTGGGTGATGTTTTTAAAAGCTAATACTTGCATTCTTTCGTTTTGTGAAAGCAAAATACTTACAGAATTACGTTTCAAGCATCAAAGAGTTGTCAGGGGAGAATAATATCTACCGTCTTAAAAATAAGTATTCTCTTTTAAAAACAAGATTCAGGAACGATAACTCTAACACTCTTTCTTTTAAGTAAAAGTAAGGTTATCTTTTGACATGGGTCCTGCACTACCTTAAGTATACTTGTGTGAAAGTAATGTTCCATATCAAATTAAAGGGAATTGTGCACAGAGCACAATTAAAGCAAATATGCTGTCATTACACACACCAACGATCAAAAGGTCATTTTTTCTAAAAGTTTATGGGATTGGGCAGAGGCCAAAGTTAAACTTTTTCAGAATATGGTCCTGTTGCATATCAAATTAAAGCTGGCAACGTTAGCAGCAGCATTGTAGCAAATATTTTGCCCACAGACACACCCTCGACCGTGGGGGTGGTGTCGAAAGGTCAACCCATATATTTTTGTGAAAGTGGTCATGTTCCATATCAAATTAAAGGGAATTGAGCACAGAGCACCATAAAAGCAAATATGTAGACATTACACACACCAACGACCCCTGATGTTGGGCCAAAAGGTCATCTTTTCTAAATTTTGTCATGTTGCATATCAAATTAAAGTGGAAGAAGTGTAGACCTACATGCAAGGTAACACTTTGAATTTACACACACCCTTGACCCCTGGGGTTGGGTTGAAAGATCAAATATTGAAATTGTGTAGATGTTAGTATATTCTTTTATTAAACTAAGCACTAAAATACTTTACAGACGTTTGTTATGATCTGAATGCTACCGAATGTGAATTTCAGATTTAGATAAATGGGATCTATGCTTTGTGATTTACATGTTTCTCTTAAATAACCCTTCGCAAGGGGATATAAATTCGTCGAATATGTCTTGTTAATATTTTGTTTGCGCTGATAAACGAAACTGCCAAGAGAGGTTGGACTGAATATATTTTCACAAAGCCTTTCTTAAAGAGGCTAAGTCTGCAACTATGAACATTTTTCGATTTTTTTTTATTTTCTGTTTAAATCATTTGTAATAGTAGAATTAAGTTATGTTTTCACAATAAATCTGTTTACTATAGCTGATAACTGCACGGAAAAGTGAATTATCTTATAAAAACAGGTGTGTTGGTAATTATTTGCGTCCCTCCAATAATTATAGACAGTTAATTTTAACATGAATGCTGTTGTTTTGATACTGATAATTTGTTTAGATTTACGAAATTGGTAAAATGTATACCTGAATTTTAGTTTTTTTTACTGTGTTCTTGATAAAGAAACATAAGTTCTAAAATTAAAAGATCAAAAGTTACAGACTAAGCAGCTTTAAGCCTTGCAAATTCTGTGACTTTGACCAGGCGAATATGACTGTTTACAACTACCACCTTTTCTTCAGCTTATACTGCCTTGTCGTGTTTAGTTGACCCCTGAAGATCTTTTGCTTTGGCGTTTCTTATTATAAAAATATTTCACTTCTGTACTTTGTCCTTGTAAAAATAGCCCACTAACTGTATGATTAGATGACAAAGCACTTGAAAATCTTGTCCAGTGTAATTGAATCAAATAGGGAATCATGCTACTAACGTGATATGGTTTTTATTACAACTAGGCATGCAGTCTGTTATATATCGATGATATAGCCCACGTTACTAAAAAGACCCAGTATGATCTGGTTTGAAGAAAATAATTCTTCATTGTCTAATTTTCATCAATATGTTACAATTCGATGATAAATTCTGATGCCCTCGATGACCATCCAGCTGTTATGAGAGCAACGCTCGTGGCAGCAGCCAGACTAGACTCTACAACCTTTTTAACTTCTAAATTTATCTCGTATTATTCTGTCTGAAAGAGCTGTATTCCAGGTACGGTATATCTAGGATCTAAAAAGAACCATTTTAAGAACCCTTCATTTGAAACCACACTCAAGTCTTTCACATAAAATGAGCCACTCTATTTGTTATGGCAGAGACTCTTTGGGTATTAGCCTTGTATTTTGCACTTGGTGTTTTTTTGGTGTAATGGCTTTGGTTCTCATTCTAAGATGTAGCTTTAGATCCATTGGGCTGACATAAACTTAATAGGGTATTCCCTTTTGAACTGACTGAACTACTATTGGAATAGTTGCATTTGTTGACGCTGGGTGGTGTCTCCCCATGTTTGTCATAAGGTTAGCCGTTAGACGTCTCTCCAAACGTCTTTACAACACCAGTGAAGATGACATCAACTCAAAACTGTCTAAGAACTTGAGTTGTCCAATGCCAAATGAGATGTATTTTTCTGAATTGTTGGCAATGCAGTTGATGTTTCCTTTTGCAGTGTGTATTTTTTGCATTATGAGATGATTTGTTTGTTTGTTTGGTTCTTAACGACGCATCAACCCTTGTGGGTCATTAAGGTTAGACGGTATTAAACTAAACATGATGAAGATAGAAAAAGTAAAAATTTATAAGATAAAATAAAAGGAATGATGTTGATGAGATTGTACAATGATAATTAGTTGCAATACGATTGTTGACAGGAGAGACCACGTACAATATCTGACAGTTTCAAAGAGCTATTCAGATAACTGTACATGTTCTTTAGCTGAACAGAATACAACATTAAAAAATCTGTATTATGGTCTGGTACAAATGTAAAACAAAACACGATTTTAAAAATAGCATTATGAGATGGCTGTTTGTGAAATATCATAGGTATTTAAGTTTTGCCTGGTTTTACTTTGAGTTTTAAGTTGCAGTATTTGTGTGCTGCACCTCTGTATTAACCTGTGAAATAACAATGACCCTTTACTTTCAGATTGTTTTTGTTATTAATTATATCTTGTTCACATATCCAACCTTGGGTAGCATTTTCATGGTCTTCGATGTTTTGCTCTGTTATTGCTAATAATTTGGGGTGAGCAAACATGTTGTTGATATTGTTAACCTCACAGTCTAAGTGGTTTAAAACTACTTCAACAGTATCTTTGCCTCTGTAAATTACATGTTTTCAGCTTGACCATCATATCTGACAACCTGATAACCAACTCAACTGGCTTCAAGTTCACTTGTTTTTTTCCTATTTGTCTCCCGCTTTGGCTGTTTTGGGTTTGATTATGCTTTCAAAGTCAGCATAATTGACATATGGAACGGGCATGTGGTTTTTGAATGTAATGTGACTTCTGTCTTTCGTAGGCCTTTCTATTCTTGTTGAGCTTTTTGTTGATTCCGTAATAGTCCTCTTTGTGTTTGATCAGTAAAATAGTGAGTATGATCAGGAAATACCACAATCACAAACCGCAGACAACCCAATGGCACCAAGAGGAAGAGCCACTCAACTATCACCAGGAAGACAAATTAAGCAAAGCAACCAGCTATCTTTCCCATTAAGATGATTGCAATACTAGAATGGACATAAAGCAACGTACAACAAAACATAGAACAATAATTACAGACTCTCACAATAGGAGTAACAATAAACAAAAAGTCAACAACAGAACCAGAACCACCGCCTTGGAACGGACAGCAGCCTAAGCCACCGGGGGCTTAAATGCATTTTACTGGTACCAAATCTTCGCCCTAGATTCTGCTGTTGTTAAAGTACAAGAAATGTTCAGCTCACATGGAGGCCTTCTAAATATTGCAATGTATCGACATGGAGAAACATTCCAATCAACACACCATAATGAAACAAAGAAAAGGGCTCATGACTCACAGATAGTCAGAGCTAAAGAAAACCACAAAGGGCTCATGACTCACAGATAGTCAGAGCTAAAGAAAACCATTTTTGTGAAACAATGGAGACAGCGGTCACAGAAATAGGTTTTACATTTATGTTTGTTTTGATCATACAGTAGTCTGTTCAAGTTTTTAATCCAACAGTAGTGATATTTTTTCTTCCCGGGGTACTGTAGAGCAATCCGCATCAAGGTCATAGTTTTCATCTATTATGCCTTCATCATCGGTATCTTCACTAACTGGTGCATACATGTGAATATGACCCCCACGGAAGCTCTCAACATTGATCAGTACCATTGTGCGTCATGCATGGTGAATATGAACTAACCCACCCTTTCTTTTTATATTTGCAGGTGTTGCAGTTTGGCAGCTTTCTCAACCACAAAACCCAAACTCCTGCAGTGGAGGTTCATCAGGACAATAAATGGAATGTCAGAACTCAGACAACTCTTCCATGCGAGTAATGGAGGTGCGTTTGGAGACTCTGGAGAGGCAGGCCAGTTTGGCCCAGCAGTTTGGGAATAGGCAGTGGCTCGCGGAGAGTGGCGAGAGAAGCGGAGAGCCTCCAATACCATTTGGGGGGATGGATTGGCCAGCATCTCTGCCCTGTGACCTCCAGGAGAGACAGTCGTCTGAGATGCTGACAGATCCAGTGAGGGACATCCCTCTGAACACAGACCTGACATTACTCCATCATGTGGAGGATGTGGTAGAAGATAGTCCCATGGAGATAACCATCTCTGCAGCCGAGTTATTGCTGGGGCCAAGTGAGGACAATTGACCACCCACCCCGGACTAAGATGTTGATGCCGTTGTTCGGCCCAACATTTCGGGCCCCGAGGCCAAGAGACAAGTTGTCCAAGAGGTTATTCCAAGCAAGGAGGGTGCACCATCTCGGAGGTCGCCAGTAAAATTCCTATCCCCAGAAGGGCCAGCCCAAGCTGAAAGGTGGACCTTCCCTAGGCCCCCAAGTTGATCCGGCCGGGATGCAGTTTCCAGGCCTGCTGGGGGAAGGAATACGCCCAGCTCAACCACAAGCCTACAACCATGGAATGGAGCCCACAAGGGTAGGTAACCAGGCTAGTAGAGCATTCTTCACATCCGCCTGTGCGTCACCGATTAACCTGACAGGTTCAGCCAAGAGGAGCCAAGTTGTCTAGGACAAGTTCTTCAGCACCAGTACGGACGACTTTTACACGCCCATGTTTCATAAGCCAGTGTCGTTATTTGTCAGGGGCTATACATTCAGATAATGGCTTTTATACTTGCATAACATCTTCGCTGTACCCTGCAACAAGAGCACAGATGATATATGGGTCGGAAACCAGACAACTAAGCAAAAATGCATGTGACCCAAATTCGGGTAAATACTGACGAGGTAGGAAATCTACGGACATAGGTAAAATACGGACATATACAATTTCCATTAAGATAAATACAGACAATGTATAGACTATGTGCATAGGTAATTTTGAGAGGCTGGTGTTAGCGTTCTTTTTTATTCTGGCGCCTTGTTGTTTGATCCATCATGGAACATGGTTCGATCCTCAGGAAATATTTTGGCGCCAAGGCATGTTATCCTTCAGTTATTCTGTACAAATAGCACAGTTTTGTTGATCTGAGGCAATAATGGCTATGAAGATTTGGAACCTTGCTTTCTGTTATCTTAATATTTTATAATTGGCCTTCAACCTCTTTTCCCATAGCTTTGTTTGATCTAAAATATACGTTATAATATAACAATCAAGAAAATTATATCAGTACGAAGAAAAAATTAAAGTAAAAACACTGTGTCCGTATTTTCTCAACATACCAAAATCGACTGGTAAAATACGGACTCTTTATATTTCAAGTAACTGGATCAAAATGATTTTCATTATTGAAGAAAAATATGTAGAAATTGAAACATGAATAGTCCAATCTTTGGATAAAGTCAATTCAAAGCTGCATAGTCTGTAACTTTTGATCTTTTAATTTTAGAACTAATATTTCTATTTTTCAAGAACACAGTAAAAAATCTAAAATTCAGGTATATATTTTACCAATTTCGTAAATCTTAACAAATCATCAGTATCAAAACAACAGCATTCATGTTAAAATTAACTGTCTATAATTATTGGAGGGACACAAAAAATTACCAACAAACCTGTTTTATAAGATAATTCACTTTTCCATGCAGCTTTCAGCTATAGTGAACAGATTTATGTGAAAACAACTTAATTCTACTTTTGCAAATGATTTAAAAAAAAAAAATCGAAAAATTTTCTGTTGCAGACTAAGTCTCTTTAATGCAATAAAATACACGTTTAATGACTGAATTCGTGCGCTGAAAATGTTTCTTCTGATAGATGAAACTGTGATATTCTCAAAGAAACTGGTTTATAGGGGCGACCAGGGCTGGTTCGGCCCCCTTTAGAAGATGTGCAATTTTTGAAAGACTATGACATCTCCGTCTGCAAAACCTTTATATCTAAGTAAGGCACAACAGGGTTGTACCAGTCCAGTAACCCCCGTCTTGTGTCTTTGTACGATAAAGGGTAATCTTCATTCAAGGAGAACAAGTCATGAAGGCCAAACTTACCTCATAAGTTCGGCCACCCCTCGGGGCAAGTTCGTCAAAGGAACTGCTCTGGCCCATTATTATACAGCCAAACTCCTGAAGTTGGAATTGCTTATGGTCAAGAAAATGTAACGGTATGATCCTAACATATGAACTATACGAGTTGGTTCTTCAGAATACAAATTAACCAAAAAAAGCCTGATAAACGTCGGGTTAGCAATCTTTGTGTAGTCAGTCGTTGTGCTAAAAATGAACACGGAGGTATTTAGAATCTATGATATAAACACCCTTAACAAAATTGGTTACCTGAAATTCAATGGCAAAATTTTTATGCAAGTGTATGACAAGTTTGGCTATGGGCTGAACTTGCTCCTGATAGACTATTTCAAAATATCACGTGACAGCTCCTTTCAAGATGCAGGAGAGGAAATTAACAATGTTTTATAACGAAGCACATAAAAAGTAAGAGTTACCTAATTTTTTGTACAAGCATTGGCGTTCACAAAAAGCCTTCTCCTCGTTTATTAACTGGTATACTTTGACGGTAGGGACCAGTTTAACCCATCAATAGGTTCGAGTGATACCAGGTCAGATAATTGTGGTCAAACAAGTTAATATTTATGTGTACTGCGCTGTAATTAGATATCTGTAACTCATATGAACATGTAGCTAACTCTTTGCAGGCGAGAATTTACTGGCCGTTCCAAGGCAGTGCTTCTTTCGCCACTCTTCAACTTCTCCTTAAACTAAGTGCACACGCCAAAGGATGCAACATGCTGAACAGTGTAGGTTGTGGCCACTTCGCGTGATAACCAGATCTTGATTTATATGTTCTAGGAGATAATGCATGGATAAGTTAGGGGTCTTTAATGCAAACCAAATATCTAAGTGTCTTGATCCACATATGATCTAAGGGTGAGTTTGGCGCCTTGAAACCGGTTTAAGCCCTCCAGCTGAATACATTTACTGACCGTTCCATGGCGGATCATTTTTGTTATTTATGTTTGTGTTTGTCATGCTTTTGCGTCTGTTCATTGCTACCTTGTTGTAACCTGCTAGGAAGGGGATGACCTCTTTTCTTTATGATGTTTAATTGTGTTTTTCTCACTTTCCCATGTGGTATCCTGGGTCAGGTGAGGTACTTGATTGTATTGATTCCTGATCTTTGCCACCTTACTTTGCATGCGAAAAACAAAAAGCGCAGACCAGCCTGTGTTTACGCGCCTTTGTTATTAAAATACCTAAACATGTCACATGCAAAGTTTCAATGTTCTAGCTAGTCCCTGTAGGTGAGCAGGCTTGGTTGAGCAATAAGTTGGCAGAATCTCACGACAATGTCCGATGATTTTCTAACCATTTTGTACCGAATAGAAAACTAGCTAACATTGCAAATTGTGATGTGATGCCACGATCGACTGGTTCTATTTTGTCTATAAATGTATCGTATCAGGATTTCCTTTCAAGTTTGTTATTTTACGTTCATTGAGGGTTGAGTCATCATTTTGTTTTATCCGGTATAAAATAAGTGTAACTTTACATCAAATATGGTGGCAGTTGAGCTGCTACTATCTTTATGTAGCCTTTCCACCGTTTTGTTCCGTTGTATTGACCATGATAATATATGTAGCACAATAAGCATGTAGAAATGTTTAACATGTAACACTGCGGAATTCTTGGCTACAAGTTGATTTAGTTCGAAAGTAATATGTGCTGGTTTACACAACAAGGGATGGCAACTCAGCTGCAACCCCTTATGGTGTTATCTTACTCGTATTTTGACAGTGAAGAAAAATGAAACATATTTCAATAGTTGAATTAAAGTCGATACACATGTAACATCTTCTATTTGAACGATATATACTATCGCATTTCTCATAGTTTTCTTCATGTTTGTATCTCTCCTCATCATCGAGTTTTGTTTTTTACTTAACTCTTTTCATGCTGGGTTTTCAACATTGATGCGGCACCAGTGCTTATGAGATCTGCATTGAAACAGCGTTGTTTCAATCAGTGACGTATATTGTCTGTTTTTTCTTCATGTCTCAATTTCTCAAGATAAGAAGTGGCTGTAAACGTCACCAGATACAGATACAGTCCTGTTCTTGTAGCAAAGTAAAAAAAATAAGGTTTTAGACGATGGTTTATCGTCTTGTGAGTGAAGTCTCCGGTTTATGCCTATATCAGTATTCAGGGTGCCCACTCTAAGTCTGAAATGAAATTCCCTGACCATTGTACCGCACTTTACGGCCTCCTCCTCCCCTTGAAGCTGTCCGTTCCGCCCGAATTTTATTAATTCTGACATAAATCAAACAAAATCTTTAAACA
This sequence comes from Loripinus fragilis, assembly GCA_964019695.1. Classification (NCBI taxonomy): domain Eukaryota; kingdom Metazoa; phylum Mollusca; class Bivalvia; order Lucinida; family Lucinidae; genus Loripinus; species Loripinus fragilis. The sequence goes on along the minus strand of CAXHUL010000440.1, from coordinate 71,733 downwards.
TATGACCTTTACATCAGAACAAAAAAGCAAGCAACAGGCAGGAAGTCAGAAATGAACATTATATAACTTTGTGCTGCTTAAAATAGTTTGACTAATATAAGTTTGTGCTCATTATTTTTTTAAACTAAAGTTAATAATGCACTACCCTGAGCAATTAGAACTTAAATGAATCATTGAAGTAGCTCTGGAGGTAAGGGTATCAAGGTCCTTTCAGTCTTCAGGCAACACATTAGTCACAATGAAAGTTGAAAATAAAATAAAAACATGACCAAAAATAAGGTATTAGATCAGATTAGATAATCATCTGAAATTTTTGAGGGCACAAATCATGATTTAAAATTCCCTGACCTTTGAAGATTTTCTATCGTCCCTGACCATTTTACAGAATTCCCTGAGTTTTCCCCTATGACCTTGAAGAAAAAACAAACATCCCTGACCAGTGGGCACTCTGGTATTTGTGACGTCTGATCAGCGAATGCTCTGGTTTACATACATTTACATTTGTTTGCTTGTGTAGATTATTTACGTCCCTATCAACAATTTAGTCGTGTTGAGATGATTTCCTGTCTTATTGGATTGAACCATTACTAAAGCAGCAGATAAAGTACCACGCCCAAGAACATAACACTGTGACTCAGGTGAGTCTTGATTTAGCAACCCCCTAGTCTGACGCACTACAAACTGAGTCACTGCGCTTCTTTTTTGTAGCTTGGATGAAACCCAATAGCCATCTAATGGGTACCATGAAAACACTGGTGTGCCTTTGTTCTGGTGTTTTAGTTATCCTGAATGGGATTTGTGTCTGAACCTTTAGCTACGCACTTTCCTTGCATATGCGCGCTGTGGATGACATTGTGGATGACATAGTATTACTGTCCACATGTGCATGCTAGTCTGAGCATTCACTAATCGTAGATATGATAAGAACCAGCCCCCCCTCCCCCCCCGCCCCTTAGCATACCTGCTTTACACATTGGCTTAGTGGTAGTGTACTCACTCAACTTGAGATCTAGAAGTGCGTGATTTGAGCCTGATGCAGTTATTGTTTTGTGTTATTGGGCAAAGCCTGTACCCTCGCTGCTCAGTATTGGCTAGCACCTAAGTAAGCATCACGGCATAAATGATATTTGTTTTCTAGGACGTAAAGTATTAGCTGAACCAAACATCACTGCTTTTTGAACAAACGCCCTTTCTGTTTGTTTATTTTTGTCTACGCCCTATGACTTAAAACATCAGTGAAACAGGTATGATATGACAGGCCAAGTATGTTATATTTTTTGACATACAACAGGAAAACGAGCACGGTGATACGTGTGTTTTTATTAATAATCAGATCTAGATTCTATATGTTTCTATGAAAAATTCCTGTCAAAGTAAGAAGCTTTTTTGTTCTCTGTGTCATATTTATTTAAGATATAGGTCTAAAGGATTTTTTGGCCTTAATATTTTTAGGAAAAAAAAAGGTTTTAGCTTAAAAAAAATAGTTAGTTTTTTTATTTAGTCATTTACTAACCAAAAGCAGGTATCGTATTCTCAGAAAAAGTTGTCATTTTTCTTGCAGAGTTGTTAAAAATATGAGAAATCGTTTTTTTTTAATAGATTATACTGGAATAATCGGTTTTCGCCAACGTAAGCACTTACGGCTATGCGGTAAGAAAAATATACAATAATCCGTCCAGAAAATGGTCTTGTGGTGAAGTTTAAACCTTTTATAATGACATATGATAACTAGGACCATCAAAATATGTTTGTTTACTTCCCAAAACATCGAATTTTTAAGCACGCCCGTTTTCCCGCCATCTTGGATTTAGTAAGGTAAGTTCGACAACTCTGGTTGACCTGAAATGAGAGGCCCCATAGAGGGTAAAATAAATAAAAATTTCAATATATGTAATGAGGCTAATATTTTTGTCATTTTAATGAACAGAAATTTTCTCATGGTTTTGTGTTTGATTTTTGAGTAAAGAAAATAATTTCTCTTCTTTTTTTCTATATTTTATTCAATTTTTTTTATTTTCAACCATCACTATCCTTCTAAAAACAGGTATATATGACACTGAAAGTAAGTCAACAACCAAGTACATCATTGAAAATTATATCAATGAACAGTGAGGGCAAACTATGACAGTGTCCTTCCTTACCACCCGTTGTGGGATGCAGAATTTTAGGTGCACCCAATGAGGACATCTGTCACAGTTTGCCCAATTTACAAATGTTATATAAGGGAGATCCCTCAACTGTGGGGGTTCAATCCTTTGGCATATGCAGCACTTTTCAGAAGGGCTTTCATCATCGGTATCCGATTCTGATAACCCTTCTGAAAATATTGCAGATTTATTTTTAACCATAGTACCCGATGTACTTGGTTGTTGACTTTCAGGGGATGGTTCTTTTGGGGTGACACTTGTGTGGCATTTTGTATTTGTTTGATTTTTGGAACTTTTCGTTTTTGTTTGTTCGCTGACATTTTTGTACTGTTGAATTTTTACGAACACCTCATCCTCAGTTATGGCTTTACCAGCCACAACTGTACTTATGTTTCTTCGAGGTTTTTTTGCCAGTGTCGCAGCCTTTAAAACGTCCCCACCCCTTTTCTGTAAGAAACCACTGGCTTTTTCTAATCGAAGAATGTTTTTATTATTTTTTTCAGAATTTTCATCTTCATTTACAGTCACAAGTTCATTTTGTTTTCCTTTGAATACCAAACTGGGCATTAGCTGATGTTCTGATACAACTGTTTTTTCCAATGGGTAGATACCTGTTTTTCTGAATGCTGCCCTGAGGTTATCACTTTGCAAAGCCCTGTCATACACTTTACATACTAGACCACATATGTCATACCTTGTTACAGATGTGCCAGCTTTTTGTCTGGTAAATTTTTTAACTTCAGCTTGGTATAGTACTTCAAACGGACCAAAACAACCGACGTCCATTGGCTGTAGTATGTGCGACGTATGAGGTGGTAGGACAAATAATATAATTTTATTTTGTTTTGCCCATTCAATTAAACTTAAAGAAATGTGACTTCTATGACCATCATACATTAGTATAACATACTGATCAGGGTCTCTTCCTTGAACATACTTGAAGAAATGTGATTTGACATAAGTTGAAAATATATCCGTATTTGAATATCCTTTTCCAGTAATACTGACGGCACCATCACAACCTGGTGTTGCATCTTTCAAAAGCTCAGGAAGCATTCTTTTCCCAGGAAATATTAGATAAGGAGGGATAGAAGCACCCCCTGCGTTACCACAACCTATGACTGTAACATTTTGACCCCTTTCAGATGTTACTGTTTGAGCCTTACATCCTTTAGGGGCCACTATATTGGGAATTTTTCCAGCACCTATCATTACACATTTTTCATCAACGTTATAGATACAATATGGTTTATCTTTCAAGTTATAAAGTGTGAGTATTCTGTCCAATTCCTCATAGTAAGTATCAATGTTATCTTTTGAAGCTGCCCTAGCACGAAGTTCTGACAAACTTTGGGGTTTTACACTCTGCAATTCGGGCCATCGTTTTATAAAGTTATAGTACCAAGGCATACTAAGTTCACCGCTTCCCTCTTCCCAATGTCCACAGCAAATTTTGAAGCAAGGCTGACAACTTCGCTGCGTGTATAACCGTAACCCAAATTAGCCATTGTTTTGGCATGCTCCACAAGTAAGGCTTCTTCATCTTGGTTGAAAAGGGGAGATGGACCTGAACATGTTACATCCACACTAACTCTCCCTGTCAATCTGTCCCTAAGCGTGTTGACAGGAACACCAAACTTTCGAGCAGCACCATTGACACTGGACCCTTCTTCTTTTACAGCAATGTAAGCATTATCTAACGCCTCCCTTTGATACTGGTAATATCTTCCCCTCTTAAGCGAGAATATCTGAAGATAAACAATGTTGCTTCAGTGCTTGAAGCCTTCTATACCGACAAATGCAGGGCTGTGGAAATACATTGAACCATGCCCTACTTAGCTCTTTTTCATTCAGGACAAGTTAGAAACATTAAATATACTTGCCCTGGGACGTTAATATAAAATATTCTATATTCATAAGTGATATTCATGATGAACTCACATATGTTTGGAAACAGTGTGGATCCTGATCAGCTGGCTTCAGATGCCAGTTGATCAGGATCTACACTGTTTTCAATAAGAGTTTATACTGTTTTTAAAAGTTTATATGTATATGATGTTTAAGCAAATTCAGGGCAAATTAAGCTAACTTCTGTGTGCATTGTCTGCTCTTTGGGATAAGTAAAACTTTATTTGGATAGCCTATATCTTGTGATAATTTACTTGTCCCTGAGTGAAAAGTTATTTGTTTTTCTAATTCCTCAACCCTGCACAAGTGGATGCAGCAGTATACACTTCACCAACTTGGGTGTGTTGGTGGGGGGGTGGGGCTAATGATCAGACACCGGAAGTAAATATAGTGAAGAAGATATATATATATATATATATATATATTGTTAAATATGTATTTTAAGAAATGGTCAAGTCATTGTTGTGAAACAGTCGTTTAATTTATACAAAAATAGGATTAAACACAGTGGGTACATCTGTGTATTCGCCAGACATTTGCGTGAGGTGTAAAACGAATAAGAAACCGCTATTGATTAAATCAATAATTTTCCCACTCGGGGCCCCAATACACAACTGAAACTTTCTTACCTCCACCAACGAGATTTCAAAACAGATGCAGACGGCCGATGAAATGTTTGCAGCGAATAAAAAATATCAGGATCATAATTTAAAGATAGGGATAAAAAGGATTAGTGAAAATGGCGGGAAAAATGTCATTGCAGGTATGTGAACCTATATCTTACCTCTCGGATCGGCATTTTTCTCAGTTTTCTCTGTTTGTTGACAATGTTATATGACGTTTGGGATTCTCCTTTGGAACGAGGTTGTGACGTCACGAATGCGATAAATACCGACGAGAAACAAAATCGGCGAAAACACCTTCTTGGCGAAAACAGCTTACGTGACTATAACTTCACTTTTTTAAATTTTTAAAATCAACTAACTTTTTAAAAAGGGTGGTGAGGTCATGATTTTTTTTTTGTCTTAAAACGGGAGCTTTGAGCTATTTATATATTAAAAGGTGACTTTTTGGACACAGTGCCACCTTAAAAGCTGAAATAAAACATTTGTTTGTCACAGACATGTGAATCCGTACTCACCCCGTTCTTATTTACCCGAATGACCCTAGTTACGGACGGACGGTGTGACGCAGGTAAAATCTAATCAGTTAATATACAATGCTCAAAACTGCCTTATCGCTGGTTTCCACTCCTTGAGTAAAATACAATGTTCAAAATGGCTCTATCGCTGTGCTCAATCCATACACTCCTTAGACAATAGTTTCACAAAAAAGCTTGCCTCAACTCTAGCAGTTTATTTTATAGACACGCGCGTAGCTTGCAATTCGCTCATTTTCTGGATTGTCAAAGTAAAGAAGACCAAGATCAGAAATCGATACAATCAAGTACAACAGCTGACGGGAAAGTGACAAAATGGAATAAAATTTATTTCTCAGTTTTCCCTTTAAGAGTTAAGGGCAAGTACACAATACAATCAAACACGTACATACATACAGAGGCTTGTATAGGGGGGGGGGGGTACCAAATAATCCATATCCCTTGAAGTAAACAGGCAAATATCCCTTATAAATCGGCAAATATCCCCATAATTAATTTTTTTAAATTTTCAATATCCCTGGAAGTAACGAAAATATTGAACCAAGTATCCCATATCCCTGGAAGTAAAATGGATAGTATCCTATATCCCTGGAAGTAAAATGGCAAATATCCTGTATCCCTAAACCCCTATACAAGCCTCATACACAATATAACACAACACACTTATAGTGTATGTGAAGAGTCATAAGAGCCATGTTATGTTATATTAGCTGTATAGATAAATGAAGCAACAGCCCTTAATACATCAGAATCAGTACTAGTCAATAAATCAATAAAAGATTCTATGGCCATCTTGCCCACATCACTATTTCCATTCTCGTAATACGGAAAACTTTTTACATTGACATAAAGCATGTATTTCATCTTGAATAACCATACAAACATTACATATTCTATCTTCCACTTTTAAATTTAAGTATCTTGCACATTCAATGTTTAATTTATGTGCACTAATTCTAAAAGCAGTTAAAGATTTTCTGAGATTCCTTTCATTTAGTTCTAAATATTTTTCTATCCTAAATTTATTCCTAATCAGCTTGTATGTTCTTATTTTTGACATTTTTTCATCAGATTCTATTCGCTGTTCCCAAAATTGTACATATCTTTTCTTCATTTTTTATACACAATAACAGTGAAGCAGAATTAAAAGTACTATTTTTTTCCCAAATATGTGAAAACCCTGAATCACATAAAAAATTTTTTTACAAATTCAACCACTGGCTGTTTGAGTTATTACACTGCTCTCGATATGCTTTATTAACAAGTGAATTATCATTAGATTGCACAATATACAACCAAAAATTTATACAACTAATTAAAGCCGATAAAACTAAAAGATACTGACCCAGTTCACGTAATACTGCAAAATTAGATGCTTTTGAGTGCACACTAAGAACAAACTTAGAAAATCTAGTGAATATTTTATCAAACTCATTTTGTCCTTTGAATGTAATTTCAAACATTTCCTCTATTGATTTCTTTTGGTAACAAGATTTATAACCTATTCATACAGCACACTTGTATAAAGCTATTGGCTTGACCAAGCATCAAAGATGCCCAAAACTGCAGAAGGTTTGATATTATTATCAAATATACTTTGTTTGATTGAGAACAATGCTCTACTCGTTTTTGAGACTTAAAGTCTTTTCTGCTGTTATGAATTTACCACTGGAAGAAACATTTATCCCTAAATATTTATATTGATGAACACATTTAAATGGATCTGGCAAATGGTAAACCTATTACAATTTTTCTTGACTTGGCCATTTTTAGTAAAAGTCATGATTTTAGTCTTATTAGGATTTATTGATAGACTCCATCTATTACAAAAATCATTAACTTTACTTATATTGTGTTGTAATTCAGCTGCTGATGTTGACAAAAGTAGCAAATCATCAGCATATATTATATGACTTATCTAGAGTCATACAACACAGGTGCCTCAGTGTCTAAGATAAAATCTCCTAAATCATTTCTGAAAATGTCAAATAAAAGAGGGCTTTAAACATTCCCTTGATGGACTCCTTTTGTAATGTCAAGGTATCTGACATAAGCTGATGGCATTTAACTTCAGCTTGTGAACTGTGATGGATAGATTTTATAACTCGATATATTTTTCCAAGAATACCAGCTTCCGGGAGCTTAAGGAATAATTCATCATGCCATACAGTGTCAAAAGCCTTCCTTAAGTCAATAAAACAATTTGTCACCCTTTTTAGCATTTAAAACATATTTATCAACAATAGTTTTCAAAACAAATTTGTGATCTGATGTACAATAATTTTTCCTAAACCCTGCTTGTTCAGATTTAATATTTTTTTTTATTCTCTAATTCTTGACAAATTCTATTATTTATAATGTGACAAAACAGTTTACCTAAACAACTGCTTATAGTGATTCCTAGGTAATTATTAACATCTAACTTCTTCCCCTGTTTATATACTGGAATAATAAATCCATCTTTCCATGATTTTGGGAATTTACCAGAATTAAGAATATTATTAAAAGCTTGCATTATTGGTTTACATATAAATGGTATTGCTGATTTAAGCATTTCATTTCTTATCAGATCATATGAGCTTGCTTTATTGTTTTTCAACTTTTGACAAGCAAAGAGTACTTTTTTCTCTATAGCTTTATAATCTAAAATACATGTCTGATCAGAATTTTCATATTCTTCAAGGTTATTTTTGACATGTTGCTCTATTTCATTTGAATCTCGACTATTCTCAGGTGTAAGCAATTTCTGGAAATGATCAAACCATTTTTTACGATTTTTTTTTTCAGATTTATCTGTTTGTACAGCATCTCGCTTCATCTCATAAATTATTTTCCAGGCAGCCTGTGGATTTTTGTGCATAGCATCATTTAGCATATTTGTTAAATTTTCTTTGAATTTCTTTTCTTAAATCTTGTGAGTCTTTTGTATTCTTTTGTATTCTTTAAACTTTTGAAAAAACTTAGAACGTAAAGAATTATCATTCAAATTTCTATCAAATGCATTCTTAGCAGATTTTATCTCTCTTAACAAAATATAACAGTCTTTATCATATCATTTTTTTTAATTAATTTTCCGAGTTTTTTTTTCTTTTTTCCCAAAACGGATTTTCTTTTCAATGTCATATCACCAGAAACAATTATATCACTTATGCTAGTGATTATGTCATCAACAGCATTGTCTTCAGAAATAACATTTTTGGACACTGTCTATTTTATCCTGAATCACTTGATATGAAAAGGCTTCCTGGTAGTTAGCCTTAGATATTTCTGACCATACAAATCTATCTGGTGCATACACCATTGAACCTTCATATTCCAGGTCTTTATAATCATTACAAATATCATTGAACAATTTTATCTTTGTACTGATCATAAAATTGTCAGAAAATAAGCCTAAGTCATGAACCCCCATGCTATGAATACAGTTTGATAATGTTCTACTAGCTATAAAATAATCAACAGTACTACTATCACGTGGTGTATGCAAAGTGAACTGGCCTGTTAAGTCTTCTAAGGTCCATCCATTTAGAATAAATAGCTGGTTATCTATACATTTTTCTAAAAGCCATCTACCAGTTTGATTCACCACTGACTTATCACAAGAAACGCGTGGATAATATGGTTTCGAAAACATCCTCTTGTGGTGTAGGCAAATGCAATTTCTCTTCTTTTTCTTCTAAGTCTAAGATACAACCAACTCTTGCATTTAAGTCACCACATACCAATATTTTACCTTTACAGGAAAAATATTCAATCTGCTTTTCAAGTTTTGACATAATATCTTTACTATTTACTTTACCATAAGATTAAGTTTGAGGTGGAAGATACACAAATGCAACATACAAGTCATTCATAGAAATGGAGTCTTTGAGAACTTTTACCCATATAATGTCACTGTCAGAAATTGGATCAAATTTGTAAGTGTTTACAGGCTTTTTTATGTTGAATTCTATCTTTTCCGAAAAAATATGTCAACATTCTTATCTGCGTGTGTTTCCATCAGCCCAATACAATCTAATGTTTTCAAAGAATTAACCACCTCTGGATCATCAAGCTTGTTAAATTTCATACCATGACTCTTAAACTCAAGGCCATTAACATTCCAACTTGCTATAGATAAAAGAGGATTTTGCTTTCATGCTCAATAATTTTCATTAACAGATTAGAGTGACTTCTAAAGAAAGATTTCCAATCCATCCGTCAATGAGCATTTTATACCTTATATAAAATAATAAAAACATATATATGAATGTTACCCATATTTGTAGTCTGCTGCTTACAATTAGCAATGCAATTATCCTATGAATGTAATTACTGAGACAAACAGTATGGTTCGAGATCAGACTGCTCCTAACAGAGCAGCCCAACTTGGGCCCACTGTTTGTCTTATCAAAGAGGTCCGAAATAATTTCAGCAGATAACAAAAACAGACCACATTTATTTATTAAGATTGGCCCTTTATGAATTTTACCCCATACTCCATTTTATCGCTCTCTGACTATGAATTTGAAAATATTATGGAAAATGGAGATTTTGCTCCATTTAGCAAATGCTCCCTCTTCAACAAATTTTTCAAAAGTACTCAAAACCCGACACAAGTTTCTCCTTAATTCCCCCTTTTTGTCCTAAAACAGAAAATGATGTCTATAGCCAATGATAGTGTACGGAGCAAAGGGTTCATTGAAGAAAAGAAAAAAAAAATATTTTTGTATAAATATAATGAATGTTTCCCACATCAGTCATCTGCTACATACAATTACGAGGGCTGTTCAAATATGAATGCAAGTAGCTTCATAACTTTCTTCACGTATATGCTACGACAAAATGTCATACCTTTCTGGAATGAACTATGTGTCGCATTAAAATTGCACCAAACATAAAGAAACACTCACTATTTTTCTCGAGTTACAGACCCTGATATAAGGCTGCTCCAGTATACTGAAGTTTTTTCTGAAGCAAACTGCAACACACGTTTTGGTACATGTGCGGATATAGTGTCATAGCTTTGTAAAGTTGAGACAAAATGACACCAAATTTTAGATGCAAGTTTAAGTAACAATTCCAAAGTTGCTTGTAGGAAAAACTTTATAGAATCCTGTTTCTATCTCGAGTAAACAGGCACGTTTGTGACGTCATATATTTTATGATGAACGTCATTTTGAGCTATCTACTGGTGATGTAATTATGAACAACGCTGTGTCTTTTTCTTTGCATTTTGCTGAAAACATGCTAAATATGTCATAAGGGGGGTTTCAAAACGCGCTGTCCTCTATTTAAAGAGTTATCATAGTTTATAGCATTTTTCAAGCATTTTTGTATTTCTTAATGACGTGTTTACATTAATTAAAAGATGTTCAATCTGTGTAGTCCTCAAGACCAGGGCAGCGTTTCACCAACAATCTTAGCGCTAAGAAAATCTTAGGCTTAAGAACTTCTTAAGGATTGTCGTATCTTTTTCTTAAAGTGCGTTTCACTAACATTTTCTTAAGCGCGGTGCGTTTCATAGCATTTTCTTAGCTAAGAATTCTTAAGCTACTCTTCCGTCGGAGGTAAGAAAATCCATAGCAACGAGCGCGCGAGCGTAAGCGCGGACGTAATTGAAAGCATCAAAACAGATCAGAGAAAATTGGGCGACAACTATAAAAAAGGTCTCAAATACTTTAAAAAGAGGGTGGTGCGCTAATCATTCTCGTATTACATAGAAAAAATAATTCATGAAAGTTACTTCTTACATTTAAAATTGATTCTTATCACTCTGATTAATAAAAATAAGTGTGACTGATCTAGCATGTGTCTAGTATTTGTTCCCAACACTTGTAAAAATCTCTTGTAGGCAAAATAAGCCTACGGAACGGTATCGATTCGCCGCTTTTAAAACTTCTGACAGGGAGCGCAGTGTGCTTGACTCGAGACCGAGGGGCCGCGGGTTCGAGCCTCACTGGAGTCACTGTGTTGTTTCCTTAAGCAAGAACATTAATCCTAGCTTAGTACTGATTCAACCCAGGAAGCCCGTCCTTTTACGACTGAAAAAATGTTGATGGGACGTAAAGAATCAAATCAAACGAATAAACAAACAAACAACCCTTCTGACCAAGACTGTTGGTCGTTGAAAAATGCACAGCATATCTAGCTGTTAACCTGTGCTACATTTTATGACTTTCACGGGCCATGCGATGACTGGTCATGACTGAGGGTCTGGATGTGGGGGGGGGGGGGGTGTCTGGTATTCACTATTCATTAAAAATTTATCCCATTATTCATCTCATTAAAATTTTGGGTTATTCATTAAAATAAGACCAATTATTCATTAACAGTAAAAAAGGTGGCAAAGAAATCTGATTATTCACTATTCATTATATTTTTCTTCAATTCATTAAAAAAATAGGATTATTCATTATTTTTAGGCCCTCAATATTCACTATTCATTATTTTTTGGCACATTATTCACTATTCATTATAAAAAAGGGCCATTATTCAATAATCATTATACCCCATCCAGACCCTCATGACTGTTACAGGTTATGCGTAGGCATGAGTTCGGAAGACTATCAAGGATCATGCAATTACTGGTACGGGTCATGCGGTGAATGGGCATGAGTTCCGAAGAGTTATTTGTCTTGCAATGCATTCGCCATACCATATATTGACATGCGTTCTGATGCGATGATTCGGCACGACTCACTGTTCATGTTTTGACTGTGTATGTGTTTTGCAGACTATCGTGTGTCATGCAATAACTGTCACGGCTCAAACGATGAATTTTCATGACTACTGTCACGGGTCATGCGATTACTGTATACGAGTTGGGAAGTGTGATGGTTTATGCGAATACTGGGCATGGCTGTCAAGGTCATGTGATGACTGAACATGAGTTCTGAATAGGTTCATGCGATTACTGTACATGACTGTCACAGGTCATGCGATGACTCGACATAAGTTCCAAATACTGTCACGGTTCGATGACTGGAGATGGCTGTTATGGGTCAGTTATGTCTGAGTTTTGATGACTATCATGGGTTATGCGATGACTGGGCATGAGGTCTGAAGGCTGTCATGGGTCATGCGATCACCGGACATCACTGTAACAGTTGATATGATGAATGTGCATGTTTGTTTTTTTAGACTGTCACGGGTCAAGCAATGGGTTCGAGCCTCACCGGCATCACTGAAGCCCTGGAAGGGTTTTTAGGGATACAGGGACATTGGCAAAAAAATTAAAGGGATACGGGATATTTTTGTAAATCTTTAAAGGGATACGGGATACTTGGATCAGTTTTAGGGATATGGGGTACAATGCTTTCTGAATTTTGGGGATATTTGCCATATTTTTTTTAGGGATATGGAATATTTTTCAAAATAATAAAAGGGATATGGGATACTGGGACCCCCCCCCCCTTCCAGTGCCTCATCACTGCGTTGTGTTCTTGAGCAAGACACATTTATCCTTGCTAAGTACTGGTTAAACACAGGGAGACCTGCCATAACTGAAAAAATAATGATTGGGACGTAAAGAATCAAACCAAAAAAATCGGGAGGTGATGTCGTTTGAAGAGATTTCTTATCTAAAGCTCTGGTGGCCCTTTTGTTCAGCAGAACAAAACCATTTGTGCAGTTTTGGACTAGGGCATTATGAGGAATATTTCTGTAAAACTATTTTGAATTAGGACCAGTGGTTCAAGAGATGTCATTTAAAGATATATTATCTAGAGCTATGGCATCCATTTTGTTCTGTGTAGCGAAAGCATTTGTGTATCTCTGGTAGAGAGCATCATCAGGAATAATTCTTTGAAATTATTTTGAATTTGGGCCAATGGTTCAGGAGAAGTCGTTTAAAGATATTTCCTATCTTGAGTACTGGCGGTCCGTTTGTTTGGCGGAGCAGAACCATTAAAAATTTTGTGCAATTTCGATAGAAAGCATCATGAGGAACAACTCTGTGAAATTATTTTGAATTTGAACCAGTGGTTCAAGAGATGTCATTTGAAGATAGTTCTTATCTAGAGTTCTGGTGGCTCTTTTCTTCAGTAGAGCGAACCTTTTGTGCAATTTTGGTGGAGGGTATCACGGGGAACAATTCTGTGAAATTATTTTGAATTTTGACAGTGGTTCAGATGTCATTTAAAAGATTTCTTATCTAGAGCTCTAGCGGCCCGAATGACCATTTATGCAATTTTGGTTGATGGCATAATGGGGAACATTCCTGTGAAATCATTCTAATTTGTACCAGTGGTTCAGGAAAGAAAAAAGTTTACGGACGACGGACGAAACCGATCACAATAGCTCGCCTTGAGCCATTTAATGTCACTATTACAAGGCTTTATGTGATTGGCGACGTCATAAAAATCGAACATGTGAAGATCTATCTAGTCTGTACCCAATAGTGGAATGATGCTTCTATATTACGAATCGCAAGGCAATCTGGGTTGAAACTGGCCCCCGAGGTTATAAAAAAATATGCTCAACTTAGCTCGCACGAAATTGTTGGCATTTTAACATTTATTAGCATGATATAAATACAACATCAGAGGGACTTAAGGCAAGAAACTTTTTTATATGTCAGTATTGTAGCTTTATTTATGAGCAGATGAAATTTCGTGCTCAGTTGAGTTGAGAATGAAAAAAACTTTTATAAGCACCGGGCCTGCATGCAAAAAGACACATCTGAAAGAGTTGTCCTACTCTTTGATCCAGAGAGAAATGAATTAAAGAATAGTTTCACCAAAAAGAAGATTACTGATGTAGCCAAATTTTTGCTGATTACTGATATGAGCAATTAACTCATATGTGTTTATCATCATTCCCTATGGAATATAAATGAATATTACTGATATGAGTGTTGGGCCTAAATTTTACTGATTACCGATATTTGAACCTAATAGTTACTGATTTTGTGGCCTAACTTTTACTGATTACCAACTTTTGGGCCTATATTTTACTGATTATTGATTTCTGAGGTACCACATTGAGACCCTCATGACTGCCAATTTGATCTTGTGAGCTGCACCGTATAGTCATATTAATATCAAAAAGTTGCCCCATATGAACGTTTACTTCAACTGACCATCTGATTTCCAAGAACAATATTTTCATAGGGTCAAACTTGACCAGAGGTAAACTAGGTCAATGTAAACTTAATCCCTGCGGTACTCTTCCGGAACTATGTTGACTGAAAAATGGCGTGCGGACAATGACGACAGACATTAGAGGATCACAAAAGCTCATACTGAGTCCATTGCACAGGTGAGCTAAAATAAAGGGATGCTGATTGTTAAAGACTACCGTTTACTGTGATTTGACTACCATTCACTTGGTATTGCTGGTGTAGAGTGGAGGGGATTAAAGTTATAGATCACTGTGGTACTCTTGGGGAACAATGTTTGGCAAAGTGTTTCCCCTAGCCAGTTTTAGCATGGCGTCGCGCCATGCCCTTTTTCTCTAGCGCCATGCCCTTTTTCCCAGCGCCATGCCCATTTTCTTAAACTGCATAAAATGCCCTACATTTTGGTAAAAAAAATCATGAAAATCTGACAAAAACTAAGGAAGTTACAGTCTTTTCAGTTTGAAGCCTGAAGTAGCAGGGAAGACACCTACTTGTTACAATATTTTACTGGGTGTTAATCCTTTTACAATGGTCACTAATTACCTGGGGCAATTTTGACACATCACTTTGATGACAATTCCCCAATTAGCAATAATATTAAAATGAAGTGTGCATAATGACAACGGACATCAAAGGATCACAAAAGCCCATTTTGACCATTCACATGCCATTGCTTGTCTAGAGAGAAGTTAAAATGTAAACTCCCTGTGTGCAGGTGAGCTCAAAATACAGCATTTTACAAATGAAATGATTTACCATGGCAAAAGCGTTTAGATGCTTAGCTACATGTAGGGTCGTTTTTCCAACATCCTTTGGTTTCTTAGCAATAGTCGATCATGCATAGTCTGAAAAGTTTGTTGTACTGCACAAGTATATATACAGTTAAACAGGTTTATAAACAAAAACGTTAAACGTAAAAATTGTAAATATGTTCTTACACATCAGTTTTATCATATGTTTTGGGTACTCAAAACAATTGTCTCATTGAGACGCATCTCATTGAGACGGTTCTTCTGATCATCCACAACATATGTTTTGGTTAAGAAATATGAAAGTTATTATTTTGTTAAGCACTCTTAACTAAAGGCCTGCCGTTAAATCAAAGTCCCTAGGGCCAAACTTTTCGTTGTTTTATTTGAAGTTTGAATAAATATAGCTGATCTATAAAAGGATAACTAGTGCATAGGCTAAACATGATCACTTTCACTTTTATATCCAAAGATATGCTGTATGTCTAATGGAGACATACAAGAACCATGTCAATGCGATGTGCTGTATGAAGGACATTTGCACACAAACAGGCGCAGTCTCACTGAGTCTGCACTAAGTACATTCAAGTCAGCATATCTTTAGATAGCAAATACGGAAGATACATGTAATAGTGAACAAAATCTGTTAAATGCAGCTGTATATATTACATATTGGACTTTAAAAGATAGTTTAATGTTTAAGGATTCGAATTAATGAGAATACACTGTAGTGGTCATGTATAAACTGAAAAAACCCACACACAACTATTAATTAAACCCTGCTTTTTTTTATTGAGCTTCGTCTAGTAAAACCCATGCTACACTCTAACATTTCATGGAATGTTAACTTCTTTGAAAGCTTTTTATCCAATTGTGTCTTATTCAAACGTTTCACTTTTTCAAATGGTGCTACTTCGATTCCTACACAAAACTTGGGCCTCTGGGACTTGTAGTTGTAGTAACTCCACCATGTCTGTTTCTGTATAGTAAACATCTCTGATTAATATCTGAAAGAAAATAAATTGAACTTCTAAGTTTCAAAGAGATAGACAGCGTTTAGCATAAAATGATATCAAACACACTTTATTAACCCATTTAAGACTAGCACATTGAGAAACGGTGCAGATCCAATCACACATTACTAAGACATTTGTAACATTCTACAATGAGTATCCAAAGGTGTGAATAAAGCTGACGGAAAAAGGAAAAGACTTATTTATATGTGCCACTATCCAAGATCAAATTTATTCTCAACGATAATTTAAGAGTTGATCATTATATGTGAGGGGGAGATGGAGGGGATAGGTAGTAGAGGAGCTGATGGGAGGAGGGGTGAGAAGATAGGAAGAGGAGATGGGTAGTAGAGGAGGAGAGTGTTTAGGAGGAGGAGATGGGTAGTAGAGGAGGAGATGGGAGGAGGAGGTGAGAAGATAGGGGGAGGAGAGTGTTTAGGAGGAGATGATGGAGGGGATGGGTAGTAGAGGGGTGATGGGAGGAGGAGGTGAGAAGATAGGAGGAGAGTGTTTAGGAGGAGGAGATGGGTAGTAGAGAAGGAGATAGGAGGAGGAGATGGGTAGTTGAGGAGGAGATAGGAGGAGGAGAGTGTTTAGGAGGAGAAGATGGAGAGGATGGGTAGTAAAGGAGGAGATAGGAGTAGGAGAGTGTTTAGGAGGAGGAGATGGAGGGGGTTGGTAGTAGAGGAGATGGGAGGAGGAGGAGGAGGAGGTGAGAAGATAGGAGGAGGAGAGTGTTTAGGAGAAGGAGGGGATGGCTAGTAGAGGAGGAGATGGGAGGAGAAGAGTGTTTAGGGGGAGGAGACGGGTGGAGATAGGAGGAGGAGAGTGTTTAGAAGGATGAGATGGAGGGGATGGGTAGTAGAGGAGGAGATGGGAGGAGGAGGAGGAGGTGAGAAGATATGAGGAGGAGAGTGTTTAGGAGGAGGAGATGGGTAGTAGAGGAGGAGATATGAGGTGAGAAAATACAAGGAGGAGAGTGTTTAGGAGGAGATGGGTAGTAGAGGAGGAGATAGAAGGAGGAGGTGAGAAGATAGGAGGAGGAGAGTGTTTAGGATGAGGAGATGGGTAGTAGAGGAGGAAATAGGAGGAGGAGATGGAGGAGATGGGTAATTGAGGAGGAGATAGGAGGAGGAGGAGGTGAGAAGATAGGAGGAGGAGGTGAGAAGATAGGAGGAGGAGATGGAGGGGATGGGTAGTAGAGAAGGAGATTGGAGGAGGAGGAAGTGATAAGATAGGAGGAGGAGAGTGTTTAGGAGGAGGAGATGGAGGGGATGGGTAGTGGAGGAGGAGATGGGAGGAGGAGGAGGTGGTGAGAAGATAGGAGGAGAGTGTTTAAGAGGAGGAGATGGGTAGTAGAGGAGAAGATAGGAGGAGGAGATGGGTAGTTGAGGAGGAGATAGGAGGAGGAGATGGGTAGTTGAGGAAGAGATGGGAGGAGGAGGTGAGAAGATAGGAGGAGGAGAGTGTTTAGGAGGAGGAGATGGAGGGGATGGATAGTAGAGGAGGTGGAGGAGGAGGTGAGAAGATAGGAGGAGAGTGGGGATGGGTTGTAGAGGAGGAGATGGGAGGAAGAGGTGAGAAGATAGGAGGAGGAGAGTGTTTAGGAGGAGGAGATGGGTAGTAGAGGAGGAGATAGGAGGTGAGAAAATACAAGGAGGAGAGTGTTTAGGAGGAGATGGGTAGTAGAGGAGGAGATAGGAGGAGGAGGTGAGAAGATAGGAGGAGGAGAGTGTTTAGGAGGAGATGGGTAGTAGAGGAGGAGATAGGAGGAGATGGGTAGTTGAGGAGGAGATAGGAGGTGAGAAAATACAAATAGGAGAGTGTTTAGGAAGAGATGGGTAGTAGAGGAGGAGATAGGAGGAGGAGGTGAGAAGATAGGAGGAGGAGAGTGTTTAGGAGGAGGAGATGGGTAGTAGAGGAGGAGATAGGAGGAGGAGATGGGTAGTTGAGGAGATAGGAGGAGGAGGTGAGAAGATAGGAGGAGGTGAGTGTTTAGGAGGAGATGGGTAGTAGAGGGGGAGATAGGAGGAGGAGATGGGTAGTTGAGGAGGAGATTGGAGGAGGAGGAGGTGAGAAGATAGGAGGAGCAGAGTGTTAAGGAGGAGGGGATGGGTAGTAGAGGAGGAGATAGGAGGAGAAGATGGAGGAGATGGGTAGTTGAGGAGGAGATAGGAGAAGGTGAGAAGATAGGAGGAGGAGAGTGTTTAGGAGGAGGGGATGGGTAGTAGAGGAGAAGATGGAGGAGATGGGTAGTTGAGGAGGAGATAGGAGGAGGAGGAGGTGAGAAGATAGGAGGAGGAGAGTGTTTAGGAGGAGGGGATGGGAGATAGGAGGAGATGGGTAGTTGAGGAGGAGATAGGAGGAGGAGGAGGTGAGAAGATAGGAGGAGTAGAGTGTTTAGGAGGAGGTGATGGGTAGTAGAGGAGGAGATAGGAGAAGGAGATGGAGGATATGGGTAGTTGAGGGTAATTAACCACAACACCCACCATTTTCATCAGTAATGCCTCACTGTTACATGTTTAAATATTGGAAACTGTGATGTATGAAGTCTGAACTGTGAAGTGTGAACTTATATGTGTGAAGTAAGAACTATACACTGTGAAGTATAAAGTGTGACATGTGAAGTATTAAGTGTGAAAAATGAACTGTGAAGTCTGAAGTGTGAAGTATGGTGTGTGAATTATAAAATGTGAAGTATGGACTGTGAACTTTGAAATGTCACTTGACGTTGTCTCCTACACATAATTAAAAAGTGTGAAGTATGAATTGTTAAGTATGAACTTTGACCTATGAAGTGTAAAGTATAAACTATGAAGTGTTAAATGTATAGTAAAAAGTGTGGGCTATGAAGTATAAACTCTGACGTGTGAATATGAAGTGAGAAATATAAAATGTGAAGTATGAACTGTGAAGTCTGAAGTATGAATTATGTAATGTGAAGTATAAACAGTGAACTTTGAAATGGCATTTAAATGTGTCCTCCACACATAACAATGAACGGTGATGTACGAATTGTAAAGTGTGGAGTGCGAAATATGAAGTTTAAATATGTAACGAATCTGAACTATGAAGCATGTAGTCTGAAGTATGAAGTCTGAATTAGGATGTATTCACTATGAAGTGTGAAGCATGAAGTCTGAACTATGAAGTATAAAATGTGAAGTATGAACTATGAAGTATGGACTGTGAAAAATGAAGAATGAAGTATGATAATTGAAATATGAACAGTAGAGCATGAACTGTGAACTTTTAAATGTCACTACAGTTGTGCAACGAAGTCTGAACTATGAAGCATTTAGTGTGAAGTATGAAGTCTGAATTAGGACGTGTTAATTATGAAGTGTGAAATATGTACTATGTCTATGACGTCTGATTTTTTAAGTGTGAATCTTGAACTATGGAGTGTGAAAACTGACGTATGAAACTATGATGTGTGAACTGTGAAGTAAGAAGCGTCGACTGTGAATTGTGAACTATGGACTCGGAGGAGTTTACTGTGACATTTGGAGTATAAAATCAGAAGTATGGACAGCGAAAAGTGATATTTCAAAGTTCAAACTTCACATTTCAAACTTCACAGTTCGACTTCATACTTCAATAACCATACTTCACAATTCATGGTTCACACTTTACAGTTCAGAGTTCAAACTGCAGAGTTCAAACTTCACATTTCATACTTCACAGTTCAACTTCATACTTCAATATTCATACTTCACAATTCAAACCGTATGAAGTGGGAAGTGCGTAGCTTTAAGTATGCCAAATGAAGTGCGAACAATTAAGTGTGTAGAATGAAGTCAGAACCATGAAGTGGGACGTATGAACCGTGAGGTATGAACTGTGAACTTAAAAATGTCTTTTTACGTTGTCTCACTCACATAACTATGAATTGGGAAGTATGAATTGTAAAGTATAAAGTGCAAAGTATGAAGTGAGAATTATGCAACCTTAAGTCTGAACTATGAAATGTGATGTATGAAGTGTGTAGTGTGTGAAGTATGAAGTCTAAACTATGAAGTGTGAAATATGAAGTGTGAAGTGCTAACTGTGAAGTGTGAACTGTGAACTTCAAAGGTTACTTTACATTGTCTCCCACACATGACTATAAATTTGAGTATGAAGTGCCAAGTATGAAGCGTGAAGTCTGAACTTTGAAATGTGAACTATGAAGTCTGAACTATTAAGTGTGAAGTTTGAACTATGAATTAAGTGTGAAAACTGAATTATGAAGTCTGAACTATGAAGTGTGAACTGTTAAGTAAGAAGCGTCAACTTAGAAATGTGATCTATGAACAAAGAATAGTGTACTGTGACGTTTGGAGTATAAAGTCAGAACAATGGAAAACGGGAAAGTGTCATTTAAAAGTTCATACTTCACATTTCATACTTCACATTTTAATCTTCCCAGTTTATGGTTCACACTTCAAAATTCTGACTTCACCCTTCAGAGTTGAAAGTTCACAGTTAAGATTTCACATTTCATTCTTTACATTTCCACTTCATACTTCAATGTTCATACTTCACAATTCAAACTGTGCAAAATATGGTGTGAAATATGCAGCCTTAAATCTGACTTATGAAATGCAAACTACTAAGTGTGCAGTTTGAAGTGTGAAGTATGAATGGTAAAGTATGAACTGTGAACTTCAAAAATGTTATTTTGCTCTGTCCCCCATTGCACATAACTATAAAGTGTAAAGTATGACTTTTGGAGTATAAAGTGTTAAGTATTAAGATTGAAGTCTGAACAATGAAGTATGAAGCATGAAATATGAAGTGTAAAGTATGAACTATGAACAGAAGGGTGAAATGTGAACTATGAAGTGTAAAGTTTGAATTCTAAACTGTCTAGTATGAAGTACAAATGAAGTGAGAAGGAGCTTGAACTGTGAAGTATGATGTATGAAGTATGAACTAAGAGGAGTTTACTGTGAAGCTTTGAGTAGGAAGTCTGAACCATGGAAACATAAAGTGACATTTGAAAGTTCATACTTCATAGTCTATATGTTCATAGTTCACACTTCACAGTTCAAACTTCACAGTTCAGACTTCACATTTCATTCCTCATAGTTCCATTTTACACTTTACTGTTCATAATTCACAATTAACTTCACACTTCATAGTTCCAACTTCAAATTTCATACATCATGCTTAGTAATTCACACTTCTAATATCACACTTTAAGATCTTCTTTTTTAATGTTTAAACCTTGTCATCGAAATGCTCTTGTTTACTATACAATAATACAGTAACCCAATATTGCAAGATTGCTGCGATTTATATTGATTAACAAAAATGTAACATGCAACAACACACACCATTTTTATCAGTAATATGTCACAGTAAGGTGTTTAAAGATCTAAAACCTATGTAGTGTAAACTTTAAAGTGTGACTTGAAGTATGAACTGTGAAGAGGGAATTATGAAGTGTGGAGTGTTAAGTAAGGAGTGTGAATATGTACTTAAAAGGGTATCCTTTGGAAGCAAAGAATGCACCAAAGAACTGAAACTAGAGTGTGCATATTATAGAGTCTGAACTATGAAGAGTTTCTGTTGTATTCCATACATTTAATAATGTATTAAGTGTGAAGTATGAACCATGAAGGTGAAGTATGAACTGTTAACTTTGAATTGTCAGATTTTGTGCCAAATATGAACACTGCCAGTCAAAAAGTGGAGACAAGTTCATACTATAAGCCTTAAGCCAAATTCTAAGTCTATCTGACCTTAATTGTCCTTTTGAGTCCAATGTCATATTGGTAATCTAGAACCCTTGTTAAAATCTAAACTCAGTAGGCAATCATTGTGCCAAATTTGAACACCCTTGGTCGAAAAAATGGAAGAAGTGTTCCTTTTAGGAGTGGAAGGACATATTTTAAATATATTTTACCTTGACCTTTTACTCCAGAGTCATATTGGCAATCATAAACCTTCATTGTAATCTACACATCATAGGTAATCATTGTGCCACATCACCCTGAATCAAAAAATGAAAGAGTTTGTGTTATGAGCAAGTCTGAATGACAAATGGACCCGATTACAATATATGTTTAAAATATTATCTGACTTAAAGTCACTTTTCTCAAAAAGGATGGATATAATTTTTTAAGTTTGTTGCAGGCAATTCAGAGCAAACTGGGAAGATCTTGATGAGATTTGTAATTTTAAGACATCTAGGTTGAAAAACTGTTTGAAAAAGAAAGCATGTTTTCTATTTTTCTTATGAGTTAAATGATACTTTACATCCCAGTCAACAAACGTTTGGTCATGTTGGGATGTTTCATCTGCGTTTAACTAGTACTATATAAGCAAAATATTTGAGTGCAGAACTGTCTGTTTCTTTAATTATCATTTTAAATGTCTCATTGAGACGGTTCTTTTGAGTACCCACAACATATTTTTTTTTAGATAAAAGATAAGTATTTTTCAATCACACACACTTATCTGGAGGTAGAGGCACTCTTTTTACCCTTTTCTTGCTGTTCACGGCAATATCTGTCATCTGCTCTCTTCTGCTATCTATGTTTTTGGTGGCCTATATTGCAAACAATATGGACACGGATCACACTGCTCCCTTTCGATCGAACTGTCTGATCAGGGCTCATAGTGTTTGAATTATCAGCAGGATAAGGGTTAAATCAGGCACAATTTGAGTACAATGCTTATTTTGGAATACAGAAATGAAATAGAAAAGTACAGTCAGTCGAATCTTGTATTTTCAAAGTTGTTTTATTTTCAAGTTTTGAAAATTCGAATTATAGAGAGTTATACATAAAAATATATAACACCCAAAAATGATTGTTATCATTTATCAAACATATGTCTTGGGTGCGTAAAAGAAACCTCTCAATGAGACATTTCTTTTATGCACCCAAACACATATTTTTTTAAAGCATGTTATTAAAATATTTCATAAATAGGTCCTATAAGCTCTTATCTGGATCCAATGTGCCCCAAATTGATTCCGAATAATTATGTGAGTATTTACGAAAAATTGGCATTAGAATTTTCGAGCTTTTACTGTAATTATGCCCCCAATTACTTTTCCTGCTGCCAAAAAAGCAAATTTATAGAGAATATTATCTAGCAAGCAAAATATACAGTTATTAATTGTTACGCTTGCTTTCAGTTATTAAGAGATATCATATTTAGAACGCAAATGTTGCCATCTAACTAGGGATTCAAAAATACATATACAGTTTGTCTAAATGTCAGACAGACATGCTGCACCTCACTGTGACCTCATTATCACAGTTTTCCCCCCACAGTAATTTTTAACCCCCCTCCCCCCTACAGGGATGGTCAGATGATAATTGGGATGATGAACATCTTGAATTCCCCCACAGGACCACAGTAGTCAGAAACATGATCTTCTGCAATGATGCAAATATAGTTAATATACACCAAGGAATTTATCATTGTAGAGTGGGGGCAATGACCCTTGAGCGGTCCCCATACATAGTGCAGAGCTTTTTATGACCATATTTCCAGTAGGGGATTCCCGGGGTCATATGTGGAGGGGGGGGGGGGGGGGGGGGGGGGGGGGGGGGGCAGTGGTGTAAGTGACTGGTGCATTATTTGATTGACAGAGGTATTAATATTTGGCTGCAATTTAGGCTTTACAGCCCAGTTAATATATAAATAATGCATGTTAGCTCGAACACATTCTTCTGTCAGATAGAAAAAATGAAAATGTTTTGTCTGTCTGGTGATACTTTATGTCCCAGTCAACTTACTTGGAACCAGGGCTCACCCTGCCATTAGCCATTATAGCCATTTGCTATTAAAAATATAGAGTGGCTACCAATATAATATATTGGCTAAAAAGTAAAAAAAAACACACTCTAGTCTAGGTGGTTCAAAAATTACATATCTGCGAAAACGTTTATTTAGATCAGCTTTTGGATTTTCCAATTCCTGCACACTTTACCATTGTGCCATATTTAACTCTTTGAATGCTGGATTTTTTCAATACCATCAGGGTGTCAAACAATTAGGATCTAGATCAGGCCCGACAATTTGTCGGGCCTGACCTGGGTCCAAACTGTTTGCAAAGGTTATTAGCAGATGGCAAAAGTCATCGGTTAAATATAGAACAACTTATTGAAACTACTTTCTGGCTAAAACCTTGGCTAAAGTCAATTTCTTTTGGCTCCAACCTTTTTTTCCATTTGGCTAAAGTGTTGGCTACTGTACAACAAATTCTGAGCCAGGGTAAGCCCTCAGACAGATAAAATGAAAACGTTTTGTCTCTCTGTGGTGATGCTTTACGTCCCAGTCAACATTTTTACCACCCTATCTGGACGTTTCTCGAGTTGAACCAGCACAATTATGCAGATAATACAATGTCTTGCTCAAGGACACAACACAGTGCCTTGTGTGCAGTTCTTCTTGAGGGGCTCAAACCAGCGACCCCTGGACTTGAGCTCAAGTCGAACACTACCATCAATAGGCCACTGCACTCCTCAGCAGTACACGTAGATCTAACCTTATCCATACTTAGGCTAATTTCTATGATAGGGCTGTTTCAGCTAAGAAGCCATGTACTCACTCTGAAGATCTCTTGTGTAAACACATCGAACAATTTATCTGTGTAGACTATACAAAGACAGGTGTCAGCAGGCTCCAATTCCTCACTTTCTCTTGTGTCAGTAGACAGGTCGAATGAAATTATTGTTAAGTCCGTGACACACTCCTCTTGATATATAAAACAAACAATAAATGAATTGTTCAAAACGTGTCGATTCAAACCGAAAGTAGGATCGATTTCGTAGAACTCGGACTCTTTACACAGTCTAAATCATTTCCGGCGACAGGTACTCATCTAAAATAAATTCCCTCCGATAATTTGTCGATAAATAGTACGTTTTGACAGAATAATAAGCGAATTTTGTTCCGTATGCTGGTTGGGACAGATGAAGGCGGCCATATTTACGAAATTTTCTGAAAGATAAGATCGCCTCCCCCCTGTCGTAAAGTTACGACAATATTTAAGAAAATCTTAGCGAAATCCTTAAGAAATTCATAAGTCGATGGCGTTAGTGAAACGCAAACCGTTCTTAAGAATGAACTTACGAATTTCTTAGCGCTAAGAACGTTAGTGAAACGGGCCCCAGGTGAGTAATTTTATTGTAAATAACGCCTATAATGGTCAAACTTAAAGTTTACGTTCAAACTTAGAATAAAGTCGCAGTATTATGAAAACGAAATTAAGTATAAATTCTTTAACCCCTTCACTTTAGGCAATTCTGACTTAATAAAATGCTTTACAGCGTTTAAAAATTACACACAATCCATCAATAATATGTAGCAACAACTCAATATGAGCGATCAACTGCAAGATGGTTTTTGTTTACCATTTATTTGCATACATAAGGTGACTTAAGTGAAAACGATTTGTTGGAGTTTAACAAAAGCATGTCGGATTTTCATAACCTTCGCAGAATCATTATAAAAGAATATGGGGATACTTCCTTAAAAATTTCAAGAAATTTCACCTGTTTATCGAAGAATTATACGCTCTTCTATATCACTGGTATATGTTCAAAGCATTGAGTTCATAAGTATACTAACGTGACCCTTATTCAAAGGGCTATAACTCGATAAGTATACTGTGTTTTTCTTTAGATCTGGTGCCAGTTTAAAGGTGACATACAGTCCATTATAGAACCGTTTACCATTTTGTCGTAGCATATATGTGAAGAAAGTTATGAAGCTACTTGCATTCATATTTGAACAGCCCTCGTACCAATGCAGTTAGCTTATTATTATAATTACTGAGACAAACAATATGTTCCCAGATCGGACTGCTCCTGCTAGAGCAGCCCGACTCTGGTCCACAAATTATTATCTGAGACCTCCAAATGATTTCAGCAAACAGCAAAACAGACCACACTCGTTGAGATTGGCCCTTGACGGATTTAATCCTTTACTCCCTAATAATGCCCTCTGAGGACCCCGAAATATCATGATTTCGAAAATATTATTGAAAAAGGAGATTTTGCTCCATTGAGCAAATGCTCCATTTTCCACAAAATCCCCAAAAGCACTCAAAATTCAACCCAAATTTCTCATGAACTCCTATTACTGTAAAAAAAGAAAAGGGTGTCATGATACATATATAGCCTATGGAGCAAAGGGTTAAATAAAAAAAAAAGATGAATGTTGCCCACATTAGTCATCTGCTGCATACAATTACCGATGCAGTTATTACTGAGACAAACAATATGGTCCCAAATCAGACTGCTCCTAACAGTGCAGCCTGATTCGGGTCCACAATGTCTTATACCAATGAGGCATCCAAATAGTTTCAGCAGACAACAGAAACAGATACATGTAGCCACATTTGTTGAGATTGGCTTTATGAAATTAATTGAAAAGCTGTGCTTATATCAAATTTGATACACTGCAATTAATATCTACGATAGATTACTATATTTAGTCAACATGTCTGCAGATGAGAGTGGGTATTAGATAGAAAATTACCATATTCATTTTTCAATCATACACCATGTTTTAGGTACTCAAAAGAACCGTCTCAATGGAACATTCAATTTGAGCTAAAAAAAAACAAAAATAATAATCAAAAATTAAAAAAAAGAAAAAAAACATTTAAAAATTTATCTGCTTTTATAGGTCTCTGAAATGAGGCACCATTAACCATGTGCCTGGTTTGATTATTTCTTCCACAATTATCCATGTGCTTAGTATGATTAAGTCCTCCAATATAATCCATGTGCCTTGAATCATCAGGTCGTCTGTGATTATCCATGTGCCTAGTATCTTCTTGTCCTCTATGATTATCTATATGCCTTGTATTGTTATATCGTGTACCAGTGTCCATTTGCCTTGAATCATCAGGTCGTCTGTGATAATCCATGTGCCTGGTATCTTCTTGTCCTCTATGATTATCAATATGACTGGTATTGTTATATCGTGTACCAGTGTCCATTTGCCTTGAATCATCAGGTCATCTGTGATAATCCATGTGCCTGGTATCTTCTTGTCCTCTATGATTATCTATATGCCTTGTATGATTATATCGTATACCAGTGTCAATGTGCCTTGAATCATCCGGTCGTCTGTGATTATCCGTGTGCCAAGTATCTTCTTGTCCTCTGTGATTATCTATAGGACTGGTATGATTATATTGTATACCAGTGTCCTCGTGACTTGAATCATCCGGTCGTCTGTGATTATTCGTGTGCCTGGTATCTTCTTGCTCTCTGTGATTATCTATGTATCTTGTATCTTCTTGTACTCTGCGATTATCTATGTTCCTGGTATGATTATATCGTATACCAGTGTCCACGTGACTTGAATCATCAGGTTGTCTGTTGTTTTTAGCTCACTTGAGCCGATGGCTCCGAGGTGAGCTAATAGTATACCAATGACTCGGGCGTCCGTCCGTCCGTCGTCCGTCCGTCAACATTTTCAAACATCTCCTCTGAAACCACTGGGCCAATTGAACTCAAATTTCATATAAAGACTTTTCATCCAAGGCCACTCATAATTGGACTGCCTTATACATATCTAAGCATCCTTTTCTCAGAATTCACTGGGCTGTTTGAACTCGCATTTCATAATCAGTATTCAGTAAATAAACCAATATAAATATGATATTATTTTTAAGTCACTTGATCAAAATGGCCTCTGCCCATATATGGTAAAACAAATTATGTTTGAATAATAAGCCTGAATTGACCTTGACCTATTTTAACACTATTAAGGAGATCAGGTGAGCGCTTCAGGAGTCTAATCTCATACTTTATTATATACCTATAAATGATACGACTTTAGAACTGTCTGTTTTCTGGCCATCTGATACAGAAAGCCTGATCAACAAGCTGAGGTTTTCTGAATCCATATCACTATCCTTAAAAATGAGGCTAACGTCGGTTATCTGCTTTTGCGGCGACGATACGTTAAGTAAATTTCAAGCCTGGAACCAGTGACGGAAAACATGATGACGTGACCAAGCGTAATGGCAAACGTTCCCGCAATTTATCTGGATTAAAGACCAAACTTATAAAATCAAAATAATGTCAAAAAAAGGTATAAAATAAACATATTATAAAAGTAACTTGATCTTGCGTACAGTACCACGTTTCGTAATTGAGGCCATACCATTGGATCACCTTCGACGCTTCGCGTCTCAGGTGATCCGATGGTATGACCTCATCCACTCGACACTCGAAATTTACATGAAAAAACATGAAAAAGATATTCTTATCTAAAACCATAAGGCCTAGAGCTTTCATATTTGGTAGTAACATGACCTAGTGGACATCAATCAAATTATGCCCCTTGGGCCAAAAATGGCCCCGCCCCAGGGGTCACATGTTTACATAGGCTTATATTGAGAAAAACATGGAAAAATCTTCTTGTGGGGTATATTTTAGAAACCCCAGTTTTCATACATATATAGTGTGGCATCATCCGGACCAACTCTTAGATAACCGTCCACCTTCTACAGATCTAATTTTTCTTACGCCAGTTCTGGCTAACAAAATATATGTATATGTTATAGATCATATATTACAATTATAAAGGAATTAAGTGGGAACGAGCGTAGCGACTGAACCACTTAATGTCTCTATAATTGTAATATATGATCTAGGGCCTACTTTCAATTTTCTCCTCCCCTTCCTAACTGCGCCTTTGGAAATGGTCGCGTTGACCACTTCAGAAGTTTACTTAATGATCTACTTAATGGATGTTACAAGTATTGACAAAACATGTGATTAAGTTGGCCAAACATTTTAATTTCAGAGCAAACTGATTTGCTGTGAAGCACAGCTAGTGTGACCATGGTGACAGTAAAATAGAATAATGCATGTGATCATTATTTACTGGTACACTAACGGGCCAGGGGAAATGTATATAAAACATTGAACTAAAAGCGAATATGGCCAGTATATGCCAAAACCACACCCATGGCACCGCGAGGAAGAGACACCGAGCAAGATAACAATCAGAAAATTTTGTTCCAATTCCAGAATCAAACCACTGATATATGTAAGGTAGTTTTATGTATGAAAAAGCTGTATTTTGTTAGCTGGAACTGGCGTAAGAAAAATTAGTTCTGTAGAAGGTGGATTCAAATTCAGCCCTATTTCAAAATCCATTATTCTGATTATCCGAAACGTGTTATCACCAGAATAAATGAAGTTTAGTTGTTTGGTTGTTTTTTTTGTTTTTTGGGGTTTTTTTTTCAATAAAATGTCGCTATATCACCTTCCTTTCTTCGACGTTTATTATGGAATTGAGTAGCCGTTTGTGCTGGCGTGGTTTCTTTGACGTCAGTGTCACGTTATCAAAGTAGACTCTCGATGTACATCCGAGGCCTGATTCCACGGAATTGGCCAAGATAGTTCTGATTGCGAACAGTCACAGCACAGCAAAAACACAAAGTAAAGCAACCAGCTCTTTCTCAGCCATATTGCAAGGACAGTAAGTACTGCATTACAAAACAAGGATCAAACACACACACACACAAAATGGGGTTCATTTTGCGCGGCTGTACATTTTTAAAATCTATATGGTTTTAATGCCAAAATTAACGTGATTGTTACACATGCGTGAAACGAAAAATATATGAAACCTGTGCAAATTGCACAGGTTTCATAGTTTGTTCATTTTACACGGCTGTATCTCTTTGTTTATTTTGACAAAGACGTTCCTAATGGAAGCGACGGTTTGCCACTGCGTGGCGAGAATTACTTATCTTCTATGTTCTTTAGTGACAATTCCATACTCCAGGCACATGTGATTACTGACAATTACATCGCAAAGTCCGTATAATTAATCTTATCGAAATCCCAATCGATTTGAGATATTTGTCTGTTGAATCAGAACGTTATATTTCTGACTAAGGCAGTCCCAAATTGGATTTTTCTGTGTCTTAAGCCGATCTCTGAGAAGTCGGTGTTAGCTTTAAAGAAGTACAAACTGTTTATTCCAAATTTACGGCACACATAAGAGCAAATATAGAGGCATACATACATAATACATAGACATAAACCAAACAAACAAAATAGATCACTACGCACAGAACGACCCCCCCCCCCTTGTGAACGTAGTCATTTTAACTTACTATACACACAGGTATATAAGGAGTAGCAGTGATGGATCCAAGGGGAGAGGGGTCCGCCCCCCCCCTTTGAGACAAAATTATTTCATTTTCAAAGAGAATTTTCAGAAAAATCTGGGGTAATAAATAAAAATTCGACTGGTAAAATTAACAAATCTAACCCCTTTGTAAATTTGCACCCCTATCCAGAAATCCTGGACGGGGCCCTGATTAGGTACTTGTACCTTGTAACCACAACTCCTTCATAAGTTTTTGACTGATCCTTTTTCTGAAGATATGCACATGCTTTTGTTAAAAAACTGAGATATTTTTCACTTTTTGCATTTGTTTCGGTGTCATTGGCCTTGTAATATTAAGGGGATATATCTTTCAAAAGCTCTTACTTGCATGAAATTTTCCTGTATAAACAAAAACTGATTTTTTATTAAGGAGTCGGATACCTTTGGCCACTTTGTTGAATGAACAATTTGTACATCTCACATAGATCACTTTACGCTCCAACATACAGCTTTTGAGCAATCCCCAGCATGCTTATCAGTCTTTTTAGAGTTACTTCCTGGTTTGATACCGTTTGCAATATTGTGACACGCTGGGTGAACTTTAGAGAAAACTATTTACATGAACTACAGCTATCTGACTACAATATTTAGAAACATTTTTGTTTATAATTTCATGCAAGTAAGAGCTTTTGAAAGATATATCCCCTTAAAGATGTAATATAAAGGCTACTAAACGTAACCCTTACCTAACTCTAACCATTATTATGCAAGTTCGATCCCGGCCCAGTCCCATACTTCCGTGGAGATTCATCATGATATAATTTCTACGGCCATTCTCCTCCCTTCCACTGATTCAAGAAGGGTTGTTGTCAGTTACAAGCGAAAGTGTGTGCACGAAGTACTAGTTAACCGCTTAGTCAAGCTTGTCCAGTAAGAAGTGTGGTTAGCCAACATGACTATAGCTGTTGACTGGGACATAAAGCATCAAACAAACTAACACTTATTATAGGAATAACCCTCCTTCTACCCCGGAAACAGGCCTGTGAAATTTGAATAAAAGAAAAGGAAATCATGAAAATTAAAGTTTCAAACAAAATTACTTATCCAGAAGCTAAAAAGATATATGAACATAAAGCAGAATTCACCTTTTCAAAAATTGTACGGTCATCCTAAACTTTCGAAAGAAAGAGAGTATGACCAGGAAATGCCAACAGGCCAACCCATGGCACTGTGTAGAAGAGACACAGGACACTGGTAACCACTTTACAGCAAGACCACAATTGAGGTAAAGCAATTGGCTCTCTCTTCCTCAGCAAGATGATTGCAGAACATTAGGATAATATAACTACAACACAAAATACACACTTAGCACGACCCCCCTCCCCCCACACACACAATGGGAACAAGTGACAAATAAACAACACCAGAATCACCACCTATGAATGGACAGCAACCAAGCCACTAGGGTAGGGGCTGAACTAAAAATTACAGGCCATATCTTTGCCATGCATTCTATTGTTTTAAACACATAACAGGACACAGTTAACTACATCACAAATACAGGACAAACGCCCACCCTTCCCCTCACATGCACGATGAGATCAACAAAAATACCTAACAACAACAGAATCATTGCCTTAGAAAGGACAGCAGCATCTCTAAACCCATTGTATACTTATGGATTGTTCCTTTTGGAGTCGATACAATAAACTTGGGATAGTTAGTTGTACATATCTAGGGGTGTCAGGTCATAATTTTAAAAAAATATTTTTGTCTGAATATCTATTTTAACTATACAAGCAGTACTCTTTAGGGGTTTCCGAATACAACAGGTCAATATGATGGGACTAGAGCTTTCAGTTTTAGTATGTAACCGCATGTTGCGGGTCTTGAATGGGACAATGAGCGACTTTATTGTCCTCTTCTGAGCTTAACAGTGCTTAAATACGTATATATTGATCTTACTTAATGTAGAGAAGTGAAATACTTAAGAACAATAACTCTGTCTGCTATATTTTTGAGTTGTTTCCCTTTTATGATTCTGATAGGAAACCTATACTATTGTAATGGCTATAGATCCCTCCTTCAGACTCACTGTAAAAGAACATTCGTTCAAACAAACACTATTTTATAGATTTTACACCACTACAGCCATATATGGTAAATACACATTTTCAAGTTTAACCATATGTTAACTTTTACCGGATATGCTTTAATGCTTTCTTCAGAGATGATATGTCAGGTAGACCTCTTGGCTTTTGAAGAACTCACAGTGAATTGTCTTTATTGCTAAGTTAAGCTAAACGGAATACAGTTGCATTCATAATAACCTGAGTGGTCGAACTTGAAATGCTGTCTTAGGTTTAGCTTCCTCTTTCAGCTCCACCTGCCAATAGCCACTCTTTAAGTAAAAATGAGCTAAAATGCACATAATGCAAAGTGATTATCACCTACATGGCTTGCAATGAATATGTTCTTCCGTTTTTCAGGCTTGAGTGCTACCTATGTTTATTTACAGGGTACCTTGTATGCTAAGCACCCTGTTACAACTTTGTATGGATGTTTGAAACTGCGATGGTCTGAAGATGTACATGTGGATTTTAAATAATTCTAAGATTATTTTTGTCAATTCGTCTAGGCTATTTTCCAGGCTCTTTACTATACAGTATATAGATGTAGGGTCTTGTGTGGACAACTGATCTTTTTAAAACTCTGCATACATGTGTCTTTGGCATATGGTCTGAAGATGCCCATGTGCTTTTAAATATAATTATCAGAATTTCCCCCCACTTTTTCTGCATTTTGAATTTTTGTTGTCTTTCTCATTTTAGACTCATTACATGAGTGTTCATATATCAAACCTATTCTCATCATTCACACCATCTGCTGCTTATATTATGCAAATACTTTGGACCCAAGTCATCCTTAAGAGCAGTCTGATCAGGATTTATACTTTTTGCTTCCATGTTAAAGTAGTCTGAAGAGCCTTTGAATATATGCAGCACATAAAAAGCAGACCACTTTTTCCAGACAAAAAGATTTTGGCAGGATAGTGTTAAAGAGGCAGGAAATAAATTCTCTGATTTTACAGTACTTGTTTTTGTTGCAAGTTCAGGGTTAAGATTGGGAAAGATACTGGGTATATGGCAATACTATCAGCTCACCTGGTATCTAAAGAAATACCAACAGAATGAATGATAGATGAAGTTTTTATTTTTTCTGTGATTAAGTGTCCAATGTACAAAAATATGTGACACTACATTTAAAACATGTACATCGATATGCTACTTTCCTGCCAGCCAAGAGTGCCAGTGACATCATGTTTTGTTTACATCATAATAAGCAACTTATAATAGATAAATCACTTGTGTATTAATCCTATCCTTAGGATAGGATTAATACACAAGTGAGCTATCAATTTGTGTTAGATCAAGTGGAGTGAACAAGTTAATTTTTTACTAAGCAATTGTAAACACAATATTACATCACTGTCACTCATGGCTGGCAGGACAGTAGATTGATCAGAGCATGAATATACCAGACATTCAAATGACCATTAACCCATTGTCTACTAGTGTTGTCTGCAGGTAACTTTTGCAAACAGCTCAGAACCAGATAAGGCTTGTAAATTGTTGGGTCTGATCTGGATCCAAACTGTTTGATCAATCGCATTCTTTTAATTATTTTTTTAAAAAGTTGTTTTTGGAAAAAAAATCAGCAACGAC
Source organism: Loripinus fragilis (assembly GCA_964019695.1). Lineage (NCBI taxonomy): Eukaryota > Metazoa > Mollusca > Bivalvia > Lucinida > Lucinidae > Loripinus > Loripinus fragilis. The sequence goes on along the minus strand of CAXHUL010000440.1, from coordinate 37,838 downwards.
AACTGAAAAATCACATAAAATTGCCTAGCATACAAAGTGCAGAGTAAATATAGTATTAACTCAGTGGGTGTTTTTAAGAGCATGTGCTCTTTTAAAGTAAAATATGACAAAATCTTTACAAAATAGATATACCCGAGTTCAACAGAAGAGTGGAACAGCCACCAGTTTTTTTTTGCCACACCAGAATTTGGCAAAATCACATCATCTTTCTAGTGGTGCAAAAGACTCAAAACCACTAAAATACATAAATACAGACATAAGGGAGCAAAACATATATGATTATGACTAAAAAAATATATGCCATCATAATGAAAAAAATGGTCAAAGTTAAAAACCCCGCGGGGTTTTTCGAAAACCCCTAGGGGTTTTTTAAACCCCGCGCGGGGTTTTTCCCCCACATTTTCAAATGGGGGAAAAACCCCGCAGGGTTTTTTCAAAAAAATAAATATTAAAATTTGTTCAAGAAACAAGTTTGTTTGATTGTAATTATTGCAGAAAATGATTGATATGGCTTAATTCAAAACTTTGATTTCCCCCGCGGGGTTTTTCTCCCATTTCAGATTGTGGGGGAAAAACCCCGCAGGGTTTTTTGAAAAATTCAAATTGACTTTTTTGAATTATTATTCATCACAATGCATAATAAAAGGTATATCAAAAACTTTCAGCATTATATTGTGCCTCTAGAGGAAAAAGAAAATTCCCCCGCAGGGTTTTTCCCCCGCGGGGTTTTTCCCCCACAAAATAAAATGGGAGAAAAACCCTGCGGGGTTTTTTATCCAAAAATAATATTTTTAGTTTTTAGCTCAAAGAAGCATTTTACACTCTGTGTTCAAAGTTGTGAGAGTTTTATATCAAAACAGAGAGATTTCAATTTCTCCCTTGGTGGGAAATCCTAAAATATACGTTACCAAAATGGCAATGTATCATTGTTAGACTGATGGCTGAGAATGTTTTGCTCCCCGCTAAAGAATTTTGCAGACACATCGTATCTTAAAAGAGCATTTCAAGCTGCGTAGAATAAGAGATGTTTGCATGTGTACGATTTGGTGTTTGCCTCTAACAGTCTGTTACATATGTTACCATATAAAATTCAGAAAATGAAAAGTTAAAAGGCTGTGCTACAGAAAGAAGGCATTAAACTAACTATTTAAATCACGCATATAGTCTGCCTGCTGGATACCTAAGCTGCAGATAAAAGTTTTAAAGCAAAATTACGGCATCCTAATGTGTTATGTGCGTTACTTACATAAAACTACCCTTTAAAAACGGTAACTGTGACCAATAGCATTTAATTTTACAGCTGATTTGTGAATTTTTAAAATGCTTTTAATCTAGTTGTACTAACACACTTATTTGGCTTATAGAAAAAAAAACAAAGTGTGTTTATCTATCTTAAATGCATTGCCTTATATAAGCAATTAAACAACACTACCCCAAGTTTTAAGGAGCCCAATTTGGTAGGTATTAGTTACGTAAAAATTATATAAAATCTTCCATAGTTTGATAGTCTTGCTCACATAATAAAGAATCATAGATTTTGCATGTTAAACAACAAGATAGGAGTACTTGTTACAGGTTGTGTTACAGGTTGTAACTTATGTTACCTAACATAATAAATTAGCAAGGCCATTGACTTGGTGTAAGAGATGATATTTCAAAGAGAAATGAATATTTTTCGCATGGTTTCTTATAAATCTCTGGGCTTTGGTGCTTTATCTTAGGAAGCAATTCATTGCTCTATTATCAAGACCTTTTTTACAGATGTTATATATAAACTTTTTCAATATTTCCATATATGTATAATACTACGATATAGATAGAGGGGCGTGGAAAATAATAGTTTCTATTTTAACATGACAATTTAGTATTTGTTAAATTGGTTAAATGTTTTAAAATATCTTAACTAATCCTTATCCAAGTCGTATACAATATCTATCATTATATCTGCTTGTGTGGCAAAATAATTGCTCGTCTCATCTCATCACAACCAGTAGAGTAATCAGACAGAATTATAACTGTAGTCTAAGTAAGGGCCCTTTGGAATTCTGTAGACATACTTATATTCTATATTAAATATAATGTACACAGTGGTCAAGAATAAATCAAAGGATGAGAAGATCCAATTAAAATCAAGTTTAGCTCATTTATTGCCCATAATTAGACATTTAAAAAACATCAAACAAAACCATCATTGCAGACGACCTTAATAAGATAATAATAATAATAATAATGATAATAATAATATTCTTTATTTCCTCCACATGTGAAGAGCATACAAATAAAGCACAATTACAAAAGCAAGATAGAAACATTGAACATATATACATCATATACATTATTGGTTTGGTTTTAATATTTTAAAACCTGTTTGTTTATATATCGATATTCAGATTTGAATCGTTTCATTCAAAAGCAGGTCACCAACATCCGTGCTGTATATGACAATAGACCACGTCAACACTGATGAAGTATTATTGTAATGGCATTCACCTATTTTTTTCTTATTATTAATCTATATAATAAAAATAAACTTGACCAAACAAAGAAATCATGATCACCATGCGTGACATTTGGACTTCGAATCTTGAAAGGTAATTTAATAGCCATTTCTTTTATCGGGACCGACAAATCACTTCGAAAAATTGAATTTTTCGGATAATCGAAATTCGAATAATAGGTAGTTTTATTGCAATAGATAATAGAGAAAAAAGTCAGGACTGTCCGTAGTCTTCGAATAACCCAGTAGTTTCGGATAATCGAAAATTTGGCTGGAAGGTTAAAAAAATAAATGTTCTTTACCACTCCCTACTTGTGAGAAAGTCGACCTTTCAACAAATTAGGTTGAATTCAGCCCAGCATGTTTGGATTAGCATAAAAGAAGAATGGGCAGACACTTTTGTCCCCAATATAGGGCGCCTCTGAGTGGGGTACCCAAAAATAAGCTCTTGTATACACAATTTGTTTAAGTTGTGCACAAAGGTTGAGTTCTACCCAGCAATTCAGAAAGAGACTGCAATTTAGCCAGAAAATGCACACTCTCTGAGGCCCATGCAAAGGGGATCCAAAAAGCAAAAAATAGTAATGCTCCTGCTCACCCACTTGTGCAAGTAAGTCACCAAACAAATTCGGTTGGATTCAGTATGACCGTTTGCGCAGTCGGGAACGTGTCTCGCAACAGATGTGAGTCTGAATCCAGGGGTCGCGAGATTGAATCCCAACCCGGTCCCGTACTTTCGTGGAGATTGATCTTGAAATAATTTCTACGGTCATTCTCCTCCCTTCCGCTGAATCATTCAAGAAGGGTTGTTGTCAGTTACAAGTGAAAGTATGTGCACGAAGTACTGGTTAACTGATTGTTAAAGCTTGCCCAGGAAAAAGTGTGGTTAGGTGAACTAACTGTCCCGCCATGACCATAGCTGTTGACTTGGGACGTAAAGCAACAAAACAAACAAACCGTTTGCAAGGTGAAAGTATTGCAGGCAAATGGGCAGACCGAAGGACACTTTTGACCTACATCCCACATCATTGGGGTATTGGAATTTTGCTGTTGCATACACCAGTTGCATACACCAGTTGCTCAACAAATTTGGTTGGATAATCTGTCCAGTTGTTTAGAAGATAGCATAACAAACAAAAACCTGATATACAGACGAAGGCAATCGCAATATTTCCAACACCTTTTAAAAAGAGAATGGATAAAAAAATCAAATAAAAATAAGCCCCAATGATCAGCCTGATTATCCTGTAAATTCAGTAATTAACCTGCTTACATGTACCACACTAAGTGATGTAATGCCATAAATGCTGCTGTAAATAATAATGATAATGGTAAAATTGTATAACCATAATGAACACAATTCAGTATTAAGCGTCTTTCATCAGCATTTAAAGAAAGAAACAACTAAAAATGGCTTTGTTTCTGAGAAACTAAATTATATGATGAAAAGTCTCATGCAAGTATAATTTATAAGCATAGAAATATGTTCTATTTAATCACATTGTCTGTTGTAGGATTTATTTTGTGCAGTTTATGCAGTATATATCCAAATTAACACAGGATTTATCAAATAGTTAGAGCCTTGCAAACCATGAGGTTTATTTGAATCTTTTTCTGGTTTCCTGCAAGATTAAAGAATTTCAGCTTGAGTCATTGAAATGAGAGAACCAGGTTAACACAGTTATATCATATTTCAAGGTCAGACTGAGTTCAGAATATAATGGTCCTATGCAAATCTAGGTTGGGATTATTTGGTATTAAATGGAACCAAAATATTTACTAGCAGTACCAAAAGATTCCATTTAATCCCAAATTATATGGATGTGTTGAATTGATGAAGTCCCAGAAAATCTTAATAATCCCATTTAAAGTACCTACTGGGACTTCCTGGGATTAAATGGAATATTTATCCCAGAAAGTAACATAAAATCCCACTTATATTTTAAGCAGAATTGTTTGAGACTTTCTGGGATTTTCCAGTTCCAGATAGTGACAGAAAATACCAATTGTTCCAACTTTTGGGATTTAATGGAATTCCATTAAATACCATGTAAAGTGAAGTACCACAAAATCCCAGGAAGTTCTATTCAAGCAGAATTGGAACTGGACTGAGACTTTCTAGAACATTCTAGAACATACCAATTATTTGGGATTATAACATTCTTCTCGGCCCTGATCTGGGTCCTTACTGTTTGCAAAGGTTATCAACAGATGACAAAAGTCTTTGTTAACAGAACAGAACATATCTTTATTGACATAAAACTCAGGCCACTCATAGATAGCGTAAAGGCATAAGATACAAAAAACAAAGCATATACATGATATACATAAAATACATGAGTACAAAGAGCATGAAAAAGGTGAAAATTAAAATGCGAGCAAAATCAACCCTGAAAGAGCCTTCTATAACTTACAGTAGGCAACATAATCGACTGTTGTTGCTTCATTAAGAAACAAAATAAGGCTTCACATTATTGATAATAGACAATTCGCATGATTTGACATATCATGTGAACTGTCCATAATCAGGTTATTCCCATGAAATATTAAGCCAAAACATAGTAAGAAGTATATTATCGTACTGATTGACTCTTTTAGGGTTAGGCTGCACATGAAAATTTATTCATTATAATTTCTACAAAACTTGATAACTTTACAAGCTTCCTGGTATTTGCTGAAGAAAATAGTTCTTTGAATTTTATAATGTTAGGACTTTTGTAAAAATATGATCTTAAATATTTCTTTCTGTCAGATATAAAGTGATCACAAACAAAAAGATAGTGAAATTCGTCACCAATATCATATTTGCTACATAATATGCATTTTCTGTCTTCTAAAGGTGTGTTTTCCCAGCGACCAGTTTCAACCGGAAGCCGATGATTACTTAACCTAAACTTTAACAATGAAGAACAGTGTTTCCTATTTAATTTGATTAGGTAATTTTCAAAATTTAAATCTTGCTTGAAAAGAGTATAATTCTTTCCTTTAGAGGATGAAGTTACTTTGTTATGCCACTCCTGAACATAAAGGTCTGATAGAGTTTTAGAGATTTGATTTTTGATTGATTTTGGGTTTTCAATGACTTCCTTGTTTAAAAGATCGGGACACCCAACAGATATTAGAATATGTTTAATAAAATGGATCCATTTATGTTGATGGATGCCACCATCATATTCTCCTAGTAGAAGTAAGTATAACCATTTTGATAGTTTTGTTTGTTTACCATTCACAATATTCATCCAAAAGCTAATAATACGGGTTTTTATTCTAATGTCTACTGCCTTGCAACCTAGTTAACAAGGATAGTTAAAATGATATAATTCAAAATAACATAAGTTATCAAGCAGAATACAAAATGACAATCTAGCATAAAGCACATTTCTTTATTCGCTTAATATTTTCGAGTTATGAATTATAACAATACAATAGAACCAGAAAGATCTTTATCTATAAACTTTTTTGTCGTCTGCTGACTTTTTTTTTTAAATTACTTTTTTCAATAAATTCTTTCAGGAACGCACTATTAGAGTGTCAATCCTTTTGGATCAAGATCAGGATCGACATTCTTCTCGTTCCAGATCTGGGTCCTTACTGTTTGCAAAGGTTATCAGCATATGACAAAAGTCTTTGCTAACAAGGATAGTTAAAGTGATATAAGTTATCAAGCAGGATACAAAATGACAATCTTGCATGAAGCACATTTCTTTATTCGCTTAATATTCGAGTAATGAATTATAACTTAAGTTGTTATGTGAATTGCATGATGTTCACTATTAATGCACTCTATGTCTAAACTTAGTAAACATAATGTGCACTAGGGTGTAAGGTTTTTGTTTTTACACACCTGAAGGTGCTGTCTATGTCTGCTCCCAAAATGATACTCCCACAATATATACTCCCAAGCAAAAATCCTTTTAAAATGCTAAACTATTCATTTTAAGTACATGTTTGTATATATTTTTTTAGTGAATATTTTGTTCATTTCTCTTCTATCGATTTATTATTTTACCTATCACAATTCTTGCACCTTACAGTGTGGATCCTGATCAGCTGGCCTCTCAGAAGCTAGCTGATCTGGAAATACACTAATAGGAAATAGTCATAATCAGGCAGTATCCTAAATTTCTTCTGTGTTTTTGTCGAATTTTATGTGCATATAATTCGGAGAAAATTAACAAAAATAAAAATTAAAGAAATATGATGACCTGTAAATAATGTAAAATGGCCCATACCATGTTGTAACTGGGTATAACTTGTTTTGAAAACAGTATAGATCTGAATCAGCTGGCCTGAAACCAGCTGATCAGGATACATATTGTTTTCTACTTTGGTTATAAATGCATACTACTAAGTGGAACCCTGCAAGTTGGTTAGATATACACTGCTGAAGTTTCTCTTTGCCTACAATTGTTGTCAGATGATAACCTTTGCAAACAGTTTTAGAACCAGATCAGCACCGACAAAATGTCAGACCTGATCTGAATCCAAACTGTTTGACTCTCTGATAGTGATAATGAAGGAACTATATAGTAAATTAATTTAGAAAAGACAGCAGATGACAAAATACCTAAATAATTTCCAACAAGCAGAGTAAAATAGAAATGGATGCTTGTCGAGACAAATAGGGTTTACTATGTTATAATAAATGCACTTGCATAATATTAACCTTTGTCCTGCTGAACCTAGATATATCCCGTTTTTGGAAACAACTGATCATCAAACTTTTGTCATCTGCTGATAACATTCATGAACAGTTTGGAGTCAGATCAGGACCAACAGTATGTTTGGTCCTGATCTGGATTTATACAATTTGACACCTTGATTTTTTTCCTGAAATTTCTTGAAAATATTTATTTTGAAAGGAGTCAGCAGACGACAACAAAATCACTAAGTATGTTGCATGTAAAGATATATATAAAATTTCAATGCAGTCTGATCAGGGACTATTTTTTTTGTTCTTTGAACAAAATTATTTATTCACTAAAAGGTAATTCCAGAAGACTATCTTAAAGGACCTTAATGATTTCACTCTTTCCTTATTAGCTGCTTCTCATCTGTATCTACACTGTTTGCTAAAGCTGGTATGTGATTGACAGTGTAAAACTGAAATTTCGGTGTTTATTGTGATTAAGACACCAGGTAATAGCCTCACCATGTGGTCAGAAGCCTGCTATTTGTTGCCAGGGTAACAAAAACACTTCAATTTAGATGAACAAATCCAAATGTTTTGAGGTCTGCTGACCATTAAAACCAAAAAGATCTTTTTTAACTAGTTGAATACTTTTTATGTCTTTTGCAAAAATCCTTTCAGGAACTCAATTAGAATGTCAAACATTTTGGATGCAGACCAGGAATGACTTTCAATTGGTTCTGATCTTGGTCCTAACTGTTTGTAAGGTTATCAGCAGACGACATTGTCTGTCTGATAAAATGTTATACACAGTAACAAGGGTCTTTCTACACATTTCTGTACAGTGACATAGGTCACAGTTCTACAATATAAAATGCAAGTTGTACCTTAAATTCAAATACAATACAATAGAACCAGAAAGATCTTTTTTCTATAAACTTTTTGTCGTCTGCTGACTTTTTTTTTAAAATAACTTTTTTCAATAAATTCTTTCAAAAACACACTATTAGAGTGTCAGTCGGTTTGGATCAAGATAAGGTTCAACATTCTTCTCGGCCCTGATCTGGGTCCTTACTGTTTGCAAAGGTTATCAGCAGATGACAAAAGTCTTTGTTAACAGAACAGAACATATTTTATTGTCATAAAACTCAGACCACTCATAGATAGCGTAAATGCATAAGATACAAAAACAAAGCATATACATGATATACATAAAATACATGAGTACAAGAGCATGAAAAAGGTGAAAGTTAAAATGCGAGCAAAATCAACCCTGAAAGAGCCTTCTATAACTTAAAGTAGGCAACATAATTGACTGTTGTTGCTTCATTAGGAAACAAAATAAGGCTTCACATTATTGATTATAGACAATTCGCATGATTTGACATATCATGTGAGTTGTCTATAATCAGGTTATTCCCATGAAATATTAAGCCAAGACATAGTAAGAAGTATATTATCGTAATGATTGACTCTTTTAGGGTTAGGCTGCACATGAACATTTATTCATTATAATTTCTACAAATCTTGATAACTTTACAAGCTTCCTGGTATTTGCTGAAGAAAATAGTTCTTTGAATTTTATAATGTTAGGACTTTTGTAAAAATATGATCTTAAATATTTCTTTCTGTCAGATATAAAGTGATCAACAACAAAAAGATAGTGAAATTCGTCACCGATATCATGTTTGCTACATAATGTGCATTTTCTGTCTTCTAAAGGTGTGTTTTCCCAGCGACCAGTTTCACCTGGAAGCCAATGATTACTTTACCTAAACTTTAACAATGAAGAACAGTGTTTCCTATTTAATTTGATTAGGTAATTTTCAAAATTTAAATCTTGCTTGAAAAGAGTATAATTCTTTCCTTTAGAGGATGAAGTTACTTTGTTATGCCACTCCTGAACATAAAGGTCTGATAGAGTTTTAGAGATTTGATTTTTTGATTGATTTTTGGTTTTCAATGACTTCCTTGTTTAAAAGATCGGGACGCCCTACAGATATTAGAATATGTTTAATAAAATGGATCCATTTATGTTGATGGATGCCACCATCATATTCTCCTAGTAGAAGAAGGTATAACCATTTTGATAGTTTTGTTTGTTGACCATTCACGATATTCATCCAAAAGCTAATAATATGGGTTTTTATTCTAATGTCTACTGCCTTGCAAACTAGTTAACAAGGATAGTTAAAATGATATAATTCAAAATAACATAAGTTATCAAGCAGGATACAAAATGACAATCTAGCATGAAGCACATTTCTTTATTCGCTTAATATTTTCGAGTTATGAATTATAACAATACAATAGAACCAGAATGATCTTTATCTATAAACTTTTTTGTCGTCTGCTGACTTTTTTTTTTAAATTACTTTTTTCAATAAATTCTTTCAGGAACGCACTATTAGAGTGTCAATCCTTTTGGATTAAGATCAGGATCGACATTCTTCTCGTTCCAGATCTAGGTCCTTACTGTTTGCAAAGGTTATCAGCAGATGACAAAAGTCTTTGCTAACAAGGATAGTTAAAGTGATATAAGTTATCAAGCAGGATACAAAATGACAATCTTGCATGAAGCACATTTCTTTATTCGCTTAATATTCGAGTAATGAATTATAACTTAAGTTGTTATGTGAATTGCATGATGTTCACTATTAATGCACTCTATGTCTAAACTTAGTAAACATAATGTGCACAAGGGTGTAAGGTTTTTGTTTTTACACACCTGAAGGTGCTGTCTATGTCTGCTCCCAAAATGATACTCCCACAATATATACTCCCAAGCAAAAATCCTTTTAAAATGCTAAACTATTCATTTTACATACATGTTCGTAGTTTGTATATATATTTTTAGTGAATATTTTGTTCATTTCTCTTCTATCGATTTATTATTTAACCTATCACAATTCTTGCACCTTACAGTGTGGATCCTGATCAGCTGGCCTCTCAGAAGCTAGCTGATCTGGATCTACACTCATAGGAAATAGTCATAATCAGGCAGCATCCTAAATTTCTGTTGTGTTTTTGTCGAATTTTATATGCATAAAATTCGGAGAAAATTAACAAAAATAAAAATTAAAGAAATATGATGACCTGTAAATAATGTAAAATGGCCCATACCCTGCTGTACCTGGGTATAACTTGTTTTGAAAACAGTATAGATCTGAATCAGCTGGCCTGAAACCAGCTGATCAGGATACATATTGTTTTCTACTTTGGTTATAAATGCATACTACTAAGTGGAACCCTGCAAGTTGATTAGATATACACTGCTGAAGTTTCTCTTTGCCTACAATTGTTGTCTGCTGATAACCTTTGCAAACAGTTTTAGAACCAGATCAGCACCGACAAAATGTCAGACCTGATCTGAATCCAAACTGTTTGACTCTCTGATAGTGATAATGAAGGAACTATATAGTAAATTAATTTAGAAAAGACAGCAGATGACAAAATACCTAAATAATTTCCAACAAGCAGAGTAAAATAGAAATGGATGCTTGTCGAGACAAATAGGGTTACTATGTTATAATAAATGCACTTGCATAAATATCAAATTAACCTTTGTCCTGCTGAACCTAGATATATCCCGTTTTTGGAAACAACTGATCATCAAACTTTTGTCATCTGCTGATAACATTCATGAACAGTTTGGAGTCAGATCAGGACCAACAGTATGTTTGGTCCTGATCTGGATTTATACAATTTGACACCTTGATTTTTTTCCTGAAATTTCTTGAAAATATTTATTTTGAAAGGAGTCAGCAGACGACAACAGAATCACTAAGTATGTCGCATGTAAAGATTTATATCAAAAATTCAATGCAGTCTGATCAGGGACTATTTTTTTTGTTCTTCGAACAAAATAATTTATTCACTAAAAGGTAATTCCAGAAGACTATCTTATTTAACTCTTTCCTTATTAGCTGCTTCTCATCTGTATCTACACTGTTTGCTAAAGCTGGTATGTGATTGACAGTGTAAAACTGAAATTTCGGTGTTTATTGGGATACGTCACCAGGTAATAGCCTCACCATGTGGTCAGAGGCCTGCTATTTGTTGCCAGGGTAACAAGAACACTTCAATTTAGATGAACAAATCCAGTCATGCCCACATTCATGTTTTGAGGTCTGCTGACCATTAAAACCAAAAAGATCTTTTTTAACTAGTTGAATACTTTTTATGTCTTTTGCAAAAATTCTTTCAGGAACTCAATTAGAATGTCAAACATTTTGGATGCAGACCAGGAATGACTTTCAATTGGTTCTGATCTTGGTTCTTACTGTTTGCAAGGTTATCAGCAGACGACATTGTCTGTCTGATAAAATGTTATACACAGTAACAAGGGTCTTTCTACACATTTCTGTACAGTGACATAGGTCACTGTTCTACAATATAAAATGCAAGTTGTACCTTAAATTCAAATACAATACAATAGAACCAGAAAGATCTTTTTGCTATAAACTTTTTGTCGTCTGCTGACTTTTTTTTTAAAATAACTTTTTTCAATAAATTCTTTCAGGAATACACTATTAGAGTGTCAGTCGGTTTGGATCAAGATAAGGATCAACATTCTTCTCGGCCCTGATCTGGGTCCTTACTGTTTGCAGAGGTTATCAGCAGATGACAAAAGTCTTTGTTAACAGAACAGAACATATCTTTATTGACATAAAACTCAGGCCACTCATAGATAGCGTAAGAGCATAAGATACAAAAACAAAGCATATACATGATATACATAAAATACAGTGTACAAAGAGCATGAAAAAGGTGAAAGTTAAAATGCGAGCAAAATCAACCCTGAAAGAGCCTAGTAGGCAACATAATCGACTGTTGTTGCTTCATTAAGAAACAAAATAAGGCTTCACATTATTAATTATAGACAATTCGCATGATATGACATATCATGTGAGTTGTCTATAATCAGGCAATTCCCATGAAATATTAAGCCAAGACATAGTAAGAAGTATATTATCGTAATGATTGACTCTTTTAGGGTTAGGCTGCACATGAAAATTTATTCATTATAATTTCTACAAAACTTGATAACTTTACAAGCTTCCTGGTATTTGCTGAAGAAAATAGTTCTTCGAATTTTATAATGTTAGGACTTTTGTATAAATATAAACTTAAATATTTCTTTCTGTCAGATATAAAGTGATCACAAACAAAAAAATAGTGAAATTCGTACCCGATATCATGTTTGCTACATAATGTGCATTTTCTGTCTTCTAAAGGTGTGTTTTCCCAGCGACCAGTTTCAACCGGAAGCCGATGATTACTTAACCTAAACTTTAACAATGAAGAACAGTGTTTCCTATTTAATTTGATTAGGTAATTTTCAAAATTTAAATCTTGCTTGAAAAGAGTATAATTCTTTCCTTTAGAGGATGAAGTTACTTTGTTATGCCACTCCTGAACATAAAGGTCTGATAGAGTTTTAGAGATTTGATTTTTGATTGATTTTGGGTTTTCAATGACTTCCTTGTTTTAAAGAGCGGGACGCCCAACAGATAATAGAATATGTTTAATAAAATGGATCCATTTATGTTGATGGATGCCACCGTCATATTCTCCTAGTAGAAGTAAGTATAACCATTTTGATAGTTTTGTTTGTTTACCATTCACAATATTCATCCAAAAGCTAATAATACGGGTTTTTTATTCTAATGTCTACTGCCTTGCAACCTAGTTAACAAGGATAGTTAAAATGATGTAATTCAAAATAACATAAGTTATCAAGCAGGATACAAAATGACAATCTAGCATGAAGCACATTTCTTTATTCGCTTAATATTTTCGCGGTATGTATTATAACAATACAATAGAATTAGAAAGATCTTTTTCTTTAAACTTTTTTGTCGTCTGCTGACTTTTTTTTGTAAAAATTACTTTTTTCAATAAATTCTTTCAGGAACACACTATTAGAGTGTCAATCCTTTTGGATCAAGATCAGGATCGACATTCTTCTCGTTCCAGATCTGGGTCCTTACTGTTTGCAAAGGTTATCAGCAGATGACAAAAGTCTTTGCTAACAAGGATAGTTAAAGTGATATAAGTTATCAAGCAGGATACAAAATGACAATCTTGCATGAAGCACATTTCTTTATTCGCTTGATATTCGAGTAATGAATCATAACTAAAGTTATTATGTGAATTGCATGATGTTCACTATTAATGCACTCTATGTCTAAACTTAGTAAACATAATGTGCACTAGGGTGTAAGGTTTTTGTTTTTACACACCTGAAGGTGCCGTCTATGTCTGCTCCCAAAATGATACTCCCACAATATCTACTTCCAAGCAAACTTCTTTTAAAATGCTAAACTATTCATTTTAAGTACATGTTTGTAGTTTGTATATATTTTTAGTGAATATTTTGTTCATTTCTCTTCTATCGATTTATTATTTTACCTATGACAATTCTTGTACCTTACAGTGTGGATCCTGATCAGCTGGCCTCTCAGAAGCTAGCTGATCTGGATCTACACTCATAGGGAATAGTCATAATTTGGCAGTATCCAAAATTTCTTCTGATGTGTTTTTGTCGAATTTTATGCCCATAAAATTACAGAAATATGATGACCTGTAAATAATGTAAAATGGCCCATACCATGCTGTACCTGGGTTTAACTTGTTTTGAAAACAGTATAGATCTGAATCAGCTGGCCTGAAACCAGCTGATCAGGATACATATTAATTTCTACTCTGCTTGTAAATGCATACTGCTAAGTGGAACCCTGCAAGTTGGTTAGATATACACTGCTGAAGTTTCTCTTTGCCTGCAATTGTTGTCTGCTGATAACCTTTGCAAACAGTTTTAGAACCAGATCAGGACCGACAAAATGCCAGACCTGATCTGAATTCAAACTGTTTGACTCTCTGATAGTGATGATGAAGGAACTATATAGTAAATTAATTTAGAAAAGACAGCAGATGACAAAATACCTAAATAATTTCCAACAAACAGAGTAAAATAGAAATGGATGCTTGTCGAGATAAATAGGGTTACAGTATGTTATAATAAATGCACTTGCATAAATATCAAATTAACCTTTGTCCTGCTGAACCTAGATATCCTGTTTTTGGAAACAACTGATCAGCTGATCAGGATCCACAGTTTTGCATTCAGTTTACGGTCTTGCCAAAATTTAGCTATATTTGCTCAGCAGTACAGGGTTAAACAATTTAAATTTGATAGTTTGTGTAGAATTGTTGTTTTTTTTTGTGTGTGTACATATTCTTTATTTTGAGGGCCTCATGGAAGATAAGTTGTACCACTAAATGTTGTCACCCTCTTTAAATAAAGACTTTACTTACTTACTTGCTTACTTACCAATATACTCCTGAAAGACCTATTCCATCATTACAATTGATTTCTCCAATTTTTTTTTTTTTGATTTGATTTGATTCTTTACGCCCCATTCAATAATTTTTCAGTTATGGCGGGATGGGTATACCTGGATTGCACCAGTACTGATGCATTAAAGTGTCCAAATTAAATGATAGTGCTTCAATCATAACCCTTGATTGAAGTAACTCTAATGACTTTTTCAGGAATACCAGACTGTCAAACCATTTTGGATCCAGATCAGACCCAGCAAAGTCATTTTGATGTTCCTGATCTGGTTACAACCAGTTTACAAACTGTTACTAGCAGATAGAGGGTTAACATGATGACCATTGTCATAATTTTCTCTAATGAATTTTCAGGAATACCATCAGAGTGGCACACAGTTTGGATTCTGATCAGGCCTACCGTTTTGACAGTCTTTATCCAGATCCAAACTGTTTTCAAATTGTCCCTAGCAGGTAAAAAGGTTAATACGATGCATACTGGGGATCGGAGATTGCTGAAACGGGCATGGACATCCGCCCGGTCTTGCAAGTTGCCATAGTAGACATCATGGGAATAGACATTTTGGCACAGTAGACATTTCAGGAACAAACATTTTGGGGGACATAATAGCACTAACCCATTTAATACATACTTCCACAAAGAATGGCTTGTAAATTTTCAATAATTCCTCCCCAGTCACAAATTGAATTTCCAATTGAATGCATCCATCTCCAGTTGGGATTATAATTACACTCAAATATTAAAAGTATGTAATGTTAGGAAACAGTGCAGAACCTGATCAGAGGTCACATTATGTCATATCTGATCTGGTTATGTACTGTTTGCCAATGTCCCATAAAATGATGGATAAACCCTTGTCCTGCTGAAACCGGATATGTCATCTTTAGAAAAGAGAGTAAATCCAGAATCAGCAGGCTAAATCTAGTGAACACATCTGTGGACATGAGATCTAGATCTGACTGCTTTCCAGACAGCATAAGATTCCACTGGAAAACAGAAGTGAATGTGCCATATTCATATTTATGCAGCAGAACAAGGGTTAAGGCACTGATCAGCAGAGGACAACAAAAGCTTGTAAAACTATCCGCATGCTAACATTCATGACCTGACCTCATGGTGTGCTGTCAATTGAAAATGCACATGCTAAGTTTAGTGTTCAGAAGGGCCTCTTGTCTTGACACACAAATGACAGACACACCATTCACATCTTGCAGACATATTTGAAGGCAATATTAAATGTATAGCTCAGTTTGAGCACTTAATAGCCAGGTGACTTAATATGTCCAATTCCAAATCCACTATTTGGCCTCCAGATGAAAGTGCTTATAAGAAAATATTTTTCAAATTGTTATTTCAAAACCAAATCCAGGAGTGCAGTTGCTCAGTGGTAGAGTGCTTGACTCGAGACAGATGGCCCCCGAGTTAGAGCATCACCGGCTTCACTGCGTTGTGTCCTTGAGCAGGACACATTAATCCTAGCTTAGTCCTGGTTCAACCCAGGAAGACCCATCCCTTTATAGCCGAAAGATTGTTCATGGGATGTAAAGAATCACATAAAATAAAACAACCAGAACAGATATTCTGGATGTTTAGATAAAAACTCTCATTTGGTGATATAGAGGCTTTTGAAGGGCTATTGAGCGGTTAACCTATACCTGTGTACTATATGACTAAATTCCCAGTATGGCACCTGTCCTTGATTTGGCTGCAGGCAGTCTCTTATCAGTTAAGTCCATTATAGAAAATTGCTAATACACTTTAGGTATCCAGTTGAATGTGCTTAAAAATCATATCAAAAAACAATTTTCTTGATGCTCAAAAGAGCCGTCTCAATGAGACGGTTCTTTTGAGCACCCAAAACAAATGTTCAAATGATTGAAATATTGCATATGTTCTCACAATTTTGTCAATAAAAGTTCACTTATCTGGACTTATGTTAGACCAAACTCCATGTACATATAAACTCATCTATTTCAATATTTAAAAGTTATACAGCTTAAAATTATGCATTTTATTAAAACAGATGACATTTGATTATTTCTTCAGTCTTTTCTATTTAACCCTTAAAGCACCAATCACGACTGCAGCAGATGACAAATATGGCGACAACTTTCCTAATTTTTGAAAAAAATAAGGTATGATATTTCATGAGAATCGTCTGCCAGCAGACTATTCTCATGAAATGTCGTGCCTTATTTGTTTTTTTATTCTTTGAAAAAGCAGCAAAATTTGCAATTGTCGTCTGCTGCAAATTGTATGTGGCACTTTATGAGTTAACTTTTTGCCTATTATTGTTGTCTGCTGATTACCTCTGCAAAATCTAGAGGCGGCCACTGGCCCCCTTTAAGTGGCCCCCTTTTGTATCAAATGGCCCCTTGCTAAAGGTAGAGTTGGCCATCATCAACATCATGCAAATGGGCAAATATTAGACAGTGTTTTTCCATCTGAAATCACATGAAAATGACCACTGAAAATTTAATGGATTTAACACTGAAGTCGGTCCTAATCTGGATCCAAAGTGTTTGATTATAGATGATTTGTTTCTTCAACCAGTCAATAATTTTTCAGTCATGTCGGGATGGGTCTTCTGTGTTGAACCAGTACCAATCAGTCTCAGGTTAAAGTGTCTTGTACCACTCCTGATTTCCTGCTGACATTGAAGCTGCCCATCACTGGCCATCATTCGACAAGCCAATCAGTTTGTCAGAACTTGTTCCTTATTTATCACATCCAGAAATCATGGGTTAGGGATTCAATATTGGAATAGAGTCCTAATGGCCAAGAAAGATGTTATATGTTCAACTCTTGCTGAGACCATACTGAGTAGTTAAAATTTGGCTCAGTGAGTAACAAATCTGTACTCTTATCAAACATTAAAATGAAAGAGGTATAATTCCCTTGAATCACATCAGATATTGCTGTAAGTTGGTGACTGTGGTCAATGGACTCCTTAGAACTGGACTTTCTCTGAGACCAAACTATCTTATCTGTGAGATGCTGTTCACCCTGAAAAAATTATTGCACAAACCAATATGACATATTGTTATATAACTGGAGAGAATCCCATCTCCTGATTCGGTGCCATGATTAACCGAAATCAACAGATATCACCGAAATCACCAGAAAATCACCGAAATCACGAGATAAAAGTAAGAAATCACCTTTTTATAGTTTACTTAATGCAAAAATATGATAAGAATTAGTATAATATGCTTATTTCTAGTCTGTTTCTAAAAATATGTTGATAAAAAAAATCACTTTCAAATTGCTATAATGTGTTGCTATATTTTTTATTGAAATATTTATTTGCTGGCACATTAAAATATAAGCCTTTTGTAAACATATCAATTATTCTACTATCATTTATATCATATAAAGGCATAAAATTAACATTAAAATGGATATTTCCTTTTTTTCTGGTGATTTCGGAATACCTTGAATTGGAAATTGAAATGTACATTTTTTTCATATTTTAATCAAAGTAGAAATAAGCTTATTATTCAAGTTGTTATCCAGCTGATCAGGATGCATATTGTTTTCTACTCTGCTTGTTAATGCATACTATTAAGTGGAACCCTGCAAGTTGGTTAGATATACACTGCTGAAGTTACTCTTTGCCTGAAATTGTTGTCTGCTGATAACCTTTGCAAACAGTTTAAGAACCAGATCAGGACTGACAAAATGTCAGACCTGATCTGGGTCCAAACTGTATGACTCTCCGATGGTGATGATGAAGGAACTATATAGTAAATTAATTTAGAAAAGACAGCAGATGACAAAATACCTAAACATTTGCCTGGTCCTGAAGTCAGCTGATCAGGATGTATAATGTTTTCTACTCTGCTTGTAAATGCATACAAATAAGTGGTATAATGCCTTCAATGTTTGCTCCGGTACCGTTAGTTTAACAGGTAACAGGGTCCAGGGCGACAACGGTAAACATTGCACTTACTGTACCCTGCAAGTTGGTTTGATATACACTGCTGAAGTTACTCTTTGCCTGCAATTGTTGTCTGCTGATAACCTTTGCAAACAGTTTTAGAGCCAGATCAGGACCGACAAAATGTCAGACCTGATCTGGGTCCAAACTGTATGACTCTCTGATGGTGATCATTAAGGAACTATATAGTAAATTCATTTAGAAAAGACAGCAGATGACAAAATACCTAAACATTTGCCTGGTCCTGAAGTCAGCTGATCAGGATGTAAATTGTTTTCTACTCTGCTTGTAAATGCATACAAATAAGTGGTATAATGCCTTCAATGTTTGCTCCGGTACCGTTAGTTTAACAGATAACAGGGCCCAGGGCGACGGCGGTAAACATTGCGCTTACCGTACCCTGCAAGTTGGTTAGATATACACTGCTAAAGTTACTCTTTGCCTGCAATTGTTGTCTGCTGATAACCTTTGCAAACAGTTTAAGCCAGATCAGGACCGACAAAATGTCCGACCTGATCTGGATCCAAACTGTTTGACACTCTGATGGTGATCTATATGGTAATCTATATAGTAAATTAATTTAGAAAAGACAGCAGATGACAAAATACCTAAACATTTTCCTGGTCCTGAAGCCAGCTGATCAGGATGTATATTGTTTTCTACTTTGCTTGCAAAGGCATACAAATAAGTGGTACCCTGCAAGTTGGTTAAATAAACACTGCTGAAGTTACTCTGCCTGCAATTGTTGTCTGCTGATAACCTTTGCAAACAGTTTTGGAACCAAATCAGGACCAACAAAATATTGGGCCAGATCTTAATCCAAACTGTTTGACTCTCTGAGAACTATATAGTTAATTAATTTTAAAAAAGACAGCAGATGACAAAAATATCAAAAAATTTCCAGCAAGCAGAGTAAAATAGAAACGGATGCTTGTCAAGATAAATAGGGTTACTATATTATAATAAATGCACTTGTGTAAATATCAAATTAACCCTTGTCCTGCTGAACCTAGATATATCCTGTTTTTGGAAACACTAACAGTGTGGAAACTGATCAGCTGATCGGGATCCACAGTTTTGCATTCAGTTTACGGTCTTGCCAAAATTTAGCTATATTTGCTCAGCAGTACAGGGTTAAACAATTTAATTTGATAGTTTGTGTAGAATTGTTGTTTTTTTGTTTTTGTTTTTTTTATGTGTGTAAATATTATTTATTTTGAGGGCCTCATGGAAGATTAGTTGTACTACTAAATGTTGTCACCCTCTTTAAATAAAGACTTTACTTACTTACATATTTACTTACTTACTTACTATCCAATTATGGCATTAAATTAATAATAAAATTGTGATTTCCTATTTTTATCTGGTGATTTCGGTGAATTCACTGTGCACTGAATTTGAAAGTGAAATCATAACATTTTTTTCATTTCTTTTTAAAATCAAAGTAAAAATAAGCTTTTTATACTAATTCTTATTATATTATGACATTAAACTAACAATAAAATGGTAGTTTTTTCTTATTTTTATCTGATGATTTCTTGGTGATTTCTGCTGATTTCGGTTAATCATCGGACCCTCCTGATTGGCTCAATTTGTCTTCATAAATCTCTGTCTACCTGAAAACCGGTCTAAACTGGCCTACAAGTTAATATTGCATGAAAACCAGCTCAAACTAGTTTCCAGAAGTTAATATTTTGACACTAATATCACCATCTGTAGAGCAAAAAATAGCATGATTAATATAAAACTAACATGTGCTGCATGAAATTGACATGATTTGCTGTTTCACATCCCAGACTTTCATGATCTTTTTGAAAACAGTTTTGTATTATCTTGTTTGTTAATTTATCTTTGTTTTGAAAAAACAAAAAGTATAAAAAAAGTTTTATATTAATTAAATTTTACGTTCCACACTCAGAGAATTAGTATCCTTTTCAACATGCAAAATACTATGTTTAAATATTTTAATAACAGTTGATAAAACTTATGAGAAAGTCCTTAGGCTGTAGGTTGAACATAACTTAAACAACAAAACAAAAAGTAGAAAAGTTTCATTCTTAGTTGAAACGCCATACAACAAAACAGTTATTGACTTCAACTTCGGTAGACATAAGGATTATCTACCCTGTTTGATTCCCTTTAATTTGATATGCAACACAACTAATTCACACCGGGTAGGCGGCAACATCGAACGCTGAACACAATCGAGGAACTGCGATCAATACATGTATGTACAGCCGCTGTTAAAAATAAGTCAGTTTATCTGGGGTTTTTTATAATTTATAGCAGTATTTTAATAAAATTGGTTTCGCCTATCTATTCTGAAATGAATCGTGATTTGTTCTATGCAGGTGTTGTTTCTGATAAACAAGTAAAATGAACTTACAGTCGGCCGATCGCAGACAATGGGTTCTTAGCTTTCTTTCATATGAGCTCCGTCACAAGAAAACCTTTTTTTTCGATGTGTCTGGTGATGTCCAAACAGACCTTGGAAGGAGTACAACTACCCTGCCGTATATATTGTAGAACTGACAGGCTCATCGTGTGGCCCGTTAGCTAAGTGGTCAGAGTATTTGCACGGTCTGTGATAGGTCCCGGGTTCGAGTCCCCATCTGGTCATATGCTTTTTCTTCACATGTGTCATCTACACACCCCCCATGACCCGTCCTGAACTTGAACCCAGGACCCTCTCAGAATGTGGGTGTATGTTTACCACTGAACTGTCGGGCCACACAGTAGGCATGTGACATAGGGTTTGATCCTGAGCCTTCCAGGTCCGATTTGAGTTTATGGATCAATATAAAACAGAAAACATACTTATAAAGCTCGGATATATATATATCGGACAAAAGCAAACAAAAAATTGCTCATTGATTGCCAAAAACATTGATTGCTATCGATAACCAATTGCCATTAATGAAGTTTTTGATTGCCTTAGTATCATTACCATCATCCTTTAAAACAGATACTGCGCTTTTCACTTATCAGATAGAAATTATTGAATACACACAGGATATCCACCAATAATTTAATTTTACCCTTCTGTTTCTGAAAGATCGAAATACGAAAATGAATGCGAAAAAATATACATATTTTTCAGTTTTAATTTGAAATAAGTAATGATCAGAAATAAAATGTTATTTTTCAGCCAACTCTCACACATTTTTTGGACAAATATAACACCAAGCACATTTCTTTGATCTTACCTAAAACTGATATCATGCTTACTTTTACTGAAACCTGAGCATTCCAATGAAAAAAAATTAAATATTAAACTTACCCAAAACGGCGGCTGTAAAATATAAATATTGATCACAGTTCCTCGGTTGTATTCTTGTTGCGCCTACCCAGTGTGTAATTTCAGAAAAGAAAAAATGATCTTTTGACCACACTCCAGGGGTCAAGGGTGTGTGTTGGCACAAAATATTAGCTAGCATGTTATTGTATGCTTCATTCCCTTAAATTTAATATGCAACATGACTATATTCTGAAAAAAAATTGATTTTATATTTATAAGCCTATGACATAATGTGAGGTGATGCTACATACCAAATATCAAGGCTCTAAGCCTTGTAGTTTCAGACAAGAAGATTTTTTCAAGTTTTCCTTATTAAAGCCTATGTAAAATAGTAAATCATGTGACCACTGAGGCGGGAACATTTTTGGCCCCAGGAGTATAACTTGAACAAAGCTGGTAGAGGTCTACTAGGTTATACTTCATATCAAATATCAAGGCTCTATGATTTGTGGTTTCATACAAGAAGATTTTTTCATGTTTTCCATAAGCCTGTGTAAAACATGTGGCCCCTTGGGACAGGACCATTTTTGGCCCCAGGGTCATAATTTGAACAAACTTGGTGGACCTGGATCATAGTTTGAACAAACTTGGTAGAGGTCCACTAGTCTTGGTGATGCTACATACCAAATATCAAAGCTCTATGCCTTGTGGTTTTAGACAAGAAGATTTTTTTATGTTTTCCCTATATAAGCCTATGTATCACATGTAACCCCAGGGACAGGCCCATTTATGACCCATGGGCATAATGGGCATAATTTGAACAAGCTTGGTAGAGGTCACTTAGATGATGCACATACCAAATATCAAATCTATACGGCTTGTGGTTTCAGACAAGAACATTTTTAAATTTTTCATCTTGAAAATCTATTTTTAGCCTGTGTTGACCAAAATCATTTGAACAATTATCAAAGAGGGCTATATAAAGATCATTCCTGCCAAGTTTGGCCAAAATCCAGCTGGTAGTTAAGGAAATGTCCTTTGATGCAAATGTTGACCACAGACGACGACTGACTTCCAACGATCACAATAGCTCATCAAGTGCTTTGAAGCAGGATTTCTGTGTAGTTTGGTGAAATACCACCAAGTGGTACAGAAGACATTATTTAAAGGAAATTGTTGACGGACGACGGACATCCTATGATCACAATAGCTCACCTTGAGCCTATACAATTGACTAGTAGTACTTAGTACATAACAATTGGTGACTTGCAGTGCTCTGGAAGAATGTGGGTGGGGGATTTGTGTTAAACACATCTGTTTTACTTATTTAGATAATTGTACAGCTACCTAGATTCTGGGTCAGTCTCTCAATGTATTGCAGTTATCTCATCAGCGCAAAAATATTTACTGTTCATACTAAGGTCAAAATCTTACCTCATTTATCCCCATTCAGCATCTTCAGCTGAGGGACCAAACTGCCTGCGGTGTCCCTCTTGTCAGTGAAGTATGTGTTCATCATAGAAGCCTCTACAGCCTCCTGGCTACTGATAGCCATACTTATCCTGCAATTCTGGAATGACTTGGACTGCTGGATGGCAGCTGTTGCATGTTGATGCTCTGAAGAACATTTAAATATAAACAAAGTCCTGCTGAGTCTGGATTTATCCTTTTTTTCAAATACATGTACTGTCAATTAAGATCAGCTGGTGTCTGTGGAGCTATCCGAGCAAAATCCTTACTGTTTTTCAGTCTGAAAATATACAAGGCCCTATATTAGGTCAGGGAAAACAGTGTTCAATCTAAAGCCTTTGACCCCTTGCTGAAAAGCTAGAGTGGGCCATCTATTACATTGTATGTGGATGGGGAAATATTGAGTTATATTATCACGTGAAATCAAATGAATATCACCCAGATTTCCAAGATTGAACAATGGAAAAGTATTATTAGGCCAAATATTCAGCTATGAAAATCTTAAATGGATCAGGGTGATTTCAAAAACAATGCATCCATTTCTATAATCAATGTTTATAGACTATCTAAATCAGATTTATTGTTAAAATTAATTAAGATATGTAATTAATGTTTTTCTTGCATCATGCCAAGTTTCATCGCTTTAGAATGTTCCGTTCAAAAATTACATGGAAAAATGTTATCCAAATTGTCACAAGGGTAACACTTTTTTGTGACATTTTTTCCCTTACCTTCAATTCAACTGTAAATTGTATTAAACACTATTCATGTATAGTCAAATGGTGAATTGCAGTTGAAATATAGCATAAAAGCTGTAGGAAAACAATCTTTTCATCTTTTTTAAACCAGATAAATCGGAAATTTGTAACCTTTTATAAACACACCCTTTCAAATTTTTATCATACAGAATTTCATATGATTGGAGTAAAGTGAATTGCCTCATAAAATATACAAAGTTTTATTCAAAAGGAATGCTGTTTTAATGACTAGCTGTCTTTAAGCTTTCTAAAGGAACCAACTTGCCTATAAAACAACAAGTATGATTTTATGTAGCCAGTACTGAATAAAACCACCCAGATATTTCACAAGTGTAACATTTAAGGTTTCAACCATCAGCATTTCATTTTGTTTTGCATTTCATAGCTTTTTTGCTGTTTTTCTGGTCAAGGGAGCCCCCAAAAAACATTATGAGGAATTGTGGTGAAATCCTTAAGCTGCTGACTTTGTGGCATGATTTTAACTGATGTCACAAGTGTAACACATTTTAGGAATATGTGATAAATGCATATACATGGCAAATCTTAAATGAAATATTACTTATTTGGTCTTTTTAATAATTCTTGAATGCAGAAATATAATTTAAACACAACAAAAAGTCAACAACTTCACCAAATGTGTAGTCAATACTAGTTACGGTCCAGCAGGAATGACACTTCCTCAAGCCCATATACTAGTTTCATTATGAAGCTGGCCATCCTTGAGCTACATTCTGGGATAGGAATCATGCTAAATTCAACACTGAAGAAATCAGACAATCTTAAACCAGACTATAACTTGATTTAGACAGGTATACTTTAAAATGTGATTTGTGTCACAAGTGTAACATATATTATGGATTGAATTCATCTCACTTTTTCCTGTGTTTGGTCAAAGGATGATCTATTCAACAATTAATTTGATATATTTTGGTATTTAGGGTAGTTATTCACTCTTTCGATACAAAGAAAACACAAAATGGTGTAAACAAAAAGGATAAAATTATGCACTCACAAGGAGGGAAAGGTATTTTTTCACAATTCAAAAAATATTTACAGGAATTTATTGAAGAAAACCAAAAAAGATGCTAAGTTGTACATACTATAGTAGGTTACATAAAGTATAAGAGATAAGAAAAGACAAAAGGGTCATAATCAGTTCCTTTGTTTGCTTGTCACAAGTGTAACACAATTATTTCTTTCTATTTAAGCCTTAAATTTGTTACAGATTCTTTAGAATTGCAAAAATGGTATCAATCAAATCATTCAATTGATAATTTATCCCACAATGAGTGCTGTCAAATGTTTTCTGATCATTAACATTTTATAACTCCTTACTATGCTTAATAAACAAATCTGAATAGTTCATTTTTTAAAGTCTTGTGCTAAAAAAAGGGAATTGATTTATGTTTTGATACATTTTAATCAATTTCCATGAAGCCAATTCACTTCATCCTATATCTATAAGAGATAAAAAAATTCAAAGGAGAAACTCCCTCTTCTGGTTTTGTCACAAGTGTAACACATTCCATTACCAACATATGTTATTGTGTTTAATATGTTTTATATCCTATATATTCGAATGAAATTTGTTCTATGTTTTTCATATACCCTACTTGTTATCTAAGAACAATTTTTAACAAAAATCATGCTTATTATTTAAATTAGAAAAACTTTTTCCTCTACACAGTGAAAATCCAGGGGTGTATTTTCACATAAAATTTTATTACAAGTGCAAATTTTGAGCGAAAGATTAAATTTTACTTTGAAAATGTGTATACATAACTACTTCATCAGTTCATGAAAGAATATTTACAATTCTGCATACCTGTGTTGTTTATAATCAAGCTAAGTGTAGCTTATAGAATTGTAAAAAAATAAGGAAAAAATGATTAAAGTATTAAATTTAAAGCATTGTCCTAAATTTTATTCTTAAACCAGTATTTGTTTCTGAAATTTTGATGTTCCCTGGTTAAGAGGATGTAAAAAAGATAATGATAGAGCAATTTTGAAATTTGACCCCCAATGTCACACTTCGGATGCATTTTTTTTTTAAATCACCCATCAGCGGTTTCAATTGGATCAAATATTATATTTTATTCAAATTAATTTGTACATGTATGGTATATACAGCTTGAAACAATAAGATAAGGAAAAAAACACTAGAATTCCGAGAATCGGATGTGTAGCCTGGCCAAACAGAAGTCAATCAAGGCAAATTTGTCGAATTTATATTCCGGGCGAAGGGTTACTTTAGAGAAACTTATAAATGACAAAATATAAAACGTCAAAAACGCAAGAAATGCACTCTCGCGGAAACACTGCTGATATGGGTATAGGGAATAAGCGATTGCCCCTCCTCCCCCCCCCCTGTAAAAAGATGGACCCCTCCCAGTGGCGTAGCTTCCTTTAGGCCATGTAGGCCATGTAGGCCGCGGCCTACACTTTTTCAGAAAGTAAAAAAAATATAAACGCCAAAAATGCAATAAAATGGAGGGGGGAGGGGGTAGGGGGTGAGTAAATCAGAAAGATATTCCAAATTATCCTGATATCAGACGTCACCCATTACCCACTGTAGAAGAACGGTTGTTTGCGTTCAAGGACGAGCTGTCACGTGATGTTGCTAGCCTACCCAATAGGAAATGAACCATCGCACGAAGCTTTGCAACCTGTATAATTGCATTTTCACCATAATTGGAGTCCTTTTGACCATGCCACCGACGTCTGCAACATGCCAAAGGTAGCATGAAAAGAATTAAAAACTACTTGCGCTCAACAATGATGTCTTTTGTCTGCCAGGCTGTCCTTCGTAGCGATGATCTACAGACACTCGATGTTGACAGGGTGATAAACATGTTTGCGTCAGACAAATTTAATGCAGAAAATTAGTTTTTTTTTCTAAGTTGGCTTGTGATTAATAGTTTTGTTGCTACCTGCATTTAGATATTGAAACTTGATGTCGCTTGTTTTTCAACATACATGTACAGTACATTGTATCTTTTATTTGGGATGATCATTACAATGTCACGTCTTCTTGCTATGTAGGCTCCTATAAGCCTTCTAACCCTTAAAGCACCAGCCAAAAACTGCAAATGAAAGACGCGTCTGCCTAAGTCCTCTGTTGCATATATTTGCTAATATTATTGACTAATGTCAGTATTGAGGCAAACAGTGTAGACCCAGATCTGGATCTCTCACTGTTTGTCGAAGACGCTTGTAAAACAATTCAGCAGATGAGAAAGCGGACTACTTTTGTGGTGATTGGCCATTTAATGGTTAAAAGAGTATGATACCTGTCCCTGACTCCCAGGTCGATGATTTTGTTTTTGCATTTCAGCACCGTAAGTTGATCAAACTTGATAAGCATATTAGGCCATATGGGCGATGATGGTGGTAACTACCTGTAATTTCTAACAATCACATGAACGCATTTATAAGTGCGAAATAATCGCAAAATCCATATTTGGACAGTCTAGGACCGAAAATTTTTCTGGGGGAGCATGCCCCCAGACCCCCCTACCATTAGGCCTACACATTCATTGAAGCCAAGCAACGCCCCTGCCTCCCCTTGGAAAAAATGATAGACCCCCTCTGGATCCTTGGAAAATTACAATTTTCTTTAAAATAAACCATTGGACTTCTGTAAAATAAGTTGAGGACTAAACAAGAAATGTCACAAACACGTGACGAATGCCCCCAAAGGAATTGGTCTAGCATAAGACACATTTGAGGAAAGTAAGCTGTAATATAGGAGATATGCTCCAAACAGGAAAAACCTAGAATTGAGGCCAGAAGTCAATGTCAAGGTCAAAGTGACCCAAAATGGTATGCACCACTCTGCCATCCCAAGAGGAATCATCACCCCAAATTTGGGATTCCTACATCAAATAATATAGGAGATATGCACCAGACTCAATGCAGTTTCTAAAAACTAGGTCAGAGGTCAAGTTCAAAGTCACAGTGACCCGATTATGGTACACGGCACTTCGTCATCTCAAGATGCATCCACTTACCAAATTTGAGATTCCTTACCCAAATAATATAAGAGATATGTTCCAGACACGATTATTCTAAAAACTAGGTTAGGTCAAGGTCACAGTGACCCGAAAATGGTAAACAATACTCCGCCATCCCAAGATGCATCCACATCCTAGGATTTAGGCTCCGGCCGCAATAATTCTTAAAACTAGGTCAGAGGTCAAGGTCACAGTGACCCGAAAATGATATGTGACACTCTGTCATCCCAAGATACATTTACACACCAAATCTGGAATTCCTATCTCTAAGAATATAAGAGATATGCACCAGACTCATTGCAGTTTCTAGAAACTAGGTCAGAGGTCAAGTTCAAGGTCACAGTGACCCAATTATGGTACGGGACACTTTGTCATCCCAAGATGCATCCTCACACCAAATTTGAGATTCCTGCCTCAAATAATATGAGATATGCTCCGGACACGATTATTCCAAAAACTAGGTCAGAGGTCAAGATCAAGGTCACAGTGACCCGAAAATGGTACGCGGCACTCCACAATCCCAAGATGTATCCACATACCAAATTTAGAATTCCTACCTCAAAGAATGTAGGAGATAGGCTCAGGACATAATAATTCTTAAAACTAGGTCAGAGGTCAAGGTCATAGTGACCTGAAAATGGTATGTGACACTCTGTCATCCTAAGATGCATTTACACACCAAATTTGGAATTCCTATCTAAAAGAATATAGGAGATATGCACCAGACTCAATGCAGTTTCTGAAAAACTAAATCAGAGGTCAAGTTCAAGGTCACAGTGACCCAATTATGGTACGCAACACTTTGTCATCCCAAGATGCATCCACACACCAAATTTGAAATTCCTACCTCAAATAATGTAAGGGATATGCTCCGGACACGATTATTCTAAAAACTAGGTCAGAGGTCAAGGTCACAGTGACCCGAAAATGGTATGCGACACTCCGCCATCCCAAGATGTATCCACATACCAAATTTGGAATCCCTACCTCAAAGAATCTAGGAGATATGCACCGGACACGAAGCGGGACGGACGGACAGACACACGGACGGACTGTGCAATTACTATATGCCTCCCAAAATTCCTTTGGGGGCATAAAAAACCCAAAGAAAAACGTTGTCTAAGATTTTTTATCTTTTTATGACAGATAAACCTGGACGCCCCACCTGACGAAAATTCCTGGATCCCCGCATGTAGGCCTATTGATACAAATCTTGAGATTATGCTCGAATTCCTTATAACAATAGCTGGGAACTTTTCTTGAAACGGATAGCTTTTATGACAGGCTGCATATTGTACCAAAGGCATTGAGTGTTCTACTGTTGTTAAAGCTCCTAAGACATTAGAGATCACATCTAAATGATCGCAAACCGATAGCAGTTCACCCCACCCACATCCAAGTTTTTCAATAATTTGTGAATAATCGGTGAAATTATAATTAAATTAATCGTGGTGGGACAAAAGACAATGTTTTTCCTTCCAATTAAGCGCAGACTGGTGAAAAAATCAGAGAATTTGAATGAATGCAGCACGTTTTTCATCATTTTCCTGTTACCCGTAATGTTAAAATTCACTGTACAATTCACCTCGGTACATTTGTTTATGTGCCGCTAAGGCTGTGACGTCACGGCGGTCCCGAGAATGCAGCATCATTTCTTCTGGTTGTGAGGTTCTATCGACTAGTGGTAGGAATCGGCAGTGATTCATTTACAATTTTGGGCTTATGGGTCCCGGGACTCGCTGTTTCCAATATCAGTGAGTCCCAACTGCAAACTTGTGAGTCCTAAACACTATTTTTAATGACAAGTCTGCAATACCATTGCATCCCGGGACTCGCTGGGACTCGCTGAAATAAAAACTTATGCGCAAAAGATGCAGGATGCGCAGGTAACAAAATCACTGAATCGGCTGGATTTTTATAATCGATCATTGATAATAACAAGTGACCAATGATCAATCATAAATCGACTAAAATAAAATACATATTATATATGGTACATATCATGCCAGGTATGTCTAAGATGCCTTACGGGGTCAAGTTGATTGACCAGACATGTTAGGTGTTCAGAGTGTGTACCAAAAAATTAATTTTCTCAACCAAAACATATGTTGTGGGTACTCAAAAGAACCATCTCAATAAGACGGTTCTTTTGAGCACCCAAAACATATGTTCAAACTGATGGATTAGTATATATTTACAATTTTACACTCAAAACTTTTGTTTATTTAAACCTATGTACATTATTTGAACCATATGCTGTTCATACCAGAAACTGAAATGCAGAAAAGGGTCATATTAAATAAATACACCAAGCTAAAAATTGAAGGCCAATGAAGCAGAAGGTCTATACTGAGTAATCGATTATTGAAAAACTACCGATCAATTAATCAGTTCACTGAAAATGACCAATGATCGATGAGCTCGATAAATCGGCCTACCACTACTATCGACTGTACATATAGTTTGTCTGTACCGGCTTAAAAATTGTTATTTAAAAATGTGACAATGCAAAAGTTTATGTAAGCTGTTATTGTTATTAACAGCCCTTTGACTGTATTGTCTCGCAAGTAGTCATCTCTTTCACTCAACTCAACACAAATTTATTTGCAAATCACAGTTAATCACTGGTTATTTTCTGTCTACAGAGGCAGGGCCAGGGGGTGGGGAACTTGTCAGCTTGTAGGCAAAATGAAAGTAGCTAAAAACTAATTGACAAGGCAAAATCAATTTACCTTTCATCAGCTAGTTGTCAAAGTGAGCACATTCCAGTAATACTTTTCTTGTAAATCTCACTATACCTCTGTAACTAGTAGAAAATAGAATGTCAAAAAGATTTAGTAATCAATCTGCCATCTTAGTTTTTTAACTACCCAATCCGTACTCTATCTTCCTGTACACTCCCCAGGAGTTTGGTGCATTGCTATAGGCGCGACCCCCGTCATGGACCCTTGGATGCATGAAAGACACTGTGTAGTCGGAATTGGTACATTAATTAAGATCTGTGAAATTGGTCTGCTTTAGACCAGGATCTTTCTATAGGATACACACAGGGTTGTAGAAAAGACCCAAATTTCTTGATGCCCAACCCATTCTATGACTCCTAAACAATCAATGAAGACCGTGATCAGATGCTACATTCTGCTGCATCTGATCCTGGTCTGCACTGTCTGTCAATGTACTACATATTAACCAGTTTATAAGATTGCAGTTATGTATGACAGGTACTGCAATGGCCGTTATTAATATTATTGCTTTTATCTGCCGTTAGAACTGTTTCAACCCATAAGACGCATCCTAACATGACTGATAAATGGTTGACTGGGATGTAATGAATCGTGCTAAACAAATAATATCAGTGCTACCTGAACAATATTTTTTGGGCCGTTCGGTGGTGCAAACTTGGTAGTGATCACCGCTGATGCAGTGCATGGCGGACGAGGGGGGGTGGCGGACAAGGGTTGGGGGGGGGGGGGGGGAGGGGTCATCGAGAGAATTGTTTTATGGCCTTTAATTACTGTAAAAACTTAAATAATATGAGCTCTAAATGTATAACTGATCTCAATCATTAATAAAACTGATAATCACTCTTTGGTGAAAACCCCGCAGGGTTTTTCTCCCATTTCATTTTGTGGGGGAAAAACCCCGCGGGGGTTTTCCCCCGCAGGTTTTTTTTTATTTTGCTTGAAAGGCTTCAAATGATGTGAAAAACTTCAATTCAGCTTCTATATTGTTTTGTAAAGCAATACAATTAAAAACAAACCTTTTTATTTTTTCAAAAAACCCTGCGGGGTTTTTCCCCCACAATCTGAAATGGGAGAAAAACCCCGCGGGGGAAATTAAAGGTTGGAATGAAGCCTTACCAATCATTTTCTGAAATAATTACAATCAAACAAACTTATTTCTTGAACTTATTTTGATATTTATTATTTTGAAAAAACCCTGCGGGGTTTTTCCCCCATTTGAAAACGTGGGAGAAAAACCCCGCGCAGGGTTTTAAAAACCCCGCGGGGTTTTAAAAACCCCGCGGGGTTTTTGGAAAACCCCACGGGGTTTTTGACTTTGACCATTTTTTTCATTATGATGGCATATATTTTTTTAGTCATAATTATATATGTTTTGCTCCCTTATGTCTGTATTTTTGTATTTTAGTGGTTTTGAGTCTTTTGCACCACTAGAAAGATGATGTGATTTTGCCAAATTCTGGTGTGGCAAAAAAAAACTGGTGGCTGTTGTGGATTAAACCATCCTTCAACAAACTTAATAGAATCATCATTGTATCTCTTTATGTTTAAACAGCCATAAAACCAGGCATATATGAGCAATTTCTTGAGAAAATGTGCTAATGTTTATATACAAACAACAAACATGCAGATCTGCCTGAGCATTTATGCCACCCAATCAGCATCATTGTTGTTCTGTATATATACAGCTTTTTTTAAAAGCTAATACTGCTTCATTTGAAATTTTAAAGATTCATGCTAGTCTAGAAGCTAAGCAAGCTGGTGTGTGTATAACTGGTAGTTCACACCTTAAAGACTGGTTTTCTCTTGGCATGGCCCATATCTTGACTCTGTTATGTTAATTTATGCAGCAACACAGAAGTTAATACCATATTTACAGTCAATATTCAGAGACAGGCCTGTGGTAACAGTGTAGACCCAGATCAGGCTGCTCCATCAGGAGCAGCCTGATCCAGGTTTACACTGTATGCCATTCAATTACGGCATTTAATGTCACTGCAGCAGGTTGTCAAAAATACTATACAGTTAAAGGTTTAAGATATTGAGAATGCTTGGGTGATAAATATGGTACTTCACTTAATTAGAAGATACATGGTATTCATATTAATCCATGTACAATATTTTCCAAAAGACATCTATTTCGTGCAATTTCACATTATTCAAAACCAATATCCCAAAAGGCAAGCCTAAGCAAAGAAAAACACTACTGACATGGTGTGAAAACGTATCTTCAAATGCATGTGCAGGATCAGCAGTATTCAATGAGACACCAAATAGAAGAGAACACATCTTTCATAAGGGCCTAGGTTTATCTCGACAAAAAGGGAAAAACATATATTCCCTAAAGGCCTAGTTATTCTCTGAACAACAAATGGAAACACCTTCCTTAAAGACCCGTCAAATACACAACATTTCTTCCTTAAGGCCTGTTTAGACGGCATGATGATTTTGTCATGTATGACAGGTACAATTAATGCATATCATTACATACACGTATCATACATGTAACTGCATTTATGTCATATATGCAAAGGGAAACTGATAAATAACCTATGTAATAAAATGACAAACAATTTCAAAAGAAAGCAAATGATTTAGGGTGTGGTGGATACTAGCCTAAATCGATGGGTTATGGTCTGTTTAGACGGCATTACAATGTCATGTGTGATTTCTTTCAACAGTGAAGAAAACTGGCTGGGCACCTTGAGCTATCTCATCATGCTCTACATTTGTTGCATTGCTATAGCTAATACATGTGTTAAAACTCATTCCCGCAAGTCACGACTTTCGTCATCTGCTATTTCATCTGCTTATGTTCTTAGGTAATCTTTATGGCGAAGAATATCGACCCAGATCAGACCCAGATCCCTGGAAGCAGTCTGGCCAGGGTTTATAGTGTTTACTTCCATGATAAGATCTCCTCTGAAGTGCACTTGAATATATGCAGCAGACACCATTTTCAGGACAAAATACTGGCATGTTTAGGGTTATCTCTTTTATCTTGCTCCGAAAGCAATTAACCCCAGTGACCTCAAAGCTGATTGGCTAATTCGCCATGATTTTGTAATGGCAAATAGAACCAGTTCTATCCCCCATTACATGTCGTCCTGACTCTAAAATCATATATGACTCTGTAATAGCAGTGTTTACACGAGCTGATTTGTAATGTACGACTAAGTCAGGACGACTAAATCATGCCGTCTAAACACCCCTTTAAAGACCTTGTCATTCTCTGGAAACCAAAGAGAAATAGCCAGATACATTAAAGGGACAAATATTTGAGCAATAATACTGGTACCACTCATTATGACTCTCTCCAGGGGTCATACTGGGCAGATCAAAAGAACAGCCATAATGAGGTGATTATGACTTCCTTACTGGGGCAATAAAGTGGCCCCATAAAGGGATTAGGTATTTTATGATAAAATATTGATCTTTATCTTAGTGAATGAAATTGTGTTGCATACAGGTAAGTCCCCTCTTGAGGCCCCATTAATTTTATGAGATACTGAAACTGTCCCTTATCAGTTAATCCTTTAATGATCTCTATTAGACAGTAATCTTTGTCTTTAAGCTACCTGTTTTTCGGATTGTTTTTTTCAAGGTTGTTAAAGATAGATCTTACAATGCTGAAAAGAGGCTTAAGTCTCCTTAAACTGTTTTACCTTCAATTTGCAGCAGATATCATTTTGAATTTTGTCACTACTTAAGAAACAAAATTAGGCATGACATTTCGTCTGATCAAAAATGTATCAAGATTTATTTCACAAAAGTTGTCCTCAGTGAACTTTTTAGACGGAAACGATCATGATTTAATGGGCCCAAGGTTTAAGTTATC